>WBNO01019299.1:131657-220248 GCA_013400575.1 Peucedramus taeniatus
CGGCCCTGGGCAGCGACCCCGAGGACGAGCCCGAGGGCGGCCCGGGCGCGCTGCGGCGCGGGCTGCGCTCCACGTCCTACCGCCGGGCCGTGGTGAGCGGCGTGGACCTGGACGGCTCCAACTGCAAGAAGAAAAACAGAATGTCCCAGCCCATCCTGAAAGCGGTGGTTGAAGATAAAGAGAAGTTCTCGAGCCTGGGGAGGATAAAGGTAAAGTGTGCTGATAGGTGAAGGTGTTGGCTCCGTGGGAGTGTGGCCTGCTGATCCTGCATTTTCCATAAATGCTGGGAGTTTTCAGTTTGCTTTTTTGCTAACGCAAAACTTTTCATAGTGACTAGGTTTTAAAAGTGCTGTCTTCCAAGTGTGGTGTTGGAGATGGCAAGCTCTGTTTAAATCCAGGACGTTCAAGCCTTTGCTGGCTGCCTCCTGCTTGCCTTTCCTGCTGGATTCTCCAGCTTTCACAATAGAACCACGGGCTTAAAACCTGTGTCCCAGAAAGGAGTAAACAGGAAAAAAAAAGGAACATTGTCTTAATAAAGTCTGTGTTCTAGAATAGAGACAGAAAAATGAACTTCATCCCTCAGTTCTCTGAGACATTACTTTTAAAGTATTTTTAAAGAATCACTGAGTGATTTTTAAATTTATAGAAATCACTTCAGGTATTTTAATGCCTGAAAGTAATTTTAATTTTTAATGCCTGAAAGTAAAAGCAGCATGCCTGTTTTTAAATCTTGGTTGTAATCCCTTAAAATCCTGTAGTAGACTTACACTGCATGTTAATGTATTAAATTATAACGACATACTGATAGTGTGCTTTTACTTATCATAGTGTAATACTGTATTTCCTTATTTTAGATATAACTTGTTACTGTATGAAATGTATTCATAGATTTCTGTGTAATAAAGTACACCAGGCCAGGAGCTGATGCTGTAGCTTTTAAAATAATTATCAGCTTTATGGCAGTTGTCAGCTAGTTTGAAATTAAGGTAGCGGATGCTTCTGTGAAAACACTGCAAGCGGCAAAATAGGAATTGATGAAATTGTGAACAGCTGCAGAGCGTGGTTTGGTTTGGTAGTAGACTTAAAACAGTGAGTTGTGTTTAAGATAGGAGGACATGAAACTGTCCTGTCCTTACAGAGTTCTCTGTAAGTAGTGTTTTGTTAAATAGACTCTTGGGCCCTGGGACTTGTTGCACCAGAACAGCTGTTTTATTTCAGGGGTTTGTTGTGCTCTTTTACAAAGTGCTCAGAGTGGTTTTGTTTGCAGAGTGGAAGGGCAGCCTCTCAGTGCTGTGCCTCTGAGACAGCCCTGGGACAGAGGGATGAGCTGTGAGTTCACTGAACCCCTCTCAAGCCAGTGTAGTGTGTTTTTGAAACACAGGCAAAATACATCTAAACAAGGCATGAGAGAAATGAAACTGGTGTAGCTTTTCACTTTCTCTGATGACACAGTTGTTTTTACTGAACTCTTGTTCAACATACGAAGTTTACGGATTAGGGCCTGTTGATTTGGTGCCCAAGTCTTGAGTAAAACAGACGTTCTTGTTACTGTGATTATTTTGCATTCTCCTCCTTCTAATATACCTCTCTTTTCTGTTAAAATTATCTGCAGAAGATGCTGAAAGGACAAGGAACATTTGATGGAGAAGGTGAGCCCTGTTCTGTCCAGACTTGCTAATAGCTCCCAAGGGAGATGAACTTCAGGGTCATTTTGCACACTTACTTTGTATGGAGTCAAAGACTCATACCTTGTTTTTCAGTCATGCAACTGAGATGTGGGACTATAATTTTGGCACTAGACCTACCTTAGGGCTATTTTAAAGACTATGAAGTGGCAGACTAAAAAGGTGTGTCAAGGGTTTCTTTTCCAGTTAAGCTCCTGTCCCTCCCAAAGTGTGAGCTGTTGGCTGTGTTTGCCTCAGCCCTGACAGTTCCATGCAGTTCCACAGTGGGCTCCTCCATGTGGGACTGCCTTCCTGCCTGTTCTGGGACTCTGCCCAGGTGCAGGACATTTGGTCTGTTATGGGTTTGGGGCCATCCCTGCAGCCCACACCTGAGTCATTAGTCTGGGCTGGGGGTTCACACAGCTGTTTCTGCCTTCTCATCAGCCGAGCGTGCGGGGCTGAACCCTTGGACTCTCTAAGCATTTTCTTTTCTTGCTACCTAGGCTTCAGATATGTGTCAGAAAAACACTCTCTGTGGAGCTGTATTTTTGTGTTACTCGTTAATTCTGGGTTTTGCCAAGTTTGCTGTTTTTACCGGTATTTCAGCAAGAGTACATCTATGATGAATCCACAGAAGTTCTGTTATAATAACTGCTACTCTCTTGGCTTTTCTCTGCTTAATGCCTGTTTGAGGTCATCTCAGCTGCTGTGTTACCTTCCTCTTGTTTCTGTTTTCAGAGCTTCCCACTGTGTTCTCTTTGTATCATTCCCTTTCCTACTCTTCATTTTTATGTCTTCTCACACTATCTCCTCATGATGTTTTCTGGATTCTCTTCCAAAGGCCCCTTCTGTCTTGGATGATCCCAGCTAATAACTTTCTCTGGAATGCCTCCCACAATTCAGTTGCTGTAACAGTGTCCTCTGTTAAAAGTGTATAAACTCTACAGGCCCTTCCCCAAGAACTGCTCTAAAGGCCACACCTGGTCTAGCACTGGGGCAGGGCTGTAGGTCTGAGCAGGTGGGACAGACCCACCCAGCCAGGTGAGGAACTGCAGGAGTTGGGGCCCTGCCTGGAGCAGCCAAACTTCCACTTCAGTTCCCCTTTCTCTTGTAGGGGAAGACTGGATGTCACCCAAAGCCTGCCCATCTAAAAGTACCTTTTAGAGCCTGCCTGCTAATGGCTTAATTCGTCTGTGGGTTTTTGTGGTGTTGAATTTCTGTCCTTGCTCACTGCTGTTGCCAGGGGTGTGTGGCCAGGGAGGTTGGGAAACAGAGGAGTGCTCCCTGCCTGTGTTCTTTGCCACTGATAGTACTGAATTAACAATGGCACAACTCAAATGCACCATGAGTCTATTTGGTCTTAAGGTTCATAGGTCTCGTGCTTACTCAGGCAGGCTTTTGACTTTCTATTTGGAATAGTTCTGATCTCTAGATTATCTCTGAAATTAGGAAACACTGAAATGTGAAGACAGTATTTAGAGTTGACAGAAGAAGGGTTGGCATGGGCATTGTGCTTTTCCTGGATGTGAAAGTAGTGAGACCTGCAGATCAGTACTGCTCCAGTGACACACAATTCCATTTTCTAATTGCTGGTTAATTACAGAACTGGGTGCAGCAAACCAAGGAAGAAAAAATTGTTTGCTTTTTTTTTTTCTTGACAAAGGCCACATCTGTTCTTTAATTCGGTCTGGGAGGATCTTTGGGTACAGTGATCCATTGTCACTGTACTGCACCATTGTCCAGCCCAAATCAGTTGCTATCTTTGTCTCGTGGAGTGTGAGCAGCACAGTGACACTTTGGTTTCTTTCATTGTTTAAATGCTACTTTAAATTTTTATGAGAGCAACTAAACTAACTTTCTAGCAATGACTGACATACTGTTGTTATTTGACAGAAAATGCTGTATTATATCAGAACTATAAGGAAAAAGCTCTGGACATAGATTCTGATGAAGAGTCTGAGCTCCAAGAGCAGAAGCTGGATGACAAGGTTGTTTTTCACTATAAGCCCCTGAGGTCGACGTGGAGCCAGCTCTCTGTGGTGAGTTGTGGTCCCTGTATGGCCAGAGACAGGATCTCAGGGTGGGTTGAAGCAAAGTCTTCTCTTACTCGCTGCTGGAGTTTTTGGCTGAAAATTTGTCATCATCTTTTTCATCTCATAAGAACGACATGGAGGTCCCAGTCAGTTACTGGTCTTTGTTTCACATAAAAAACAATGAAGCCAAGTTCATTTTAGAGTCCTGTATTTGGCAAAGACACAACTTTACTGACTCATTAGAAAAAGTTCACTAGAAGGGTAAATGATACTAAAGAAAGGCTTCAGTTAGTTACAAACAAGTTGCTGCTGAATTGTTCTAAATCACTGCACACCAGCTCTTAGGCTGACTCGAGTGCAGATGTTTAATGGAAAGCATTTTGAGAAGTGGAGAGCAGAGCTGGTGGTGCTGTGCTGTCCCTTGCACAGGCTGGGAAGTGTCTGCAGGGCTTTGGCAGAGCAGCATCGTTAAACAAAGTAAATTCAGCTGTTCTGGTCAGGGCTGCAGTCCCACTGCCTTCCCTGCTCATAACCTGACAAATTACTGATAACAGCTGGTACTGCCACAGCTCTTTCTCGTACATGTGATTTTGGGACTGAAGGAACCATAAAAAAATCCGTTTTATGTGGTTATTCTTGGATCTTTTCTGTGGCTTCTGGAGGGATACCCCTATAATGAAGGGTTTGGGGTTGTTTTTTGTTAATGTAACTTGTAGAATGTTGTAGATGCTCATCTTGGGCATTAGAGGGATTATGCCATGACAAGATCACTGGACTATTTGACCATCAGCTCTGTATATCCCAATAAATGAGGGATTAAGCCTCAGGGAGATCCCCAAAGGCTGGTTAGATGGTCTGATTAGCAGATGCTGATGACCCGTTGCAGTTTAAAGCATTGAAAGATGAATCTCTCTGAGTAATTATAAAAAAGGCAAGGCAAAGTGGTTTTGAAAAGTTATGCTTTCATTTTCTTTTTCTAACAATCAAATACTTAAAATACAGTTCATTGGCTTCATGTTGCAAAAAAAAAGTGTTTATAATGAAGTCAAATTGTTTTTTCTGCCTTCTAGGCAAACTAGCAGTTAAATGTTCAACAGCTGAGGTATTTTGGAAGGAATGCTATTTAGTAATAATAATGATAATTTCAAAACACTAATTTGCTTTGAGACAAAAATAGCATGAAGACCATCTCAGGAGGAGAACTGTTCTGTGCTGTGCTTCACTTACAAAAACCAACTTGTTCTTTACTGCTCCTCACACAGAAACTTGTGCACTGTCTGTATTTGATTTACAGAATTGGAAGTGGGGAGTATATGGGAGAAGGTGGTGCATAGAGAAAACAAAATCTGGGAATGTGAGACTCGTAGTGACTGTGTTTATAACTCTGGAAAAACTACATGCTGTCAATGTGTATTAAGAAGTTAAAAAGTGAGTCTGGAGTTGTTGGAGGAAGTCAGCTGGAAAATGTCAGTCCTGGGTTTCAGCATATGCTAGGAAAGGAGGAGGAGAATGTCTGGTGTTCCTGAGCAGTGCCTGTGCTGGGAAGGCAAGGGCAGATGCAGAGGGATCCCCTCTCTCTGCAGGAGGTTTCCCTGGCAGCTGCTGCAGCTCCGACCACACTGGGCTTGAGGGCAGTGCCCTTCAGGTGTGGAGTTATCAAATGCTTATTGAGAACAGTAAAAAAGGGTGTTTCTGTCTTCCTGAAGTGTATTCACACACGACTGGTTTCTCATTCACGTAAAAATCAGCTTTAGAGAGCCACTCACAGGGTCACTGTCCAGGGCCACTCACAGGGTCACTGTCCAGGGCCACTCACAGGGTCACTGTCCAGGGCTGCCTCCCCTCCGTGGTATCAGCCCAGACCTCTGGTGTGACTGTCTGGGGCCTTCAGGGCTGATGTCTGCACTGCTCCCCATTCTCTCCCTGTATCAAAGGGCTTATGGTCACTTTGGGTATGGTGTAGCCACTTAGTAGATTCCTGGTGAGTTCCCCCCATTTAGCATCTCCTTGTTTTGAAGGAATTTTTTGTCCTTAACCAGAGTTCACCTGTCCTCCTGTCATCCTTTGCTTCTCACCTCTATGGTTTAATCAGTCATTGCTGGGGAAAAGCCAGTCCAGTGTTAGTAGCAGTGATGTTGGGCCTCTTCCATTCCTTTTGATCATATTCTTAGCCTAAATGAAGTTTTTGTATGCTTAGTCTCATACATATGACATTTTTTTGGATTATTTCAGCTTAAACATTTTGGACACATCAAAATCAGGTATTGAATTTTCTTTGGCAGAAATGGCCAAAGTAGTCTCCATATCTGGGGCTCTGTCTTTTGGAAGTGTTGCTGCTGATGGGGAGTGTAAGGCTGGGCCCTTGGCCTGTGAGTTCATGTGCCATGAATTCATGTGTACTTTGTGGGACACACCCGTGTGTGACAGCAGTGACCACGAGGCACAGCTGCAGTTTGGAGCATGAACCCAGAAGGTGCCTGTGGACCTGCCTGGACCCTGGCAGTGTCTGTGTTAACAGGGAGCACTGAGATCTGGGGGATGTGTTCGTAGGTATTTCCTGTGTTGGCATATTTTTAGAAAACTCTTCTACTGCATCCAGAAAAATGTTACATTGCACCTTTCAGTGCCATTGCACTTCCTCGGGAATGCTCTGAAGCTTTCATGCTCCTGATTAAAATGTACTTTTATTGTTTAATAGAAAAACACCTAATTAGTTCTTGCTCAGCATGCAGAAGTGTTTGCTTGTGGTGCTGTGGGAATCTGGGAGTTGTGTTCCAAAGGCTAGTGGCTCCCACACTGGAATGTTGATGTAACTTCCACAGGCATTTACCTGTGAGTCTGTACTTTGGTGTGCAGACCAAAGTGTGGCACCTCTTTATTCCTGCTCTCCAGCATTGTGGGGCCTGCTGTGCAGGAATAAAATGAGGAATAATATATCCTTTAAAATTCCATGGAGCAGGTGGAGCAAGAAGAGAAAGCTGTTGGTGATAGCAGGTTAGGGGCTTTTGGAGAAGACTGACAGAAATGGGTGTGAGGTCTTGTGTCTGTGATGTGCCTCTGCTCCACGAAGAGAACAGGGCCTTCCACGTGTGTGGTGCTGTGGCCCTTTCCCTTCCCTAGCCCTGGTGTCCCTCCTGATCTGGGTCCTGTGTTTAGAACTGTACAGCCAGGCTCTCCTTGGTGCTTTGCTTTCTAGGTTTTGATAGCCCTGTATCTCTTTTTAATCACTTTTTTCCACAAAAGGTATTAAAAATATCAATTGATTTGTTTTTGTAGGTGAAGAAGAATGGACTGTCAGAAGCCATCAGCCAGGAGGAAAGGAAAAGACAGGAGGTACTCTGTGCTTTGGGGCTGGCTGCTCAGGGCTGTACTGCACACCTGGCTCAGTGCTCTGGTTGTTGATAAGAGTTCATTGCTTGGCTTCCTGCCCTGCAGTGAAGTGTCCTCTCTCCCAGGGAGAAGAAATGAACCCGGTCTGTGCTGAGGTGCCAGTGTCCATGCCAGGGGCTCCTGGGGTGCTCCAGCCTGGCAGCACCAGGGTCACTGCTGTGCTGGGGAAGGGCTGACATTAACCTCCAGCTTAAAGAGGGGGGAACGTGGCACAGGAGTTTTTATAGCACTGAGGAGCAAAGAGCAGCTTTTGCAGAGCCCCTGGGCTGTACCTACCCCTGTGAGCAGTGCTGGGCATGTGAGCACCGTGTGCCTGCTGGAGCTCTGGGGCAGGGCAGGGGCCTTCCTGCTGGCAGCAGCAGCACCAGGGTGCTTGTCTGTTTTCTCTCTCGTTGCCCTTTGCTCCTTGTATCCTCTTCATCCAATTTCCTTTTCCCCTTTGCTCCTTGTGTCCCTTTCATCTGCTGTGCCCTCCTTCCCACTACAGGGGCTCTGTCACAGGGAATGAGAGGTTGCCAAGCGTAGCCTGGCCAGGGCAGCTGTGTCCTTCCACAGCAAACAGGGCTTGGCCAGGAACCCTGCAGCACTACCTGCCATGGGAATCTGTCCCAGTATCTTCATTCCTCTTCAGGATGTACCTCAGCCTCCTCCTGCTGGGAAGCTTTTGAGACAAGGCATATTTTTCAGTGATATCCTTTAGAAGCCTTTAGTCTGTGTTTCCTTGAACTATACTTGCATCCTTTCAAAAAGAACAAGTTCTTTGGATTCCTTTAAATGTAAAGTCTTCAATGTTACCAAAAATGTTTTCGTGCCTGAGGGTTTTTATTTGAATTTTAGAGGCCAATTCTTTCAGTGGGAGCCTAAGTAAATATTTTTAAGCTGTAGTTACGTTACCAATTCATGCTTTTGCTGTATTTCTTTTAAACTGCCTTTTATAATTTATTCTTTATCTGTTCTTTAAATTGCTTTTTAGAGCCTATTAGATTATTTTATAGTTATATACATTGTCACTGCAGAAAAATATATTTGTTTGTCTTCTGCCTTGATTAATGTCCATGTCCTGTCTTCATACATAACCCATCTTTCAGAATCTGTTAGTGAGATGGATCTCTGTGCATATTTTGGCTAAAGAAAATGTGTCACAGATTGGTTTGAGCTGAAATTATTTTCAGTAGGTCTTTCCTTGCAAGCCTAAAATACCTGTGTATGTGTGTGCCAGCTGCAGGGTGCACGTGGCCCCCTGAGAGTGTAACTGTCCATGGGGTTCACACGTCCCCTGAGCCTGGTCTCGTGCAGGTGAACCCCAGTGTGGCTTCAGGAGCCACCCAGGAGCACCAGGGAGCTGCCCCCAGCCCCTGGGTGTGTGTCAGGCACCCTTCTCTGGTTTTTATTCTCCAGACTGTCTTTGGGTCATGCTGAGATGATTCTCTCTCCCTTCCTTGCACATCAGAAGCAAAGTGTCTGCCCCATTCCTGCCTGTGCTGATGACTTTGTTCCCAGTCTGGGGAGAGCTCCCCCAGGGACCTCAGCCTGCTCCCTCCAGCCTCACTCCCCTGCTCTTGGGGTCACACCTGGTGTTGAATTCTCTTCAAACTCCTGGTTTGCAGTTACATTGAAAACTCTGAATATAAACTTCTTAAAAAAGACTTTTTTTTTTCTAGTATTAAATAACTTAATTCTAATTAATGATGCAGCTATTATAGAGATGAATATTTAAGTAATAATCTCTAGCTTACTTCCAAAACTTTGCTTTGCACCCCTACTCAACATTTTCTTTTTGTTTTTAAGGAAAAAAGCCCAACCACTAGTAAGTCTCTTCTTTTTCCCCTTCATTTTGCAGGCAATATTTGAGGTGATATCTTCTGAGCACTCCTATTTGCTGAGCCTGGAGATTCTGATCCGGATGTTTAAAAATTCCAGGGAACTGAGCCTCACAATGACCAAAACAGAGAGCCACCACCTCTTCTCCAACATCACGGATGTTTATGAAGCAAGCAAAAAGTAAGTGTGGCACTTCTGTATGTAACAGAACTGTACATCCTTAAATATAGCAGCAGGTTTCTTTTTGGACACTGAGTTAACCATTTTAGGGGTGGCCATTTCTTCCAAAACTCCTGCTGGTTTGAAGATGGAAAGTACAGGTGGCAGAGATCTGCACAGGAGTGTGAGCAGAGCTGGGCTGGGATTTGTGTCTCTGAAAATGGGGAGGGAAGGAAAGCACAGAGTGAATCCTAATGGAAATCGGCATCCTTCACATCGAAACCATTCTGGGTGAAATGCTGATCAGGCATTCAGACCTAGTCCTTACAGTGCATCAAATAAAGCTTAGTCTGCCCTGCTGAGCTGTTAAATTTGAGCTGGAGTTTCATACTTGCCCTGGAGAGCTGGCTTGTGCCAGGTGATGCAGAGGGTGCTGTTCTGAGGCCTCACTATGCTCTGGGACTGTCACCCCTGTGTGAACACCAGGGCCTGGCTCTGCTACCAGGGGCATGAGCTGCTCTGCTCTGCTGCTGCTTTTGGGCACATTCCTTCAGTCTGGAGTGGGAACAAGGGAAACACTGCAGATAGTGCCTAAAGAGGAGGAAATGGCAGATCTTACATGATAAAAATGCAGAAAAGTCTTGTTCCTGCCTGGTAATTACTGCCAATGTTATTTAATCCAGGACATGCATATGTATGTGCTCTCAGAGTACTTCACACCCTCTTTCAGAAAGTTGCTGGATGTGGCTTTGCTTCCTTGCAATTTGTTCTGTTCACAGCAGCAGGTGGATTATGTGTTCCACATAACTAAAGCATCAAAATGTCTGCTGCTTTTCTTATCCCTGATTTCCAGTCTGAAGTGAGCACAGTGGCTGCAGGATGCTGGTGGCCAAGTGAAGGTACTGAGTGGTCACAGCTGTAGCTCTGTACAGCTTTACATGGATCTCTACCTGTGGAACAGAGAAATATTGGCCTCCTTTCAGAAGGGGGCTGAAGGTTGAACAAGGATTCTGAATGGTTTTTTATTTTCTTCCCCCTCCTTTTGTCCCCTTTGTAGAAATTGCAAAGTTGTGAATTCTTTAGTGTTAAACCCTCTTTACCTTGGTGGAACTTCTGAAGGTCTGTGCTCCCAGTCACTGTAAAGTCATTTCTTGGCTTTTTTCTCTGAGACACCACAAAGTCTGTGGAATTTGACATCTGTTGTGCAGCAGTTTGACTTTTGTCTTCTTAAGTTCATGCAACAAGAGGATCTTGTTTTTTGGAGGCTGATGTGCTGTGTCAAGTGCAAACCCAGTTTAGGAGCTGTAGAGCAGGAGAACGTTTGGGTTTGGTTGGGGACCCTTCCTTTCTCCCTCCCATTCCCCTTTCTTTGTCTCTTGCAGTTGAGGGCTTTTTCCAGAGGTTGAAGGTTGTGTGGCCCTAAAGCCACCCCAGTCTGGCAGCACTGGTGTCAGGGAGTGCAACTTATCAAAGACTTTATTTTCAAAGAAAAGTTCCTTTTACAGGTACTCCTTAAATGAAGTGTGAGGTGTAAAAGTAAAGGACAATGGGGGTGGGGTACTCTAAGGGTAACTCTAACATCCCTTTTGATTAATAGTCTTCAAAGGAAGTGGGAGAGAGAGGAAAAAAGAGAATGGAAAAATACCACACTAGCTTAGAATTATAATCTTATTCTTTCTTGTCTGTGAAGTCTCATGGTTTAAGAACTTGGTTTTTTATGACTTGGGGTAAAAGCAGAAGTCATAACTCATTTTTAAACTTAAATGAAAACATAATTATTTCCCAAGTTTTGCAGTACTGTTAAACTAACACAAAACTGTGTGCTGGCTTTGAGCAACGTCATTTGTGTAAACAGTGGAAGTGATTTTAAACCAGATACCAGCTTGGTATCTCCAAACCGTTGCTTTCTGTTTTCAAGGTGCTTCAAAGTAGCAAAATCCATCCTTTTGTTATAAAAGGGAGCATCTGTCCCATTCTGCTGTTTTTTAAGCAGCCTTTGCTTAGTACAAAACCTGAGTATGAGTGTAGTTAGCAGTGGTTTTGGTTGCTTGGACAGAAGTTTGGTGAGCTGAAGAACCTGAGCTGATAAAAAATACTTCATAAAAACCTTTAGTCAAAACTGCTTAAAGCCTCTGTCTAGGAACTTTGGCTTGGAACATGTTTAATGGAAACTCTCCAGTAACACCAGGATAGGCCTGTAGTGCCTGACAGGGCCGTTCCTGGGGGAACAAAGCTGCCTTTGTTGGAAGCAGAATGCAGAGAGCAGAGACTGTCTCTGCTTTTGGGAGCTCCCTGGAATGTCTCTGACAAAGGGGAGTGGAGATGGATAGTCTGTGCAGCACATGGCTGTGTGTTTGTGGAAACCTCCTGGAAGGTGGCTCCAGAGAGCTGGAGCTCACTGGCCCTTGTGTGATGTGCAGGTCAGAAGTGCTGGAACCCAGCCTCTGCCAGGTCCAGCCCTGCTCAGGAGCTGTTGGACTGGGCTGTGGGGATGCCAGGGAGCAGCTCAGCCAGGAGTGAGCCAGGAGTGCAGCCTGAGAAATCAGTGTCAGGGTCAGACAGGCAAGGGAGGGCACAGCTCCCCGGGAGCCTCTCTGGGGAAAGAGGAGTCCCAGGGAAATTAGAGAAGTGTCTCCAGGAGCAGTTGGTCTGCAGGGTCGGATTCCCAGGTTTATAGGAGGAAGGCAGGCTTTAGCAACTGTGCCTTCTCTGCCCGTGGGCCAGCAAAGGGCAAATGCTTCTGTGATACCAGAGCAGCATTAGCAGAAAAAGATCCTAACAAAACCATTTTAACTGATTCTGTCTGGTCTTAAACTCTGTGTCTTAGGCACAGAATCACAGAGTATGAGCACTCTGGTTGTGATGGGTTCATGACTTATCAAAGACGTTCCCATTTCCTTCTCCCAGAGTCTCTGGGTGCATTTACTGGTTGAATGGACATTTGTTGTCCTGCAGGTCCCACCTCTGAGCAGGTGCTGTGGGCACCTTCCTGCTGTCTTGGGAATCTCTCTGGAGCAGGATGTCTTGGCAGGGCTGCTGTGGCCTTCCCATTGCCCTGGATTTGTGCCAGGGCACTATAAATAGCTGGAAAGGCGAGTGGCTCCCCAGTGGGACAGGCCTGGGGCGTGGGCTGGCCTGGAGCTGGTTCCAGAGGGAACAAACAGGCTGCAGGGTCTGCTTCTCCTTGCTGGGCTCTGTAGCTGCTCCTGGATATTGCCCAGTAAAAGCTGTTTTATGGGCTGTGAGTCTGCAGGGTTAGGTGTTATATTTGTGTGTGTAGCTATGTGTTGGTTTCCATTATTGAGATTGTAGGAACTCACCAAACAAACTGATTTCAGTTCTGCACTTTAATCACCCTCTCTTCAGCCTTTTTCTTTTTTTTCCTTTTGTAAAAACTGATTTTGATTCAGCATAAAAATTCTATGGAAATAAGACTCTTTTTCCTATTTCTGTTATTTTAAAACCCCCTCCCCTTCCCTAAATAACAATAACGTTGCAGATGTTCAGATTCTGTTCCTGATGAGAAGGTTCAGATGTGGAGAGGTTAATCAGAAATCTCTATTCACTTCTAGCTGAAGTTTTCTCAAGGTGGCAGTTGTTACTCTGGTGCCCCTTTCTCCAGGGGCAAGAGGCTGAATTCTTATTGCTGCCACTCCAGTGGTTTCTGTCCCTGGTGGTGTCAGCAGCATCCTGGAGCTAAACCTGCATTTCTGAATTTGGCCCTTGGCCTTCAGGAGTGTTGCAGAGTGGATGGTTCTTCTAAACAGTGTAAGGGCAAGATGAGGGAAATCAAATTCTGTCCTATGATGCTGTTTGACTTTCTCTGAATTGGATCTAACTTTAACCAGAAAAGTCCTGGATTTAACAAAGAGATGTTTGAAGTAAATACTTCTGACATTCAGCAAAAATAGCTGCACACATCACAGCAAATTCCTTGTTGGTTAAATTGAATGGAATCATTCCATCCCTCAGTCCTGAACTTTATGGCAGAATCTGTCCTAAAATTGTAAGTGAAAGGGTTTATGATGTGTCTGCTTCACTGATTGTATCTAGTAGCAGATTAGATATGGAAAACTACAACTTTTGATTCAAACTTTGATGCAGGATTTCCTTATGGGACACACTGGGAGATGGGACTTGGATATACTGCTCCCCTTTGTCCCTCTTTTCCCTTTTTTCTTCTCTTTTTTTTCTGTCTTCTACTCTCCCAGATCTTTGCTGTTCTTACAGGGAATGTCTCTGATGATGTCACTGATGAAGCACCAGATAAATTCTAAAGGTGGAAGTTGTGGCCCAGCAGGGTCCAACACCTTGTCAGTGTGCCATAACACAGCAGGAAATGTTGGATTTCCTCATTTCCTGAGCAAAGTGAATTGGCAACAGTGGGAGGTTCTCCCAGCCATAAACATGTCTGAGCAGAGAGAAACAAATCCCAGTGTGGGATGGGGCTCTGCTGTGGCTGCTGAGACACTGCAGACTCCATACTTACAGGCTCTTTTTTCTGTAATTTTATTATTGATGTGCACCTTGGCTGGTCCTGGCACTAAACCCCAGATCCACAGCACAGGACAAGTCTGGGATAACTCAGGATGTGCTGTGCCTTGGAGGAGGCTGTGTGTGGGACAGAAGGTGCTGGAGAGCTCTGCCTGCAGCAGGGACAGGGCTGTAACAAATTCTGCTCAGCACTTGCATGCAGAGCCCTGTTTATCAGCCAGTCCATCTGCAGTTACTGTGTCAGAACTTGACAAAAACAAAACTCAAAACCAGACCAAAATCCACTTGATTGTCGTGGCTCTGGCTGCCCCAGTGAGAGCCTGGCAGCCACTCGGTGCAGCAGCTGCTTCTGAGCACACCTGGAGAGTGCCTTCATTTAGTTAAGCCCTGTTGCTGCACACTGTCAGCTGCTGCTCATCCTGTTCTGCTCCTCTCACATGTTTGTAAAGCAAACTGTGGAGAGCATCACTTCAAAAAGGTGGCAGATTTGAAGAGCCACTGTTAATGATAAAAAAAATTTAATAAAGAGCTGAAATTAAATAAAGCAGATTTCAAAATACTGGAGTTTAACGTGAGCTCATGTGTTCTAAGTGTTTCCTTAATGATTTCTGTGCTGTATGAGAATTTTTTTATGAACTTACTGACTCCAGGGAATTGAGCATTCTTGCAGTGAATGCTGATGTACAAAGGCTGCAGCCAGGACAGCTTTTCATGTGAGGGGTGACCTGCAGAGCTGTGAGCTGTTCCACCCCAGACAGTGGGGGATTTCCAGTGAGCACCATGGAAATCAAGGCTTGTGCTTTGGGCACGCTGGGAGTGCAGAAGGCAGTGGGAGGCTTCCAGTGGCCAGAGACTCACACGTGGGACAGAGCACAGACAACAGGGAAATTGTCAGAACAAGCATGGTTAGGGGAAGAGCCAGCTCAGGATTTTGGGTTCTGTGCCCATTTTCAGCGTTTCCAGTCCCTGTTTGGTTCCAGTGGAGGACTGCAGGATGTGGAGCACCATGTCCTGCTCCACCACCACATGACTTTGTCCTTGGCTCAACAGGCACACATACCTGTACTCCATTGAGCACTTCTGATGCTGTGCTGCCTTTAATTGCGAGAGGAAATGCGTTAATGTGTGTATGAAGTAGTTTCATTTCTTTTCCAACCCCATTTCTGGAAATTCTGGTCTGACCAGCTCAGTGATGCCGTTTGGCTGTGGCAGTGGGAGAGTGGGAAGTGCCTGTGCCAGCGCTGCTGCTGAGCTGCCAGGGGACAGCAGCAGCCCTGGGGCCATGTCCTGGGGCTGTGTCCTGCCAGCACTGCCCTCCCTGCCCTGCCAAAGGAAGGATGGCCTCGCCCTGTCACAGGCCAGCCCAGCTGTCATCGGTTGGTTGCTGTGGGTTGTGTCAGGGCAGTGTTGTGAGAGGAAGATGCTATTTGCATGTACAAGTGAGCAATTCATTTTAACCCCCCAGGTTCTTTGAAGAACTCGAGGCAAGGCACCAGAACAACATTTTCATCGATGACATCAGCGACATCGTGGCGCGGCACGCGGGCTCCACCTTCGACCCCTACGTGAAGTACTGCACCAACGAGGTGTACCAGCAGCGCACCCTGCAGAGACTGCTGTGAGCATGGCAGAGCCTCCCGCGGGGCTGGGCTCTGCACCTTGGGGTAAACCTGTGCCTCCCAGCCAGGCTGGGCTGTCCCTGCTGGGCACCTTCCTCTGACGGGACGGGGACCTCTCTGGGAGCTGCACAGCCCCCTCCTGCCAGGTCATGGCTCACATCCCCCTTCTTCCATCAGTTCAGTGTCACACGGTGTGACAGTGATCCTGTGTGACACACCTGGGTCTGCCCTCACAGTCAGAGGTGGCAGCTCCTGAGGTTTAATGTCAGTGCTGAGGCTGGTGGATCTGAGGGAATAGAGCTGAAGGCTGGGGTGGTCTGACTCCTGCAAATCACACTTCCTTTTTTTTATAAAATAATGGTTTGTTTAAAACTTGGCAACTTGCACATTTGGTCATTTGGTGAAACATAGCAGTGAATTCTTTGATGCTGTTTGTCCCCAGAGCCACAAACCCAGCGTTTAAGGAGGTGTTGTCCCGGATCGAGTCCCACGAGGATTGCCGGAACTTGCCCATGATCTCCTTCCTCATCCTCCCCATGCAGAGAGTCACTCGTCTCCCCTTGCTGATGGATGTGAGAACACCCACTTCCCTCTTTCCTTGCTGCTTGTTCTTGCAGTGTTAACATTCTCCCATATTCAGTTCTGGTTCTCTCCAGTCTCTTCATGCCCTCTCCCTTGCACTACTCCTGGGCTGTGGATTTTGGATTCCTGCTGCGTTTGTTGGCTGACTGGGGCTGGGCCCTCCTGCTCCCCCATTCACAAGTTAAATACTTGGATGTTCTGGTAGGAAAATTGTACAGTAAAGGGTCAGAATGGTTTTGAAACTCAGAAAGAACCAGCACAGTAATTGTATATAGTGCTAGGATTGAAATGAACCATGCAGCTGAAAAACAAGATCTCCTGTCCTGTAGGATGGGTGAGGGCCCTTAGGCAGGGAATGCTCTCAGAAACCTGAAGGAAGGACTCCATTCCCAAGGGAGCTGTGTGAGGGTGGCACTGAGCAGTGACCAGGGACTCAGAGAGAGTGATGGAAGTGCCAGGGAGTGTTTGTCAGGCAGAATTCACACCAGCAGTTGTGGTATTTCAGTTAAGGTGCCAGGACTAAGTGAGGAGCTGGACCACCAGCAGGAGTGCAGATTGTGATCAGGCTCAGATCCCAGCACTGGTAGGAGCCAGAAACAGAACTGATCATTTTGTTCTGTATATTTTTAAATTGAGCACTGAGTAATTTGATCACCTGGACAGTTAGTTAATTCATGGACATTGAATTCTCTCTTCTCTGCAATACATTTCTAGGTAAAAAATGGAATAATAATCCAGTATTACTGTAGTGTGTCACTGGAGGTGCCTTCCCCTTCTTGGGGTTTTTTTTCCTGTACCTCCTTCCCCTCTTTGGCTGAAATAATCTAAACAATCAAATCAAGCATTTGATTTCCTTCTCTTTAAATTTTATTTTTTGTTTTGAGATGGTTGTATAAACCTCATCTTGAGAGGTGCAAAGCATCACTTTGTTTCCAAACCTTTCCAGGGAGGCATTCCTTAGTGTGGTCAAGTGACCAGTGTTCCTTCTTTATCTCAGTCCACAGCCATGATTCAGCTCCTGGTTTTCAGTTAAGATCCGAAATCTCTGTGCATTGCTATCGGTGCTGCTTGGTCCTGTGAAGTAACTGATGTTTTGTTTCAGACTATTTGCCAGAAAACCCCCAAGGATTCAGCAAAATATGAGAACTGCAAGCAGGCTCTGAAAGAAGTCAGCAAGGTACATTCTCAAGTCATTCCTGAGTACTTCCAGGGAAAAATGGATGTTTTCCATGCATAAGTAATGCAGGAGGGAAGAGCACTGAAGCATAAAGGCTCTACACTGTTGTATTTAAGGAAGGGCACTGGGGATTGGGTTTGTGGAGAATTACTGGCTCCTACCTGGGAAAAGATCCCAAATGGAATGATACTGTGGTGGTTCTGGGTTTGTGAGGGTGAGCAGTGTGGGAAGTTAATCCAGCTGGAAGGAGGGTGTGTGTTTGGAGCTGGTCATCAGCCTGGATCAGAGCAGTGGCCCTGCTCAGGCAGAACGTGGGCTAAAGCTTTGTTCCCCCTGGAGAATCACAGATTATGGGGTTCCTGTGGGATCACTGGGATGAGTGGGATCTGAGAGCAGGGCCAGCTCTGGTCACTGTGGCCCTGCAAGCACCACGCTGAGGTGGGCGTGCCCCTGCTGGGGTCTGTGCCAGAAGTGCCTTTGTGCCCCTGCTGGGGGCTGTGCCAGAAGTGTCTCTCCAGGGGAGCAGCAGTTGGTGCTGGGGCTGGAGGCCACGGGCCCTGCTCAGCCCCTGTCCCGTTTGCAGCTCGTGCGTCTGTGCAACGAGGGCGCCCGCAAGATGGAGAGGACGGAGATGATGTACACGATCAACTCCCAGCTGGAATTCAAAATCAAGGTAGGATGAGGATCATATTCCTGACCAGCTGGGACAGTGAGAAGTGGAACTTCACCGGCATGGTCATATCCCACAATGATTCTTGCAAAGAAGTGATCTGTTGTGGCACGATAGAAATTAAAACTTTTGCTCAAGTATTTTAATACTAGTAGAAGGTGATGCTATAGCACAAGGGCTTTTGAATAAACACTGAGTGAAGAGTATTCTTTAAACATAAAGCTGCTGTGAAGATTTTGGCATTAGGAAAGAGGCCAAAGGCTGCTGCTCAATGCTGAGATTTGCTTATGTACCTGGAAAGGTGTGCCTGGGAAAACACTTCCAGGCCAGGGAAGGATCCAGGGGGTGTTTGTCCTTCCCCTCAAGGGTGGGATATCACAGGTTTCTATTAGAAACTTCCTGTACAGTCAGTCTTTTGTAGGAAACAACAGCAGACCCAATCATAGGTAGGGGAGGTTTATTGGACTTTGTTCAAGTACATTTATTGTTTCTATTCAATGTTTGTTACAATCCCATTTCTATAATTGATACTGATACCATTACACAATGAGGATTCTTTTGGGAGAAGATTGTTTCATTATCAGGTATATACTGAGTGAAGGTTGGTTCATGGTTTTAAAAACACAGCTCTTGAAAGGCCCTGGGTCAGGCTTGGGGCAAATGCTGCCTCCAAAAGGACATTTTCAACTTGCCTAAAGTATTTTTAGTCTCAAATTTTGTCTGAAAATTGACAAAATAAGTAATAATATTTGTTTATAGCAACAGCAACAACAAATACAACACTTCTGGGCAAGTGACACCAGAGCATTTCCTGGTGGGTGGTATCAGACTCAAGTCTTCAGCGAGTCCAGCCCAATGTTGGTGCTGAGCTGCCCCGTGGTTCCACTCAGATCCCAGGGGTCCTTCGGGATCTGGGCCTGCAGGGTCTGGAGTCCCTCTGTCCCTGCCCATCCCTCTCTGTCCCTCCGGGCTCTGTGGCTCCTGGGTGACCCCACTCTGCCCTGGGGCTTTGTCTTTCTAGTGCTTTTGTGTGAATTTTCCCTTTGTGCATCCAAGCCCCAGCCCTGCAGCCCCTCAGGCCCCAGGACAGGGAAGCCCCGCTCTGATTAAATGCATTTTTCACTTCTGAGAGCCTCTTTTCTGCAGCAGGGACATGGTGCACGTGATTTGCTCCTTTGGCAATTAAGGAAAAATTAAAGTAAAACCAGGCTGCCTCTGGAAGAGAGTCAATTAGGAAAATGGGATGAACTCATTTGGAGTACAGATTAGAGGAATTTTTTGTTCATCCTCAAATAGAACTTCTAAAAGTATTTTTTGCTTGTAAACCAATCATCGTGGGACTGTAATTCTGTTTTATAGCCATTATAAATTAGTTAAAGTATTTCTGTTCTTGCCCAGCCTCACAGAGTTTTGGAGATTTGTTTATTATTTTGTTAGATGTAACTGTGGAGAACTTCATGGGAGCCCAAGGGAAGTGACTCAAATCTTGTGTTGCTTGTGTGTATGGCCCAACTGTAGAATTCAATTTTTAATTAAGTTTCAGCAGTGTTGTTCTTAAATTTTAACATCTTTTGCACAAGAGAAGTTGTGGAGGTTTGTTTTAGGGGGTCAATGTTTGTTCTTCCAGCAGCGAGGTCTCAATCCCAGTGCTGGGTTTGGGTTTGGCTCATCAGGTACAGGCAGGCTGCAGTTGGCTTAGCCAGGGATTAACGGATACAAAAAGCCAACTCATGCAGAATGGGGAAGGCAGCTGACAAACTGTGTGAAGGGATGCTTTTTAAAAGTATGTGAAAGGTGCTTAAATGAGGGAAAACAGGCAGTTGTGTTCATTAATGTGGACCTGCCTGGAGCATGTGTCCTGGGGCAGCCTCAGAGGGGTCTGTGTGACCAGGACAGTCCCACATCTCCCTCCATCTTCCTGGCCCAGAGGAAAAAGAGGGCCTCCTGTGGGCTCTGTGTCCCCTGCAGCTGGAATAATTTGGATTAATAAAGACAAGTCTTCACATCAGGCAGCTCAGATCCTCTGGGGCTTTGGTGCAGCTGCTGCAGGTGTTTGCCCTCATCTAGGGAGAAAGGGAGCTCCTGCTCCATCCACATGATCTGGATAAAGAGGGGAGCTGTAGGATCCCTGATGAGCCCTTTTCAGTAAAGCCTGCCAGGTTTTACACTTCAGGAGCCCCAGTGAGAACAGCGAGGCCATGGAAGCCTTCCCGTTGTGCTGCCGAGGGAGAGCACGTCAGAGGTGTGGGAGGAAGGAGGTGGTGGCCCAGGCGAGGAGGGTTTGGACACCTCTGCCCACCCTTCCTGGGTGACACTGGCGCAGGGAATGTCACCTCTGCTCCAAGAAGAGCCCTGAGGTACCGAGGACACTCCCATGTTCCCATGTGCTTCAGGGAGCTGCTCTCACCCTGCAGACACATTGCTGAAGTCAGGCTTTGCTCTGTGCCCTCAGGAGGTCTCACAGCCTGTTCCAGCCCCAGTGGGATCAGTCAGGTCTGTTCATTTCTCTTTTTGATGAGCAGTGATGACAGGCGCCCGAGTGATTCCCAGGTATTTGCAGCTGCTACCTGTGGGTTGTAGCAGTGATCCCTTAAACTTTGGTAACCTCTTTGTGTTTGTAATCTCTGAGCTTTGAGTTTATTCAAGCATTTTTCCCAAATGGATTGTACTCTGTTGTCTATTTTTTAAATATTCTCTAACTTGGAAGGATTACAATGTGATTTTCTTGCTTTGCAGCCATTTCCATTGGTTTCCTCTTCACGGTGGTTGGTGAAAAGGGGTGAATTAACAGCATATGTAGAAGACACTGGACTTTTTTCCAAAAGAACCTCTAAGCAGCAGGTGTACTTCTTCCTCTTCAACGACGTCCTCATCATCACCAAGAAGAAGAGGTAAGAGCTTCACCAGTATAAAACTGCTTTTGTGTTCAGTCCTTGAATCACAGTGACTTTTAACATGATCCTGGCTGTGGGAATGAGCTCAGGAGTTATTTGAGCCTCTGCCATGGGTTACAAATAACAAGTAACTGCTTGTTAAACAGGATTTACTTTCAGCGAACACAGTTAAGATTCCAAATTGTCAGACGAATTAAAAAGATGATTCTTTATGCCCTAGCAAAGACAAGTTTGGGAAGGATACAGTGTTGGGAATGTCCTTTTCCCTGCATGCTTCCCACGATTGCAGGAGCATGAAGCTCCCTCTGCCCAAGCGCCAGAGCTCGTTAACAGTGCTGGAGCTCCGGGTGAGCTGTGCTCCCACCCACAGTGTTGCCATGGCACCACAGCAGTGGACAGAAATGTTTGTTGCTAGTTGGAGTTGAGTGTTTGTGGTTTTTCTTGAGCAGCTGAATCTCAGAAGATTCTTAACATTGCACTAAGACATTGCTCCTCATTTGGTGCTAAAAATGGCCATTTCTGAGGCTGCACTTGGGGCTTTACCCAGAGGTCATCTCCAGCCCTGGCTCAGCAGCCGCTGCCCGGCTCTGTCCCATCTCCGTGTGCTGGAACTGCTGGGGAACTGTGGCTCTGACCTGCTGGAGATGCTGCAGAGGAGGGAGCCAAAGGGCTCTCCAGTCACTGGGCTGCTCCCCAGGACTGGGCAGGAGGGGAGCTGGGATATGTGCAAGGCTTTGAAGAGGGATAAAAATCAGTTTTTCCCCACTGTCCAGCTTTTAGTTTATTGGGAATGTTTGTTCTGCAAGTTGTCCTTGTAGCCCCTGCTGTGTGTAGGGGTTTAAAAAAAGGATTAAAAATGACATAGTACTTGCCAAGCACTAATGCAGTGTCCTGAGAGGAGCAGTCAGTGCCAGCAGGTGTGGCAATGCTGGATCCTGGGGCGAGGCCAGCCGAGATGTGGCTGGTGCTCAGAAGGGTCAGCCAGTCCTGCTCACACAGACCTGGCTGAGGGCTGGGTTAGGACATGAGCTGAAGGGTGGGGGGAAATCAGTGCACTCTTGATGCCAGAGGGCTCGTGGCTCGTGGCAAATATTTTTACATATGTTTGGATTCCCTTCAGCAAAAAACTGATCCAGCGGGTTTGTGGGATGGAATTGAGGAGTAGGAAGGATTTGTAGAGGTTTATCTGTTCATTAATTAGTAGGAAGTGCTGTTATGATTAACTGTGCACATGTACAGACTAGTTGATTAATTCATAAGAAATGTATTTATTATTCATTGCACAAATGCATAGACACATTTATTTTTCAGACACAAGATTCCCATGTAGTGATGGCAGCACTCCCAGCTGGGATTGCCAGTTCTTCCCTTGGCTAAGGAGTTAATCAGACTAAAATACTGAGCTGACTTCTTTAAAAAAAAAATACACCCCCCAAAATCCCCAAATTTACCAAAAAAAGCAAGCCCCAGCCAACCCTTTCCCTGGTTCAGAGCATCTGAGCAGAATTGGTTCCATTAGAAGCATGTTCTGTGTCCATCATTTGGGAGTGCACAAAGTCGTTCTGCAGAAAGAACCCAAAGCCATCTCAGTGTTTATTTCTCAGAACACCGGTGGAAATGTCCCCTGGGAGCTGAACTAGGGCTTTGGTGTTACACCAGACCTGTGGCAGAAGTTGGTTACCCCCGTGTGGAGCTGGGAGGTGCTGGAAGGACTGTCCCTACCGTGGTGTTGGATGTGTCTGTGACTGCGGTTGCTTCCAGACAAACCGAATGGGAATCTAAACCGTAGCTGGTGTTTTCTTCTTTCCCGGCTGTGCCCTGCAGCGAGGAGAGTTACAATGTCACCGAGTACTCGCTGCGGGAGCAGCTGCTGGTGCTGCCCTGTGACGGGGAGGAGCCCGGCTCCTCCTCTCCTGCGAAGAACGCGGCAGGGATGCTCCACTCCGGCCGCAATTCTGCATCCCACCTCTTCAGGCTCGTGCTCCTCAGCAACCACGCCGGGGACAGGGTGGAGATGCTCCTGGGAGCAGAGACTCAGTGAGTACAGTTACCTAAGGGATTTCTTCACCTGATTGTCTCCACGGGCAGCTCCTCCCGCCCTGCCCAAAGGAGTAATCGTTTATTTATTTATTTATTTCTATTACTTATTCTGGTTTATTAATTTAAATTGCTGGGTAAGGCCTCGATTACCCTGCCCGCAGAGATCAGTGTAGCCATGCCTCGGGCAGGTTCCTGTGCGGGGCCAGCCCTGTGCTGGGTCCCTCACCCGAGGGGCAGTGCTGCCTGGCGGGTGTCACCATGGGGCTGTGGCACAGGAGTGTCCCCAGGCACAGCCAGAGTGCTCTGGGCCCTGAGCAGGGTGCTGTGGTGGTGCTGATGGCTCGATGGTGCAGCAGTGGCAGCAGAGAGGAGGAGCTCTGCTCCTTGCTCTCCCAGGCACCCTGCAGAGTGTCCTGCCTCAGAAACCAGCAGCAGCCTGGGTTGTGCCTGTGCCTGCTCTGTGCTGTACATGTGCCATCAACTTCCACACGACCTCCCAGCACTGAAAGAGTTCATTTGTTCTGGGGGAAGCTCTAGATGGGACAGGGACATGAAAGGGAGTGCTCCAGACATGTCCCTGCCTGGAAAAATCGATAGTTTTAGGTTGGCTTTCAAAGTTCAGAATAACCATGAAAGGAACTGAAGATCATCAGTGCTTTCTATTAAAGATTTCATTATGAAAGCAGGAGATGATTCAGACTTGTTTGGAAATGCAATTTTATTGGGGAAAAAATGCAGGACATTTTTAGTTGTCTGGGCTTTATATGAAAAGACATTTTGTTCTGCAGACTTATTACTGATTTGTTCTGTGCTGTTTGCAATATAAATAGCAGTCCAGCTGATCATCACTCAGAGCAAGAGTCTGAAAAGAATTCCTGTATTTTAAGTTACCTATTTTGATTAAGTCTTTATCTTTTGAGAAGGATGCGAAGGGAATTTCCAAGGCCAAACAGTTCAGAGAGTTGAGTATGCCTTCAGAATAGTTTTGTGCATGTGAAACTGAAGTGTTTTCTGTGACCCAAAGATTTCCAGCACAGTTTGATCCTGCTTCACCACCTCCTGTGGCATGTGGGTCCCAAGGAGAAAAGTACCAGTGTTAGGTGAGAGCTTTCTATCACCCTGTGAAGAAGGCAGGTAGTACACAGAGGTGGTGATACACAGGGGTTACTCACAGGTGCTAAGGGAGAGGTGCTGGCACTGGAAGAGGTAAGGGCAGTCTCGGTGCTGACCATCATGCAGGGCATGAGTTGGGACACGGGGTTCTGCTTTGCAGGAGTGACAGAGCCCGCTGGATCACGGCGCTGGGCCAGGACAGCGACGGGCACCACACGGACAGGACCAGTAAGTCACAGCTGCTGGGACTCGTGAGTGCTCTGCAGGGCAACCACACTGCCCTCAGTGGGGCTGGGGGCTGGGCTGGACTGCAACTACCCTAAGACACAGGGGAAGGTGTAAAGTGGAAATTTTTAGAATAAATGGTGATATGTTGTAATAAAAGCCCCTGCCATGTGACTAGTTTAACTGAGCCTGGCTCACTCCTTCCCCAGCACTGGCTCAGGTGGAGATCATCAGAACGTACACAGCCAAGCAGGCCGATGAGCTCTCTCTCCAAGTCGCTGATGTCGTTTTGGTTTATCAAAAAGTGAATGACGGTGAGTGAGGATTTTGCTGTCAGTAACCATTTGTCACCTCTGCAGGGGGTCCAGCTACAAAAACTTGTTTCCTATTAGCACAGGGCTGCAGTGTGTAAAAGTTCAGCTTCCAAGGAAAACATGAGCAAGGAAGCAGCAGATGCAACCAGCTGCAGAACGTGGCTGCTGGCCAGTTTTGGCATGGGAGGTGTCCACAAATAAGAAATTGAATTTGTCTAAAACCGCGAAGCTCAGACATTCTAGTGAGTGCCAGGGTTGTCCAAGAAAAACAGCCCCAGTCTGTCGTGCCATGGCCTGGGCTTCCCTGCTACAGCTCTGGCACAGGGTGGTTGCTGAGGTTTTCCACAGGATCAAGTATCCCAAGATCAAAGTGATTCTTGCCCAGCCCTGCCCACAACTGCACTGATAGCGCCAAGTGCTGACTCAGGGATGCAGGACACTGTCACTACTTGAGGGACTAAATTCTAACTTGCTGTTGCTCAATTACCTGTGTAAGCGGAGATCCTGTCACTTGTGCTGCATTGCTGTACTACAGCATTACTTCAAACTGTATTTGAATGACAAAAAAGATAGCGAAATTGTGCAATACTTTGCACATACTATTTTTTCTTAGGCTGGCTGGATTAAATATCTGCCAAAGCTGTCGTTAACTGGTACTTGCTTCCCAGTCAAGGCCAATGCAGAACGTGCCAGCAGCCCGGCGTGGGGTCAGCTGCAGGGGTGTCACTCTTGTCCCTTCCCTGCAGGCTGGTACGAGGGGGAGCGGCTGCGGGACGGCCAGAGGGGCTGGTTCCCCTCCGAGTGTGCCAAGGAGATCACCTGCAGGGCCACCCTGGACAAGAACATGGAGCGCATGGGGCGCCTGCTGGGGCTGGAAACCAACGTGTAGCCATGTCCTTGTCCCCCAGCTGGGGGCTGCTCCAGCTCAGGGGGCAGCAGAGCCACAGCCCCGCAGCAGCTGCACGCTGGACACTCGTGCTCCCTTCTCCAGCAGCTCCGACCTGAGCCCTGGCCCCACCCGCAGCAGTGAGTCGGGCACGCCTTTGCAGCTCCTGCCTCGCTGCCTCCTTACGCTCTTGCTCCAGCTGGTTTTGAGCATCTGAAGTTGTTTTCAGCAGCAGAAATGTGTAGGGGCCTGGGCCCCCTGGCCCTGGTGCTGTCAGCAGTGCTGGGGGTCCAGCTCCTGAGGAGCTGCAGCCCCAGACCCTGTGTCACAGGACACTTCCTTGTGTTGGCACCTGTGTAGCACCTGAGCCTGAGTCACCACTCCATACTCTGTAAAGGCTGACCTACCTACCTCTCCAGTGCAAATCCAGGGCTGGCCCCGGCCTGGCACACGCAGAGCTGGCACCAGCTCGCCCAAGATGCTGCAGCTGAGACTGGCTCCAAGTTCT
Organism: Peucedramus taeniatus; assembly: GCA_013400575.1. Taxonomy (NCBI): domain Eukaryota; kingdom Metazoa; phylum Chordata; class Aves; order Passeriformes; family Fringillidae; genus Peucedramus; species Peucedramus taeniatus. The sequence continues at coordinate 157,247 of WBNO01019299.1, forward strand.
GCTGTGGGCAGAGGATTTCTGAAAGCCAGAAGAAGGTACCACACTCTGCAGCATAGCTGCTGCTGCTCCATCGTAGCACAGGTATTTGTGCACAGTAACTGCTGGGAGGGGGGGCAGTTGTTTCTGGTTTCCTTGGCTGTCTGCTGAGGTCTTGCACTTCACTTAGTGCTTCAGAGCAGCAGTGATGAGAACATGAAACGCACTCTGCTCTGGGCACAAATGCACTCAAGGCTGAGCAGAGGTCAGGGCAGGTGGCTGGAGAGAGGTGTGAGTGTGTATGATAAAAACCTCCCTTTTAAGGACCAGCTGCTGACTCAGCAGTGTAGAAACGAGGGGACAACTTGTAGTACCAAGGCTTTCTTCCTGTTGCCTTCCCCAGCCTCTGCTGGTTTTTATGCTGCAAGATGCTGATTTGAGTGGTGAGTGAACTGGGTGTTTGTAAAGATGTGTAGCTCTAATAATTTAAACAACTACAGTAGGAAGGCAGTAATTTTGTACAAAAATACTTACCTGGACAGTGTGACAGTGGTTATACAGCCTTGCAAATTAATTTATAAGTGGACTGATAAAAATAGTAATGAGAGAAACTGTAAATGGAACAAAGACTTATTTAACATAGTAAGAACACTGCTACTGTTTTAACAAATGTTACTGTATACATGCGGATGTTTAACACATAACTGAATGTATCAATCCAGGCATTAATTTTATTCAGATTTTTTTTAATACACTGTTTATATTTTTCATACCTAGTTTTTCCAAAAATGCTGTAATGTTTTGTAAAGACATTTTTCATTTTTCCTATCATTGGACACAATTCTTCAGGAATTAAAAGACTTCTATGATTTTATAGGACAACAATCAATAAAGTGCTTTTAAATCCTTACTAAAAAAAGTTTTGATTTTGTTTTAAGTGCCATACAGCTGCCAGTTGATAATGCCATTTTCGTCAGAGAAAGTAAATCTCTTCAGTAACCATTGGCAGTTTAGATTTTCCTGTTCTGTAAAGATAAATAGCACCAACCTGTGTCGTACCTCATCTGTCATAGATCCCATTCTCCTCTTGGACTCAGAGCAATGGCCTGGAACAGCACTTCATTGCTGAGACACCATTAAGAGGGAGATGGGTTCAGTTCCCTCTGCTTCTTGTAGTTTGAACTCATCTTCAACCAAAACTGCCATTCTCACCTAGGCTCCATTTCCTTTTGCCCTCCTTTTGCATTATTAATTAAAAAATTAGCCATCGTTTTAAGTACTGCAAACAATATGAAAAAGGAGAATAATGCAGGTACCGTGTGCCAGCCTGTATTTTCATTACATTTAATCCAGCTACGCCAGTGACAGCACTACGGCCGGTTTTTTCTGAATAAAGTAGCGATTTGTGACGCAGAGCAGCCGCCCTGCCCGGGCCCGCGCAGCCCGGGCCCAGCGCCGCCCCTCACGACTGGGCGCCATTTTGTTCCCTCCTGCCCCAGCGACGCCCTTTGTTTCCAGCACAGAAAATTCTCACTACAAATTACTTCGTTCCCATTTCCACACAGTTATCACTAATTTAGACCCCTTTTCTCTCCCCTCTGAGTCCGAGGCTTACCTCCTGCGACGATGTGGCCGCTGCCTTCTCGGAGCGGCCACGGCCCGCACTGAGCCGAACCCGGCAGGTTCCGCAGCCGCTCCAGCCCGGCTCTCCTCCCGCAGCCGCTCCAGCCCGGCTCTCCTCCCGCAGCCGCTCCAGCCCGGCTCTCCTCCCGCAGCCCTCACAGCCCGGCTCTCCTCCCGCAGCCCTCACAGCCCGGCTGTCCCCCAGAGAACGCGCCGGGCCTGCCTCCTCCCTCTCCGCAGCCGCCCGGTGTCTCTTTTCCCCTTCCTCAGATTCCCTCTGGCATCCCCAAGCCCCGGGGCACGGAGATTAACTCCTCCGCCTCCTCATTTAGAACACCTGAGGGTGAAACAGTCAATTGGTGGGGAGGGAGTTAACCGATGCGTTTTGTGCAGCTGGCACCCTACATCCCTTGTTAACCCAATGGAAAGCACCGTCTAGCCAGTAACTTCGACTTAAAAAGTTTCAGCTGAGCTGCTCAGCTTTCCTCAGAATAAAGCATAAATCCTCCTAAACTTGATGATTAAGGTCATTTTTGCAAAGGAAAAAAAAAAAAAAAAAAAAAAACCAAAAACCACAAAAGAAGGGAGAAAAGTTGTATTTCCAGGCTTTTTTTCTCAAGGATAAACCTCAAAATCCTTAACAAACTTTGTTATTCAAATAATCTTCCATAGCTGGAGATCATCCAAAACAGAACATTCAAAACATTGAGAACAGTTTGAAATAAGACTTGCAAAAAAAGACCCTTAATGGAATACTATAACCCATACATGAACTTCTTAAAAAAAGAAAAAAAAAAAAAAAAAAGAAGCGCCAGACTGCAATGAAACCTTATCACAACCCAACATGACTTTCATCTAACCATGCTTTCTGCAATCGGCAATTTCAGTCAGTAGTGATGATGGATGGGGACAGAAAGCAAAGGAAGATTAACTGAACCAGATGAAACACAGAAAAGGAGAAGAATTTCTGAAGATTGTTTCCTCCCACCATACAAATTCAACAAGTGTTTTCAAGTTTAGTTAAATTAAGCTGTAATTACCTTCTGTGGAAGTGCTGGTGAGCAGACTGCTGCACAGCTGGAATAACACAGCAAGTATAATTACTCACCACACCCCATTAAAAGAAAAAAACCAAAACAGTTTAGGTATTACTAAGCAGTATTTTAGCAGGTTTTTTAAATATGTTACCTGATGGGTAAAAAACCCAAAGAAAACAGCTACAGCAGGACAAGAACCGTACACCATCCAACAACTGCCTTTCTGTCCCTCACGAAGCTACACCAAGCACAGAACACATGCACATACACACACTGCCAACTAGCTCCAGAAAAGTGCTCCTCAGGACGAGGAAATCACCAGCTTACCCTACAAAAGTTGTTCCTCTAGCTAAAGAAAGGCTATAAAAAGGAAGGTGACAGGCTGGCCGGGTGAAGGGTGTCAGCTGTAGCGCTCGCCCTGGAAGCGCGGCGCGAAGTTCCTGACGCCCTCGTTCTCCTGCGTGGTGATTAAGTCTATAATAGCTGTCAGCACTGCTGTGTCCCTGCATTTAATGTCATTCCAGTCCACGGGATGGGGGTTTTCTATTTTTTCTTGTAGAAGATCATCAAGTTCTTTTCTCAATTTCTGGAAAGTGTTGTAATAAAGGAAAAAAGGAAAAAGGAAAGAGATGGGTAGTTAGAGCTACACATAGCATCAGGAGAGAGGTTCCAGTGCCTCGGGCCCTCTATTCTCCTGACCTTTACACCTGCTCTTCTTCCCTCAGTTCATTTCCATATTGCTATTTTCAGGATCAAACACTGTCTCTCAAAACCCAGTCTCTGATGAGAGATGACCATCTCTGGAAGTGATGCCTCTAATAGCCCACCCAGCACTTAGCTGACTACCTCAGGAGTAAAAAGACTGGTTTAAAATAAAAAAAAAAAAAAAAAAAAAAAAAAAAAAAATATGATTTCTGGGTTCTAATATTAAACAGTTCTTTGGAACCCACTCCTGTTAACTGAGGAGCCCCACTCTCATGTTTCCTTATCCATGTGGGTATCTCCTGTACTGACCAAGTCATCCTACAGCATCTGTGCAAAATTAGATCTCTTGCTTGCTTTGTGTGCTAGAACTGCTTGCTGGGAGTGCATTTCAAACATCATCTCCCTGAGTGATTAATCAAGAGGCCCACAGGAATATCAAATCCAGATATCCCTAAGCAGAACCAGTGTTACACTGAGTCTTCCAGGGTATTTTGAAACAGTTACCTTGACCAAGTTTGCTATTTTTTCTGGAGACTGGAAAACAATCCACTCATCCACAGCGATGGTGTCCTGGTCCTTATCCTTCTGAATGGATATATCCCCTCCAAAGAACAAGAGGCAGTATGGAGACACCTCCGTACAATCATACAGGTAAATCTGCACAACAAGAGAATTGTCTGATCACCCTCAAAATATCTCAAGTGCCATCAGTAATCCCTAATGAGACTCCTGTAGAATTCCAGAAGATCCTTACTCAGTTACTCACAAATTCTGAAGGTGCACGAAGCAACTCAGTTCAAAAAAAGTTACATGAAATCAGATTGAAGAAGGGCAAAAATGGTCCCCAGTCTTTCACACAGTGGTGAAATCAAACCAGATGCTTCATAACAATGAGGAAAAAATGTCAGCATATTTAGAAGTGTTAAGACTGGATTGAAATGAAAAAAAATAAACTAAACTAAAAGAATTTATGACAGTTATTGTCAGACCTTAAAAAATCCCAAATCCTCCAAAAAAACCCCAAGAACTAAACCACAGAAGTTCATTATTTGTGGTACAATACCCCAGTATCACAAAGGATATAATCTGATGGTGTGTACAAGGAATGGCCTAGGACAGGAAGGCCCCAGAACAAAGGCTGTTCACATCCCCTCTGAACCCTGATCCAGCCTCATTCAGATAAGAGGATAAGAAAGGGTAATAAAACAAATAAACCCCACAAGCACAGCTCCAACTCACGCTGCTGGTCCTCATCTTCAAATGGTACACAAGCCAGTTATAATGGAACTCGGTTTCCTCCACGTTCACTGATTTGGGATGGATATTAACTGATCCATCTGTCTTGGTGCAAACTTTCACCCTTCAAAGAAAAAACAACAACAACAAAAAGAGTCTGATAATACAAGAAGTGATAAATCAACAGACCAGGATCCCTGGAGTCTCTCTTCCCAAATAAGCAGAAGTGACAGTGTTTGAACTGCTGCTGTAGAACCCCTTCAGAGTAGTGCCACTGAGATGTTGTAACATTATCCACGGCATGGTAAGGTCACACAGGTTACTTCAGGTGTTAGCACGAATCCAGAGGTTAAGAAATCAACAATCCCACCCTTCTCAGAGGAAGTGACACACAACCATGGCTCAAACTCTAAACTGAGATTCATTCATGCACTCAAGCCACTGCTTCACCTTGCCAAATTATGCCATGTAGAAAACACCTTGAATACAAACCAACATTAAACCAAACCCTCACATTTTTCTCTTTTTGCTGAAGCTGGGCCGGATCTTTGCCACTTTGGGATAGAGGCCAGCACAGATGACCGCTTTGAGCAGCTTCTCATTACCTGCAGGAGACAGCAAAGTAAGTGAGGCAGTTCTGCAAGCTGAGATTTCAGCTGGGATAAATTTTTCCTTTCCCTCCATGGTTACCTGAGTTGGTGTTAGATTTGGGATCCTTGGGGTTTCTACTATTCACAAATCCAGCTGCGAGGAGATGCTCAGCAAACTGCCCTTTCATGTTATGCAGCATCTAGGAAACAATGAAAATTGCCCAGATGATGCTGTGCCAAAGCCTTCTCCCCTTCCCCACACACAGGATCCTATTTGAACCTGGCAGGATGCTGTTACCTGCATGGTATTTGAGGACAGGAAATATTCCCAGCAATAGTCCTTCTCATTCCTGAAACCACAACTCCGAGCCTCTTCCCAGCCCTAGGAATGAAAACCAGAGTTGCAAGGCATTTGTAAGTGAACACACACTACCATCTTAAGGACACCCAAAACTGGGCATCAACAAACAACAGTCACATGTTCCCTGCCAGGGAGAAAGTAAATCCTTTGACCTCTCTGTATATGTGCACACACCACAGTGCAGAAAAACACAACTTGACAATATGCTGAAACACAACCTTCCTTTTTCCCTGGCAGGCAGTGATACCTGGCTGTGTTTGCCAGAGCACCCACCCTTTGTTGTAATTAACAAAGTTCTGAGCAGTAACTGCATTTCCCAGGCCATTATTTCCTCTTCTCCTCACCGCAACACAATACAGCACAACATCCAACGCTTCTGAAGTTGGCTTCAGCCTCTTGTAGAGGCCAGAAGGATAAGAATGAACAACTTCAGCAAGGTAACCATAATACTGTGTTTGTCTTTTTCAGACTTGTCCACCAGAAATCAGGTTACTGAGCCTGGAGACAAGATTATGCAACACTAGAAGGGTGAAAATCAGTTTGGTTTTATGTTTCTGTAGAAGCCAAACAAGAAAGCCTACAGAGCATAAACTGATCAGCTTTTTCCTTAAGGTTATCTATATTACTCAAATTAAAATTCTAGAAGAGAAGAACAACATGAAAACGTGCTTACAGTGAAAGCATTCACCACAGTCAGATGGTCGCTTTTCGAGTTCTTTGACAGCTCCTTTCTTCTTGCATCTGCGATCTTCTCTTTCCCCTAAAAATCAGAACCTACATAATACCTAGACTGACATGACAGTTCTCTTCTCCAAATTCAGGTACATCTGTACAGCAGTACTTCATATGTAACACATGAAAATTACAGTTATTTTCAATATTCCACAGAAGAAATGATAATTTATAGTATGCAAAGGCAATCTCACTAGTAAAAATGTAATTACCATGACATTAATGAAAGTGTTCTTAAACTATAACACCTCACTGAGTCCCAGCATTCTCCTGAGATTCTTTAACTCCCACATGTAATTGTAATCTGTGAGACTTTACCAGAGGGATGACAAAAGGGTCCTTGAAGCTGAGGCTGGCTGCAATGGTCAGCACGGGGTCCAAGCAGCAGAACAAGGCTCCAAAGAGGATCATCTTCCCGATGTGCGGCTCCACGGGCAGCCGCGCCAGGTGCACACCCAGGGGAGTCAGCTCCTCCTGCCTGTCCAGAGCATTCTGCCAGGACAAGGGCACAAAGGAAAGAACAAACATGTCATGTGAAAAGGAGGATTTCCTTGGAAAAGCCACTGGTACACAGCTATCACCCACTAATATCCAAACCAGATGTTTCTATTTACGGCTACAACTCATTTATGCAAATATCACCAGAGCAAGGAGTCAGCAGAACAAATGTGCCATGAACCTCTCCTTCCCCAGCACCAAGGGAACAATGACAGAAGGTGCTTCTCCCACATGCCTCATTTGTCTCCAACTCCTCACTGACCCACCTGCAACAGGAAGGCAGGGAGGCAGCCGGGGTACAGAGGAGGGAGTTAAATCAACACCTGCAGGGAACTTAAGTGCAGGGCTGTGTGTCTGGAGCAATTTAAAAAGTCCCTCAGAACCACTCTGCAGAGCCCCTATGCACCATGGATTGTGTGAAGTGCCCCCTCTGTGCAGTGAGGATCTACTGAGGCTCTGCACAAACGGTGAGGGGCTGCAATGCCCAGAGCTGTGCAGTCACACCTGCCTGGCAACCCCGCAGTACCACGGCTCTGAACACATCAGTCCTGCACATGAAGCAACACTTTACCAGCTCCATGAGGTGATTTATGGCCAACATCACAGCATCACGAGACGGGGGGTCCATCAGTTTGCTCAGAAAATAGGCAATTCCACCAAGCCTCAGGATCTGAAAGAAAAATCACAACAAAAGCCTACAGCAACTGGAGAAAGATGGTTGCCTAAAATTGGTTAGCAGTAACCACACTCATTGAAATAGTGTGAGTAATTCACAGCTCGAATTAGAATTTCTTTAGTTAAGAACTAAGGACAAAAATATGTATTAGTGATGAAATTTGCAGCAGAAGGATTCGTTCTTCATTCAGTTCACATACACATGGCATTCCTTCTGCTTTCGTAAGGAATTCAATGCAAACTGCCAAAAAGGGAAATTCACACCAGTTCTAAAACTACTTGGTAGTAAAATTCTTTTAAGAGATCATATCAATTGACTCACTGGCATTCTCACTGAAGCTTTTCTGATTGAATGATATGTGATATTTGGGGGACAGCCCAAATTTTTTTTTAGTGGGCTTCACCTTTTATTGATACCAGATAATTCTGTTTCCCCTGGGTTTGATGCACTCAGATACAAGTGTGTATTTACAAAAGTTGCTGCAATTATTGGCTAAATACATGGCATTTCTGGTGTAACAGAATACTGGTTTAACAATCCTAGGCTCACAGTTGCATTAACTTATTCTCTCAACCACTCATCCCAATGGAAAAGTAGGTAATATATATATTTGAAGATTCCTCCGTTTACCTTGATTTGTAAGCAGAGTTCCTCCAAGGGAGTCCTCAGGATCTCTGGTAACTGATAATCATCCAGCAGGCTGGCACGCAGTCCGTTGTACAGATGGTAACAGTGGCCTGGCTGAACTCTGCAATGATTTAAAGAAACTATTCTTTTGGGTTTGATCATTTGTTGGGGTTTTTTTTCCCAATGAAACTGCGATGTTATGGTTATATTTCTTACAAAGAGCTTCCCAAAACTCCTCAAGGAATTAGAACTGAAGTGTATTCAATTGTAAAAGCCACTTCAGTCTTCTGAAGCACAGACCCATCAGCAGGAAAGAGGCACAGAGAACACAGAAATTAATTTTTACGCTGTTTCCACTTTACTGTATCAGCCTCATAAATCAGACGTGAGGGCAGTGACAAAAATTAAAACAAAATGCAGGACTTCTTCTATAGGAAGGAAACGCTGGAGTTAAACACAGCACAAGTCAAGTCAGCTTCCTAGGAAGGCAAGGAAATCACTCCCTGCCCAGGAACAGGAGCCAGCAGTGCCAGCACATGCAAATAATGAAGAACTTCCAGCACTGTTGGAATCAACATCCCCCAACTTCCCTAAGCACTCCACTGTTCCTACCTTCCTGCTCGACCCTTCCTCTGCTTGGCATTGGCTTTGCTGACCCACTCTGCTGCCATGGTGCTGATGTTGTTCTGGGTGTCAAAGTGGGTCTCCTTTATTTTCCCCCCATCTATAACGAACACGACGTCATCAATAGTGATGCTGTTGAGAAAAAACAGGAAAAAAAAACCCAACTGTTCATCTTTGCAAATGTGACCTAAGATTGGGTTTGGCCTCTTTTTATTCCTTCCCAGACACAGTCAGCAATTAAAAAAAATCTGTCTTTGGAATTTCATTAAGAACTATGTTACTGAACAGTTCAAGAGCTGATTTATCCTCCTTGGTCTGGCAGAAGTCCCCACTTGGATTCTGAACAGAGGACAGGCAGCTCAGATTATCCTGTACAAATCATTCTAGCAATTGTTTAGTATTCCTGCAGTTAAACTGTTCAAAACAATGTAGCTGGTTGAATTGTTTAAAACAATTAAAGGAAAACTCTGTTTGCTCTATAAATAGCTCTAAAGATAAAGTGTTACAAATTAATGGCACAAACAAACATATTTTTGGGAACATCAAACAGGTTTATACTTTAAATTATCACTTCCATTTCTTTTGTTAAACACACTGCTTTCCTGGCTCTGGGCAGCCAGGCACTTACCTGGTTTCTGCAATGTTGGTTGCAATCACAATTTTCCTCACTCCTGGCGGGGTCTTCTTGAACACCTGTAATTATCCAGGGCCCATTTATGTCTTTGCCAAAACCAAACATGTGCTTCATTCTTTTTTTTTTTTTTTTTTGTAGTTGTGAAATATTGCAATAAAAGAGAAGCGTACCTGAGTCTGGTTAACAGTAGGCATCAGTGAATGCAAAGGTATGATAATAAACCTATCTGAAAGTTAAAAATTAGTAAAAGATATGGTGTAAGCACAGAAACTTCCAATTTTACAGGAAAATCTATTAAATCAACTATGCAGAACAAAGAAAATAGGCTGCAAGTGAGGCTACTGCTTCTTGCTCTGAGATCACAGGTATTTGTATCATAACAGCAAATTCTAAAGTAAAAAGGTATAAAGGCCTTTTTTATGATGCTATAACATGCCAAGTTCAAGAAAATATATGAAGTTCTGTACAGTAATTTAGACTTTGTTTTTAAATTTTGAAGTTATTAAATAATTGGTCAAGTTTAACACACAAACTGACACTCAATCTTTCAATGAACAGGAATTCTGCATCTATGGAATGTACACAACCACACTGCAAGTCACCATGTGAACAGCCAAGAGCCCAGCTAAGACAGGTGAGATGAAAATATGAGATATACAAAAGGACAAGTTAAAGTGTGCCAGGCACAGAGTACTTGAGAGTCTGTAAGAAATTCTCAAATCAAGAGGATTTAAGGGAACTATCAGCAAAGCAGGGGAAGCTGCTCAAGGATGAAGCGCAGAGGAAGCGCACACAGAATGGAGTTTAGTCTTGGATGGGAGTTCCCCAGCTGCAGGAAAGGACGAGAGGAAGAAGATGCAGGTCAGGTTGTTTTTCAAATTGCCACTCCCACGCTGAGAAAAACAAGTTGTTGTTAGCAGTGGAAAGGATACCACAGACACACAAACTGCTGAACACTTTGGAGAGGAGACAAGGGAAAAAATGAACCCAGCACAACTGCAGCAACCCCATGTAAAAGAAGTCTGCCCCCACTGCCACTGCCAGAAGTCCCACGGAGGGTTTGGTTTTACCTGACTTAAACATGACTTGAGACATCAAGAGCTCATGCAAAGTGCTGATGTTATCCCAGCCTGGCAGAAACACCAGAATTGCACCATCCTATGGGGAAAAGAGGCAGTGAAGGGAAGAGAGGTTAGAACACATCACACACTGCATAGAGAGCCAGGTCCTTGCACACTGATATATGGTGGGCATGTGAGATCTGAAACCTCACTGACCCAGCCTGGAACCGTCTATCAAGGGGGGGAGGTTTCTATAAAAGAACTACCTCCATGTATTTATCTGAACATGAGAGTAATTCAAAGCTATTCAATTACTTAGGAGAGCAAACAAAAATTTCTCTTCTTTCTGTGTGACCAGCCAAAGTCATTGCCAGCTCTGGCACTGCCCCCAGCTCAGTTCCACTGTACCTCCTCTTCCAGCACAATGTGTCTGATCAGTGCTGCTACAAGGTCCAGGTCCACCTTGTCATCATCCATCATTTCCAGGGCACTGATTGTACTTGCTGAATACCTGCAGCAGGGAAAGCACAGACATGCAAAGCCAGGGCTCCTGCTCCTGCTGCTTGGCTTTGAGTGAGCCACCCAGCCACGAACCCACCTGCAATCAGCTCAGTTCTTTAAGCAATTCCTGCACCTCCAAAGTACTCTCCACATTTACTTCAGTGTGATTACTGTCAGTTTAGAACAGCTGAAGAATTACTATGTCATGGCTGAACTGTCTTTGAAGCACTTACACCACCTCTCTCCCTCTCATTGATGAGCCAGGGACTGACAATTTATATTTAGGTAATGAACTGAAATTTAACTTCAACAATTCAGAGGGCAAAGAGAGCTAATCCTGCTGTCTCTAAAGCACTTCACTAGTTGCCAGCCAACTGTACAGGCAATTCCATCACCATTTTCCACAGCAGCCACTACCCCACTGTTACTAAAGCCCAGCAACACAATACAGCGCTAATTTATGGTTGTCACTCCAGAGCTGCCTAAAAACTGAAAGCAGAAGAGAAACTTGGGCCCAACCTGCCCTCCAGCTGCCTTAGGTAGCTGGGCCACTGCTGCCTGTAGATCTCCTCCTTCTCCTCCTTCTCTGGCCTGCTCACGTGGCCCTGCATGAAGCCCTTTCTCCAGTGCAGCCGGCGGTCTGTCTTTTCCGGGGTGTACCTTTACACAGGAGAAGCAAACACAATTCCATTTGAAATTGAGGGAATTTAAAGCAGCTGCACAGTTTTCCAAACCATGGACAATATGCTGTGCTTTAGCTAGATCATGTGTAAGAATCTTCAGTTTCTCTTGCAACAGAAATCTTACAAAAGCAGGGACCAACCCTAGTAAGTATGAGAACATGTAAGAAAAAAACAGTGAACAGCAAGAAAGACTAGTTTGATTTAGAGACCTGAAAATTCACCACAGCAACAGAGAAGCTGTTCTCCACCTCAAGCCAATATTCCCAGGTGTGCCACCTGTAATTACTGTACAAGGCCCCCCTTAGGAGGTTTTCTGTTGAAAAATACAGGCAAGTCTTCTTTATGGCAAGTTAATCTTTGAGCATACAAACACTAAGCTAAGCCCCCCCCCAAATACTCTCTGAAATGATGTTCAGAAAAAACACTTGCCTCAACTTCTCAATGACATCTTCGAGCAGATATTCCACCACTGGGAACGTGAACCCAGGGATGTGAATCATGGGGCAATGGTCTGTGGAGGGAGGCAGAACTCGGTTTTAAAACTACTGATGAAATAGTGCACTAAAAGAATAGAAGCAATAAACATTCCTCACTATTTCTGCAATATAGGTGCCATATCTACAGGATATTTCCAATTGTCAGGGAAGATGTCAAATGCACCCCCAAATAAGGCTGCTGAATAAAAAAAGGACAGGCAGGAGGCAGTATTCTGCACACCAGGATGTTCAACTGGTTCCAGCTACTGGAAAAAGCTGGGAGACTGAACAACTCAAAGCTCAATCTGCTTGCCCCCTCACAGCAAGAATGCTGAAACATGGTAAATATTTACTAGGAAAACGCTCTGTGGATTCTGTTTCCATAATATGTCTGAAAAGCAAAACCAGAAGTAATATCAGTTCGTAATGAGATAAAACTGAGAGAAACTGCATCTGCAGCAGCTGGCAGATATTTGTAATACTGAAGTAATTTCTTCTTTTGATACAAATCAATTCTATAATTTGAGAACTGCACTATACTGTAGAAGCCTAAATTACTTAAGAAGAACATTTCTAGGAAGTGTTTCACCTACCAAAGTACTCGGAAAACTTCTCTGCATTTAAAGTAGCACTCATCAGTATGACTTTCAGATCCAGCCGAATATTCAGAAGATCTTTAATAATGCTCATTAAAACATCTGATTGAAGATTTCTTTCATGGATTTCATCAAGAACTACATGACTGATGCTGGACAAGTGCCTAAAATAGAAGGGGAAGAAGTTAAATTTTTGCTTTCAGAAAAAATAAAAAGCAGAGCCATGACTGTTTGGAACAGCTCAGGACTCATTTCATAATTGCATTCAGTGTCTCTTTAAACAGGAGCTCTTACTTATCTGACTGGAGCCACTGCAGGACAATTCCTGTGGTACAGTACAAAATTGAACCTTGTTTCCTCGGCAAGCGACTGAAAGAGACACAATAAGAACTCCTCAGTTTTCCTCTGTATTTAACAAAATGCTTTAAAACCCTAAGCCCCAGCTGCAGGTGCCATTGCAGACATGATGTAGATGTGCCTCACTGGCTCCCTCACTCACAGCACAAGGGCAGGAACAAGGAATTAGGCCACTGTTGCATCACTCTTGTGGATGAGGAATGGACCAGGGAGAGGCCCTGACTTCCCAGGCACCCTTTGGCATCTCCTGCACACTGAGGTGCTGCCCCCACCTCCTGCAGCTCTCCAGGCTCAGCACAGAGGGCACTCACATGCACAGCACTGGGAGCAAAGAGAAATAGTAGAGAGATTCTATGAACTCCAATTAAAATGCTGGGAGGGTTGAGCTCTCCTCTCTCACCAGCCGTTTTGCTTCAACAAAAGGGTTCCCTTATGTGCTGGCACCATTTCAGATTTTTAAATTATAGCCGACTACAAATGTAAAATCTTTTGCTCTGCAAGCTCCTGTCACTGCACCTATTACATGGTCCCAGGGAATTAGTCCATAAATATGCATAGCAAATGCACAGCTTTCCACAGAAATATGATTTGGAGCATTTTCCCCTTTAGTATTTTCACTTTTCCTTGAAGTTCATTGATTAGGGACATCAGTTTTATTTCTGCCCACAGTAGAACCTTTTACAGCAGCTGAAAACAGGACTTATTAGACAAAGCCTAACTTAGTCTAGCCACTGTCACATGGGGCATAAAACACAGTAAATGCACTCAAACCTTTTCCTAAAATTCAAAAACCTCATTCCTTCCTCACAGGAATTCCTTCAGGAGAAAATATCAGCAGGAAAGCAGTTATTTCTTTTTAGAACTACTTTTCAAATTGTCTCCTTTAGATACCCAAGGCCCTTGCCACGGCGCCTCTCACCTCTGCAGGCGGATCTGGTACCCCGTGCTCCTGCCATTGCCACAGCCCTCTGCCCTCTCAGCAGCCACTCTCTCAGCCACCTGAGGGGGACAAAGAAAATCAGGCTGATCTGTGACTGAGCTGCTCATCAGAGGAACACCTGGTACTGAGATGGTTTGTAAATAACAAAGAAACGCCCTGAAAAGCACCTTCTCTCCTCCCCTGAGAGCAGCAACCCAGGGACAAGACTCTAGAGGAACACAGCCACTCGGGCATTAGCATTAGCAGCACGTTCCCCTTTCAGCAGGGTGAGCTTTGCCTCAAGGACAGTAACTACTGAGCATTTGAAAGCCAGATTCTTTCCTGCTCATTAACACACCTCTAGACGGCCTGACACAACATTAGTTTTTATCTTAATGGGCGTTTGCACTGCCCAAATCCATTAAAATCACAGATATAACTCACGTCTAAGTCACGGAAGAACGAGGCTGCAGTGCCAGTGCTCCATGGAGGCCAAACCTTGTGAACACCCAACTAGTGCCCGTTACCAGAACTGTTATTTGCAGCAGCCTGGGCAGGGAGGGAGCGCCCAGGGCAGGGGCACTCACGGAGATGGCGCTGATCCTGCGGGGCTGCGTGCACACGATCCTGCAGGTGGAGCCCAGGCCGCGCTCGATGTGATCGTCCAGGATGAACTGAGTCACCTGCGTGGTCTTGCCGCAGCCCGTCTCGCCGCTGATCACCGTCACGCGGTTGTTGTTGATCAGCTTCACGAGCTCCTGGCCACACAAAGCGCCACAGTTACCGTGCTGCTGTTGCAAACAGACTGTACAGGATTTTGAGAATTCTCTGCTGCTGTGGGATGAACTCTGAGCAAAGTATCAACAACTGAAGAGATGATCGGCTGCTCCTTGTAACGCTACCAAAAAAGTTTAGTCTAAACCCTCACAGAAGTCATTTCTGCACATCTGTACTTCCCATGTGTAAGGTTTAAAGCATACCCAACCTCAACACTAGCTTTAAATACTTTAGATCCTGTATGAAAACAACACAGAAGAACTAAAATGAAAGCCTGAAATAGGTCTTTAATCTTTCTGCTTCTTGCTTGGCTCCTGTAGCTCTTTGGAGACTGAACACTAGAGTTTGCCCTGTTGGACTCCAAGCCTGCACAAACTAAAGGTTTTCAGCACAATATTTTAACATTTCTTGTACCAACAGAACAGTTTCCCAGCCTCATCCTCCCCACCTCAAGGACTGTTAGGGGGAGTATGACTATTTTAAGAAACAAATGCTAACAGAAAGGACATTATGGCAAATAGAGGGACTGTAGGAAGGAGCTCACTAATCACCCACTGAGCCTGAAAGGCAAACATACCAGAATACTCCATTTCTACTGCATACAGGGGATATCAGGCTAAGAATTAACATCAGTTAATAACAGCCCCTACTGTCACTGACCTTATCCTGTGACTGGGAACCTAAAGGCACTGAGGGCCAGCAGTGCAGCCAGTAAGTCTGTGGTTAAAGCTAAACAGGCTTAATTTGCATTACATTCAATTCTAAACTGGCTAATTGTTCAACAAAGGGCACAATTTTATACACAGAAGCAAGCATAACAATCTTGAGTAACCAGGAACTTTCTAGAAGTTTAATTGGCAGAAAAAGAAGACCTAATATTAAATGTATGTAGCAGCCATGTATTCCCGTGATATTCCCAGTTACATTCCCATGAGAAGGCTGTACTGAGCCCCACATCACAACCAGTGAGCCCCTGGTACTGTCTGGGAAGCAATCACAGGGTCAGAACCTGGGAGGCTTCTCCCCTCCCTGAAGGCCACAAAGGATTGCTGCCAGTCACAGGGCACAGCTGCTCTCCCCTGTTTTGGAGCACAGCACCAGAGTCTCTCTCTCAGTACACACTCACCTCTCTCATCCCATATGAAGGGAGCTTCTCTCGGAATCTCTGGGGAAAAAGAAAAAATGCTTCTCTTTACACATCTTTCCAGCACTGAAGCAAGAGAATAGATTTCACCTCTAATCTGGGCTAAACTGCAAGATAATGACAAACTGCTCAGCAACACTTGTATAAACACAGGCCCATGGGAAATAACTTTAATTCCATACGTTGTTTCAGTTTTGTTCAATTTAGAAAAAATATTTCAGCCCAACAATTCAGTACATGATAAGGCAGGTATATACAGGTGTGAGAGCAGGGCCTGGTAAGGAAGAGAGAACTGGTGTTAAGGGTAAGACAGTTTTCTATACTTGGCTGTTCAAAACAAAACCTCTGTTTTCAAGAGGCCACTCCTTCAGAGCCCAGCACTGTGCTTTCAGCTTCAGACATAACTGAGGGACACAGTCCATAAAAAAGAAAGAGAGACACACCCAATAAAACAATATGTCAGCTTCAAATTTCAGATTCTGTTTCTGAAATTTGTCATTTCCATTTTAAATCACTATTCTATCAATAGGTATGAATTTCATGAATTCTAAAGATAATTTTTAGCAAAAGTAACATCATGACAACTTTCAAGTAAATGACAAGATATTACATTTTGACCTTAGCTTAATTTAAAAAAAATCAAATGAAAAGTTTTCAATGTAACACAGGGAAAAGTACCTGCATTTCAATATATCTGGGATCAGATCTCTTCTTCATTAAGTCTTCTTTAAGCTGCTCATCTAAATCAGCATCCTGCTCGGTTTTTTCACAGAGAAATTCCACATCCAAATCCAGGGATGTTTTTTCCCAGGTTGGTATCTGTCTTACAGGAGCTTTCTCAGCATCTGGTTTCACTTTGGCAGGCTGTTCTGGAGCAGGGCTGGAATCACAGAACAAGAACTTCAGATTCCCCCAGCTGTGCCTGGCCTCATGCAGAGTGCAGGTAATTACATCCAGCAGTTAATGAACCAACAGTCCATGGGAACAGAACCAGAGAATGGTTTGGGTTAGAAGGACTTTAAATCCCATCCAGTGCCACCCCTGCCATGGCAGGGACACCTCCCACTGTCCCAGGTGCTCCCAGCCCTGTCCAGCCTGGCCTTGGGCACTGCCAGGGATCCAGGGGCAGCCACAGCTGCTCTGGGTCTGTCACTACAGTGAAGATCATTAAACCAAATAAAGTCTCAAACTACCAACCACCACAAACCTGACATCAGGATCTAAAAAAGAACACGTTCTTTTGTACCAAACAAAGCCACAAAGCAAGAAAACATCACCAGAGAATTACTACTTGATCCACTGCCCCACAACTGGATCCTTCAGCCAAACAGAGCCCCAATCCTCTCATTTCAGCACACCGGCCTATTACAGCTATTCCTGCAAATCCTTAACGACTCCACAACAGACCCTGCTTCAGACCCTGTGAAAACGTTCCAAGACTGCACAATAACTGAAAACAGAAGCCAAAAACCACCTCTGGAATAGTAATTCCAGAGGCCAAGTGAGCTGAAAAATCCCATATATCTACGGTAGTAGGCCTTGAGATGAGTTAGAAGTGTTATGAGTTTAAGTAGAAACTTAACACCCCAAACTCAGCAATAATGAAAAGAATTTTACAGCAATGACTACAACCATTTCAGTGTGACAATACATGTGGAGAAACTGGACGATATTTGTTGAGCCAGTACCCTCAAAAGAGGTAAATCACTTCTGACACATCTTCCTGACAGCTTATGGAAAGTTTGTGCAATTCAAAATAAACAAAAGAACTGGTAATTATATCTCTTTACCTTTCTTCATCCCCGGACCACCAGGACATGTCTTCTTTCTCTTTGTCGTTCTTAGTCTGGACAGAATTCAGCAGCTGCACGATTTGCTCTTCCCTGCGCTCGTCCATGCGCACCACAGCTCTCTGGGGCAGAGAGCACAGCCTCCATCAGCGCGGACCCCGCGCACCACCACCAAGCACCGCAGCAACCCCCTCACGGCCTGCTGGCCTGCCCGGAGCCTCTTCGGCACGCCCAGACAGCCCCGGCTCTGCCGACCGCAGTTCCAAGGCACAGACCCGAGCCCCAGACCGCGTCCCCGCATCCCTCACCTGCTGCCGGTCGGCGTCCCGGTTCTTCTGGCCCTGCCTGCGGGCGTACCACAGCCCGATCTCGCGGCCCTTCAGGTGGCCGGGATGCCGTCCCCGCCCGCCGGGCCCGCCCGCCGCGGAGGAGGCGGCGGAGGAAGAGCCGCCATCGCCGCCACGGTCACGGTCNGCACCGCCCGCCTCATCCGCCGCACTTCCGCCCGCCCGCCTGCCGCGCTGCTGCGCTCCAGATCCGGGTTCGAGTCCCGGCCCGGCCTAAGCCACCCGTGGGACCCGGGTTCGAGTCCCGGCCCGGCCTAAGCCACCCTCGGGACCCGGGTTCGAGTCCCCACCCTGACCCGCCTCGCTGCACGCGGGTTCGAGTCCCCGACCGGCCGGTGTGTTGCAGAATGAGGAATTTGTATCGTTTTCTTCATGTTTGATCTTCGTATACTTTCAGGCCTAATCAACAAGATGAGAGATTTAATCCGTGAAACAAAGAGCAGCCAATGAGTTTTAAGTGATGTCCAGGTGTTAGAAAAGTCTTTCTAGTATTATGTCGATTTAGATGATGACAAGGACTCCAAGTGAATCAAAACTGCCGTAACTTCCCTCACGTGGAGCTGCTCCCTCATTTCCACAGGATGCTGCAGACACACCACCCAGTGCCAACAAACACCAAAGCTAGGATTTAAGACTTTATTTAGGATTCTCTTCAGATATACGTGTTCCTCAAATAAATAGGTATATAAATAAATAACTTAAAATCCGCTATGGAAAGCTGTAAAGCACTTGAGTATTTGTTATCCCCTTAACACAGCATTAACAGTTTGAATTGATTCAACGGTGCACCTAAATAAAATTTTCATGAGAGGAAAAAACCAGCTGATACTGTGTTTGCTCGGGTATGTTGGGCCAAGGGCAGCACCGTCTGTCAGAGCAGCTGAGGCGTGTGGATTCAACACCTTTCAGCTGCTGTCCGGCTCGTCCCGCTCTCGGTAGGCCTTGTTCAGCAGCTGTATCTCCTCCTGGTGGCCCGCCCTGGCCGAGCGCTGCTGCTGGCTGTTGCGCCGGTGGGCCTCCACGGTGTCGGGGATGGAGATGCTGAAGTCGCTGCCGGGGCTGTTGGACGGGATGAGCAGGGAGTAGGAGGCGCTTTCCCCCAGCTCGCAGCACACGAACCTGTTCTCCTTGCGGGAGTAGCGCAGCGAGGGCGAGCGGGCGTGCGCGGAGGACTGGCTGATGCTGCTGATGATGGACACGGTGTCCAGCGCCTCCTCATTGTCACAGATCTCCAGCACCTCCAGGTGAATCTTCACGCTCGTGTCGGCAAACGCGTCCCGAGGCTCGCCCGCGCTCGGCTCGTGCCCGACGCTTTTGGAGCGGTACACCTCGATCTTCTTGGCCGCCGGGGTTATCTTCTGGCCCTCGGAGCTCACCTCGTAGGTGGACAAGGAGAGCGTTTTGCCGGTGGGGGCCTGCAGGGACACGGTGCCCTGGAAGGCGCACAGAGGCACGGCCAGCGCCCCGCCCGAGCGCTGCAGGGGAACAACGCCGTCAGTGGGGATTGCCCAAAAAATCCAGCATCAATCACCCCCTGTGCCCCGGCTCTTAACTCCTCCTACTGCCTGCTCCTTGCAGAACTTCACACACCTGGTATTCGTGACTTGAAAGAGTGGCGAGAAGTTTTTTGTGTTATTATACACCTTAGTGTATGAAGTCCCGAGTGCCTGTGACTCACTATGAAATCTACAGAATATGAAAACCAGAGTTTAAATAAAAGCTGATTCCTTCAGTGCAAGGTTATGTCCAGTTTAATCAAACTCTTTGATTTGCCAGACTGAACATGAGGCACCTGGAGGGAGAATGAGCAATCTCCACTTGCTGGAATGAGCACTCCAGCTCTGGAGAATGAGACATTTCCCAATCACTTTCTGAAAGTGCCTCTTTCTGAAAGTCTTCTCAAGTTTTCTCTTGAGAAATCAGTATTTACTGTTAAAGTGAAAAAGATCCATTAAGTGTCCTATGTCACTGCCCAGTCAGTAACCAGGGATACACTGGATGCTGTCATTTCCCACTAGAACAGTTCCAGTGGAAATGTTCAGTTCCAGACCCCTCTACCTGTTTCTAGAGTACAGAATCCGTGTGTCCCTGCAAACCACAATGCTGTGCTCTGGGGAACACTGGATACAATGCTGGGACCAAACCCATGGTTATGGGGCCCAAGGGAGGGATAAATGCATTTATCCTGGGTTTAGGAACACCCAAGTAGCATTGATTATTACTGGAATTACTTTCAGTATAAATTATTATTAATGAGAACAGAAAGTGACCTTTATCTTGTTCTCGATACCATTATTAAATACCCATTTTTGCTTCTCATGACACATCCATGGCAATAAAAAGGAATCCACCAGCAAACCAGACTCTGCAGGTACATCCTGTGAAGTATTTTGCCTCCCACTCCCACGGTTCCCTGCAGTTCCAGTCTTTGCCTTCAGCTCCCGGCCCTTCCCTCACCGAGTTCCACTGGTTTTGGGGAGGATTTCCCATGTCAGGATTTCCCCCATGCAGCCCCTGCCCACAATGCCTGGAGAATGTTCTGGCTGTTGGAATCTGGGACAGGGACTTCACCAGAGAACTCCATGTACCAGCACAGGCATTTTTTAAAAGCAAAGACCAAAAAATCCCAGTGAAATAAATCACAAATATCCTTGTTCCTTACGGAATGCTGATGCATTCTGAGCAGAGAAATCTCTGCGGAATCGATCAAGAAAATCCCCTCATTATTTAATTATACACCCACCTCCCAGAGCTCACAGGAGACAGGAAGCAGCTGTGGTTGCCATGAGGCAGAACCTCCCCCACCACCCCTGAGGGTCAGGAGCAGGTTCCCTGTCCTGCTCCCGCTGTCTGAGCAGGGTCTGGGCTGGATTCACCAGGGAGGATATTGGCCACAGGGAAGCCTTGGTGTATCTGAGGCCCACAGCAGCTGGAACAGGCTCTAGAGACAGATTTCCATCTGGAAATGGTCAAAGGAGCAGCTGGGGCTGAGTGGGACACTGGGACAGCATCCCAGCTGGTCCTACAGTGTCTGGTGACAGACTCAAGCACAAGGCACTTTGTGGACTCTCCCCCACAATTCCTGGTTTCCCAGGCCCTGGGACAGGCAGACAGGTGTGCCAGCAGTGTCCCAGCAGTGTCCCAGTGAAGCACAGGCACACTGGAGTCTGCTCCTCCTCCCTGGGACAGGTCTCTGCTCAGGGCAGCACCAAGGGCACACACAGCTTGTGCTCCACTGGGCCATGCTGCCTTCCCAAACAGAGAACCAGCAGTCTGAAACAGCTCTGAGCAGTTTGCATTCCTAATTACTCTGGTCAAACACAGCTTGAGATGAAAAGGTCTATTTTTAGAATGTTTCCAGTAAGGATCCCAGCTTTTTCTTTCCAGAGACAATGAGTTTTCTGTTTGTTTTAAAATAGAGGCTTAGTCTTCTACTTCCCTAAGAGTGCAAATTAGCTGCAGTGAAATTAATTACTGCAATGATTTGCCTTTTCTGAGGCTGGCTGCAGTAAATGCAAAGCCAAGGGGGTGTGACAGGAAGAGACAAGCTCACCTCAGGTGGCCTGAGCCCAGCACTTGCCATTGGCCTGTCCCATGCAGACAGACCTGGATTTGTGTCTGTCAGTACCAGGAGGTGCAACAGAGCACCCAAGGTGAGGACAGCTTGCAGGAAGGGCTGTAGGAGCTCTATCCAGCCTTGGCCTCCTGGGCAAATGTCCCTATTCTCACCATTCCTCTGCAGCTCCAGAGAGAGCCAGGGGCAGTGGAACTGCAGCAGGGAGCCAGAGAGCACCACACAGAGTGCACATGCCTCTGGGAGCAAAGTGAGAAGATGAAGGTGAAATGTTACATTGATTTTCCAGCCACAGGAACCTCTTTGGAAACCAGTTCCAGGCACCTGAGCAGGAAGAGCCCCGTTGGGAAGAGCTCAGCACATCAGCAGGGGTGCAGGTGGTACAGATTCCCACCAGCCAGTGGGAAGCAATGAGAACCTTCAAGGCCATTCCTAACTCAGCTCCTGTGCTGTGCCTGGTGCTCAAGGGAATGCTCACAACCTTCCTGCAGTGAGGGAGATGCTGTGTATTTCTCATGTTAAATACTCCTGCCTGCACTGGCTCCTCCTCAGTGAAGTCACTTGCACAGCCTCCCCCTCTCTTTCCTTGCAGGGCAAGGAAGGTCCTGTGCAGTCTCTTCAAAGTGTTTCCTTGAGGCAAGCCACAGATGAGGTAGAGAAAAATAATCAGCAAGCCTGGAACAAACTGCCAGCCTGGGAGATTTCTGTTGCCTGAGGGCACTGAAGCATAGACAAAATAAGACATGACATATTTACACTCAATCTCTTTAGGAAGGGAGATACACGGGTATTTTATGAGATGTTAAAGGTATTTTTCAAAAATGCAGCCAAGCAGGAGTTAGAAATGACAAGTACAATTTTCTCTCTCCCTCTCCATTACAGCCATCCTATCATATATTCAATAACCCTGCTGCCTCATTCTCTCATGCCACTTTTCTTCCAGAGAAAACACTTTGATGGAGCAACTCTTTACTCACAGAACAGACAATGAGGAGACAACCAGCTCCACAGTCATTACTGCCACCCCAAGGAAGTGCCACTCTCCAAGGCCTCAGCTTCCAGAGGGAACCAAAGGCATCCCTGGTCCTGTCTGGCACCTGCTCTTCAAACAGCTCCATCAAACTCGCTGATCCCACATCCATGGGGATGGCTGCTCCCCCTCCTACTGGGAGTTCTTACAGCTTCTCCTCTTGAAGAGAAAATCAGCAGCACTCCAACAAGAACCCCTGTAATTATGGACTCTCAGAAGAACCCCTGTATTTCCTGCAGAAGGATGTGGCCAATCAATGCCAGGAGGAGTCTCCTTTAACACACGTGGGAAATGCAGAGTGGTAAGAACAGAGTGACTTTTCTTAGACTTTGGGACTTCCCGACAGGATGAATAAAGGAGATGGTTTTCAGCTTATAAATGTGTGGCCCAAATTGATCTTTCGTCCAACATAAACCTGAGCAATGCATTAAAGTTATTTTTACAAAGCTTGCAGGGGTCTCACGCTCTGCCCTTTCCCGGCTGCAAAGCAAATGTCAGCTGTGAATCTCTGGGAGCTCCTGCTGAATGTCAGAACCAGGCAGAGCTGTGACTGCAAAGCCTGGAACTTTTACCCCATAGGAGCTTTAGTGCCTGGCAGTGGGTTATACCTGGGAAGGTGTCAAAAGTGGATGAGTTGTGATTCTTTGTAATGCAAGAAGGGAAGAGTATGTCCAAAGTGCCATACAAGGCCCCAGGGCACACAAAACACCCCCAGGCAGTCACTGCCAGCTGCTCACAAAGAGCTGCTCACACCTGCTGCAGTCCCAAGGCTGCAGCTGAACTGGCACCAGGGCACATGGGGAAAAGAATTTTTTTTTTTTAAGCATCATCTGGAAACTCCTGCAGGGAGAGCCACAGTTATGAACCTGATACAGTGATTTTATTAACCAAGCTGTACATGGCACATGAGGCCTTGGCAGGAACTGGTAGATTAAAACCTGGCTGAGTCATCACTTCCTTTTGCCCCCAAATGCAGGAATTCATCTCTGCAAACTGCAACAGTGTGAACATTGTTTTTTTATTAAAGGGATGATCGGCCACGTTTGAAATATCAGCCAAGTTCCTACTGTGACTCAGATGATAAACTTGTGTTTATCAGATGGAGAGAGATGCCTGTATTTGAATACAAAATACATCTTCTCCATCACCTGTGTGTGTGCAGAGGCTGAGCAGGAGCTGGTCTGGCTCTAAAGTCACCCTGCTTGGAGCAGGAAGTTGGATTAGGTGACTTCCAGGGATCCCTTCCTACAGGAAGCCTTCCAGAGCTCCTGTCTCACAGACTTCATGTGGGCTCTTACCCCACTCCCACCTTCTGTAATGGCCAACAGCCCCTGAATCCCACAGTGGAATTCTCTGGAAAATGTCATGTCTTGAAGAGAATCTTCCTATTCATTAAGATAAAGTAACATCATTCAAATTACTTCTTACCATAAACAAATCATGCAGGTGCACACAAAATAAGAAAACCCCATGATTAAGAAGACAAGTGAGAAATTATTGCAGGATCAGCACCTGCAAATAGGTCTGTGGTTATAACATCATACAATGCCGTGTATGAGCTTTACTAAAAAATGGGACTAATAGAAGTATCAATGTCAGTAAAAATCATTCCTATTTCATAAGGAAACTCTTATTATCAGAAAAGAATAAATTCCTCCTTTACCTGCCGAGGGTTCCTCTCGGAGTTACTCCGGCACCACTCCCAGTCTGAGAGCTGGGGTGTGTGGCTCTCCTCGTGGGACAGCCTCCACTCTGGTCCTTCAGGGAAGGCCGCTGGGCCAGCGTTGGTGCCCTCCTGGCCCTGGCAGGGCCCTGGCCCAGCAGGAGGGGTGGCCCGGGAGCCGTGTCCCGGTGGCCCGGTGGCGTTGTCGCTGCCTCTGCCAGGCCCCGGCTCCCCGCAGCCAGAGCTCCCCAGGCTGTGGGAGGACGAGGGTTTGCCATCGCTGCTGGGGTGGGGAGGGCTCTCCAGGGATATCCTGTAGATTCCACAGCCTTGCTGGAATGACAGGTTGAACTCAAAACCGCTGCGCTTGGCTAAGCAGGAAGGAAAGAAACTGTGTTAGGAGTTGAGACCAAAAAGAAAAATGAGATTACGAACACAATGCAAATGACATGCTAAAATATGGAATAAATTATCCAGCTCCTGCTGGAAACAAGCAATTTTCCCTCCATAAAAGAAATTAATTGTTGAGAAAAAAGACTTCTGAGAAGCAACTGCCTTCTAGATGAACTGCAGTCATTCTCCCTGGGAAAATGGCTAAAAGGGCAGCAGGGGCAGCACAAGCCATTCTGCACCTGGATAATGTGCTTAAAGCAAGTGAAAGCCATGCACTGAGGATGGCTTTTCTCTAAGATTCAGGAGTTCTTTCTCCCTGAACAAGCAGGAAATGTCAGGAATTTGTCCACTGATGGTAGAAGATTTTCACTCCAGAGAATGGCAAACAACTTCCATATCCTCAGAAGTATTTAGCCCTTAACATTTGCAGTTGAGACCACACAATCCCTGTGAGCCTCTTCCACCTGACCCACTCTGTTCCTCCAGCTATTTTTACACAAAGCCCAAGGAAAAACAGGGCTCTAAAAGATGCCATGAAGGTTACCAGGGAAGGTCTGGCAACCCCTGTCACCCCAAGGCAACCCTTCCACACTTACTTTTGGCACCTTGTGAAGACACTGCATAGGAGTTCCTCCTGCAGTTGATGATGCAGCCGCAGGGCAGGTGGAGCCAGTGCTGTGACAGGACAAACACCGGGGTAACTGTGGCAGCCAGCACGGTCAGCAGGAAGCTCAGTGTCTCAAAAGAAAGGCTCTGCAGCCCAGTGATGTACTGGACAGCCATCTGTATCTGAAAGGCAGAGCATTTTGAAATTTAAATCAATTTGGGCACATGAGATGCTTCCAGGAACAAAGAGAACATCTCGCTGTGAATATGACACCACTGTAAGACACAGATTGTCATTAATGTTTGCTGAGGACAACACTTCTGACTCTAACAGACAGGGCAGGAAACGTGCTGACTGCTCTCCTCTCGTGCTGCATTTCTCAGAAAAACCCTCACTGAAGCTAAATATAGATGCTGAGCACTCCTGAACAGCTCCCAGTGCCAGCCAGTCCCGTGTGGTACCGAGGAGCCCCAGCCTCACACACCCAAGGGCAGGGGTAAGTGCCCCAGAGCCATGTTCCCTGTTCCAAACAGATCCCTTTCTCAGGTTCCTGCTCCCAAAAACACACACAATGCCCATGGCAGCACTCCCTCCCACCCCAGCACTACAGGGTTTATAAAGGTGCAACCAAACTGCGTTTTTCTACCGAACTCCTACTTTTTAACCCAAAGGATGTGTCTCAGAGGACAGGACAGAGGGGTTCATAGCTCAATTCCCAGCCCCAGAATGCTGAGCAAACCCTGTCCCACAGCTGGCAGTACCCCAGGGGGACCTTACTGACCCTGGTGTTCACGTGGCATGAAAGATGTGATGGGAGAGTGTCAGAGCGATGAACCAGGCTCTGCCAAACCCACTGGGCACCAGTTACACTCATGCAGTGACACAGACCTGCTGGAGAGGACTTCTGCTGGCACAACTACACTACGAGGAACAACTGCAATGGCCACTGTTCGTCTGTTTCAATCCATGGCCCACAGGTGATGTCCCACTGAAATGTAAGTGAGCATTGGAAAGTGAAGCCATCTGAGAATTTACCATCATTGGGAGCCAGAGAAGGACTTTGGTCAGTGCCAGGATCAGCGAGAATCGTTTCTGGGCAAAGCCCACCGTGAAGCTCCTGCTCTGTGTGCTGCTCTCAGCCACACCCTTCCCAAAAACCGCCTCCGAGTTTTGGGAAGGCTCCCGGGTTTTATCCCCAGGGTCCAGCAGTGGCAGTGGAGGGGCAGCAGCACCGCAGCCCCATGGTGTCCCGGGGGAGATGAAGCCTCTGGAGCCCTGCAGGTGCTCGGTGTGCAGCAGCTGGGGCTCAGCTGAGCACAGCAGCTGCAGGGTGAGGGGAACAGCCAGCACTGCCAGGAGGGAGAAGCACAGCAGGTACACAACGAACACAAACAGGATGTAGGAACTGGCACAGTCGGCAAAGCAGCCCCAGGACGTGGGGATGTACCTGCCCCAACCACAGAGAGGCAAAATGCACATCAGCAGACTGGCAGTCCAGATGGTGAGGATGGCCCATCCCACACTCACACGGCGCTTGGAGGAGCTGCAGCTCAGTGTCCCGGTCGTGTTGAGGGTGTAGAAGTTGTAAGAAACTATAAGAGACCCTTTCATATTGCTAGAAATGCCCTGGAATAAATACATAAATGCTGAGGTGCTGCACAGAGGCTGGGGGAGGACTTCACTTGACCACTGCATGAGCATGAAAATAATCACTGGCACGATGCTGATCAGATCATCTGCTGCCAAAGAGGTCACAATCATCGAAACCGTGGTTTTGTTCTGCAGTTTCAGCAGGGAAACTAGTGAATAAATGCTGCCCAGAAGGGCTGGGAGAGCAATGGCAAAAGTCAAGCAGAACAGAAGGACATTCCAAGTTCTCTGCTCACTGGGTTTGTCCATAATGCTGTGATTCTCGGTCAAGAAGCTCGTCCCATTGAGTGACAAATTACCAGGAGTTACCGACATTGTCCTGGGCATTTTTTTCTTTGCCTTCTCACTGATTCTGCAAGTTTTCACCAGCTGAAACCAGAACTGTCAGCTCCACATTACAAGTTTCTTTGTTTTCCTAGACTCTCTTCTGTGGCATCTGTTGAAGAAATATTCAGGTGGCAGCACCCCTAACGACCAGAACTCACGCTCTCAAAAAGCCAGGCAACAATGAGGTAGCAAAGGTGCTGAACAAGACGGAATTCTTCACGATCGTTCCGGTGCTGGCAGACGGTGAATCAGGGCTGCTCGGGTGTCCCCACGGCATTGCCCCTGCCGCAGGGCAGGCGCTGCCTCACTCGCGGGCCGGGCTGGAGGCGGGCAGAGCGCGGCCGTGCCCAGGCTGCGGCAGCTCGGGCAGCATCAGGAGGGGCTGCCGGAGCCCCGTGCGCCGCCGGGCTGCAGCAGGGAGCGGCCGTGGGGCAGGATGGCAGCGGGGAGCCGGGATGCCGCCAGCCCCGGCCCCTCCCGGCTGGAGCGGCAGCCCGGGCAGTGTCCCCGCTAAGCCACACCTCCGATGCGAGCGCTGCCGCCTGATGTCAGCCGAGGATGTCATTCCCGTAAATGCCGAGCCGCTCCGGGCTCGCACACCGCCTGCAATGCTCGTGTTCCCCGGCTCCGGGCAGGATGAGCGGGATGCAGGACGGGCTGTGCCGTCCCTGCAGCACTCCCGCTCCCACACGGGCACACGGATGCTCCCGGACACGCTCGGGGCACCTTTCGGGGACAGCAGGGAGCTGTGTGAGTGAGCCAGCCCGCTGGCATCTGCCCCTGGCCGCTCAGCCCAGCCTGGGGTCCCAAAACTTTCATTGCTCGCAAGGCTCCTGAGGTGCTGAAACACTGCTCTGCTGTACCCTCAGCCGCCACGGGCACCCTGCCCCTGCCCTCCAGAGAGCAAGGAACTTCCTGCAGGGTCCCTCAGCATCTTCCTCCTCACCCACGTCCCTGCCCCTGCCTGCTTCCTTCCTCTGCCTCTCTGCAGCTCCCTGGCACTGCGGGCAGAGCAGTCCATCCTGAGCTCCTGTTGGTGTTTGGAAGGAAATCTTCATCAGTGCTCTTGGGAAGAAAGGTACTTTTTACTGCCTTGCCCTTTCAAGGCAGGTGACTTATTACTTCAGTTTGTCTTCTCCCACAGTGTATCTGTGATCTGAACTGCAACTCCCCACTCTCTGTGGCAGCTTTTATCATAACTTACAATACAGTGAGATTTCCTTCAGTTATCACTGACCCCCGTGTCCCGAACTTTCTAAGGAAATGGGGAGAATGGAGTAACAGAGCTCTGCCAAAAAGGCACGGGTAGTGGTGGTGCAGAAGCCTGGAGACAGGAGAGGCACCTTTGTGTGTGTCCTTGACAGGGCTGTGCCAGGCAGGCAGGAAGCTGGAGATTCCTTAGTGCCTCTTCTTTCCTTCTCTGCCATCAGCCCCCTGCACGATGGGAAGTCCCAACACCAGAACTGTCCTTCACTGCACATGGATTTATTCCTTATCCTGCTGTGAATTCTCCTCGCTCAGGAATGGTCCCAAGGAGAAGATCCATTGAAATGGGACCTCCCCTCTGGCCTCGCTTCACACAGAGCCCAGGCTGGGAGTGGAACGCATGGAATAGCATGGGGTGAGTGATTCTGGGTTTGCTGTGTCACTGTAGCAGCAGCAGAACACCTGTAACCCAGAGTGTCAGTGAGGTCACACCCATCACTGAGCAAACCCAGCCATGCCACACTGCTCAGGAACCACTCCTGCTTTGGAGGCTCCAAAATGTCTGTGGCATGCTGGAGAAAAAGCCAATGTTGTGCAGTCTCTAACACAACACCACTGTGGAAACTGCACAGGGAGGGTTAAACGTAGAATCCAAACTGCTGAAGAAACAGTTATCCCTTTCTGAAGGGAGGGAATAAAAAAAGAAGATGGCATATGCTTGTAGTGACCCATCTGTGACCCCATCTGGAAGCAGCAGAAAATCAGCTGTGTATATGGGACTTTCTCCAATAATGATAAAATTAATGGCTGCAAGAGCCATGTGTAAAACTGCACATTTCCCTGCCTGCTGTGTATTCCCAAGAGCTCTGCTGTGGGTTGTCTCAGCCCTTCAATGCTCCATCGTTACCTCCCCATCACCTTCTCTCCCACTCAGCTCCGAGGAAGGCAGAGGGAGCAGATCGAGAAATTCAGCCCCAGGAGCTGTGATCAAATTGAGTTTTAATGAAAGATTGAAAGCTCTGGAACCAAATTCTGTCTCTAGAGGACCAGGAACTTGTGTAAGAACAGTGCTGGTTAGCACTGCTCTTACCTACACCCTGCATTTGATGGAGAATCTTCAGCCCAGGCTCCAGGGCTGCCACCAGCTGTAATTCCTGGGAATCTGTGCCTTGGGAAGTGCCCTGGCAAGGTCAGTGTCTCCCTTCTGCAGAGTCCCACGTGTGTCTGAGGAAGGGATGCTCACCTGACAAGACAAAGCTCTGCCCTGGGGCTGTACCCTGATTAGGAGGTTTCAGATTGGGAACATGTGGAATATTGAAAGATCCATCCAGAAAGGAAGTGCAGAGCTATGCCACTGACATCAAACATTATTAATGATTCCAGTCAAGAGAAAGAACTCATGAATATTTTAATGAGATTGTGAGGGGGAACCTCCCAAATATGATAAAATCGTCCTTAGCAAACAGCTTTCAAGTGCAGTGACAGTTCCAGCCCCTCTGATCTGCAGTTTCTGAGACTCAGATTGACAGACTGCAGAAGCCAGGCTGAGAGCCAGCACAAGCTGGACAGAGTGTGTCAGCAGGATACCAGGGATTATGGAAAGACTTGCCATAGACATCTTTCTTCATCAGCCTAGATGGAAACCATGGCTCACTGCCTCAGAGATGACGGTTTCAGAGAAAGACAAAAGAAATAATGCCTGAGAAGAAGCCAGAGTATTTTCAAACACTGAATCTTTTCAATTCACGTGTTTATCTTATTCCCTGGGGCTGGTGACAAACTGGGCTCTGGGTTCACAGGGAAGCGGAGCCTCCATCAGTGTCACTGTTGGTAAAACAGCCACCACTGGGACACCCAGTCCCCTGGGGACAGCCAGCTCCTCCGAGGGAGCCCCAGGCCCCTCATGTGAGCATCCTGTGGGGACAAAGAGGGACCCTGAGGGCTGCACACTGCAGAGGAGGGAGCAGCGGCTGCTCTGGCAGCAGAGTGCTCTGTGCTGCTCACCACAGCATGGCTGCTGCTCTGCTTCACTTTATCAAATATTTCCCACAGCCATTACCAAGCACGGCTCCCACTAGGCTGGGTGTATGCAGAGCCAGCCTGGCTTGTGCTGGGAGAGCTGAGGATCAGCAGCCCCCTACACAGCGTTTGCTTTGCAGAACATGTACTAATGAAATATGCATGTGCTGAGAGGTGATTAGAATGCAATTCCTCATTTTGATTAAAATGCTGCTTCCTTTATGTTTACTGAGCTTCACAAAACAGCCTGATTTGTATGCTTACATAGTATTTTTGTGAGGTTTTTTTACAAACTAAATTTAACTTCACCGCTATGTGTGCAAAAATGAATGCAAATATACAACTTTCTTTAGCTTACAGCTATTAACCTGAGAGAGAATCTGTTAAGTCCAAGCACAAAATTATGGCTTTATTTTTGGGGTGGGGTTCTGGCATTATTTTTAAGTACCAGGAACCCTTTTTTCCCAGGATAACATGCCCAGATGCTGCCAGATGCATTGGGCCTGGAAAAGTAGGTTCCTGTTAGACCCTGAGCCTAAGTTAGATAACCCCATTTTCAGTGTCCCATCAAAAGCCTTTACTACTAGAATTCCTGAAGTTGTTAGGATCTGCAAAAAATTTCATTGTCTAGAGAAAATTGAAACTCATTTGGAGTAAGCTGCATTAGATGGCAAAATGGGCCTTTCTTTCCCACAAATGGCAGAAAACAAGCCCTAGGGGACAGAAAAGAGATTTATTTCATAGGAAAAGGTGCAGTAATTTTGTTTTCCCAGCCATTTTACCAGTGCTTTTATTACAGATTTTGTATTATTCACTCCTGTGCCAGCACTCCACCAGGGCCTGACAACATCCAGTAGCACAGTGTTCTGAAATTGAGCTGGCTCCTGAATCAGATTCTGTTATTATTTTAATATCTCATATATCACTGCCTCTAAAAGGCCTGCCAGAAGCCTTTTCACAGTGAAGATATCACTGGTCTTTGAGCCCCTAACAGTGTCCTATCTGCTATCCTATTTTGAGTCAGGAAATTTCCTATTTCTTTGATAATGCCCAGCCTCCCTTCAGTCCTCAATTTCAATTAAAACAGAACAAAGATCTTAAGGCAGTGTTCTCTTATCACTCACTGGGTATCTCTAACCTTCAGCAACAGGCACTGGGAAAACTGGGAGCTGGTCAAGTCTGGCTCCTTGTTCAATGAGAACATGTCTCTTAAACCCCCCAAATCTGTTCAAACAGAAGGCAGCACTGAATTCTTCCTACAAGAAAATGTCTGCCAGTGCCAGGATCCCTCCACTCCATTTAGTCTGCTGATAAGAAAATTCATGGGAGTAACTGTGTGATTTCATTCACCACTCTTCAGTGAAATATTAATGAGCTTTTTTTACTCTCCTCTGCTTCTCAGAACTGTTCCACCTTTTATCTCCTGCCAGATTTGAATGAGGACAACAGCAAAGGTCACCATGACAATGGTAACTGTGAACTGCTTAAGCACAGGATAGATTTAGCACTGAGCATTGCCAAGGCCACTTACAGATGTAGTAGGAATCCTAAATGCCTGCTTATCGTCCATTGGAAACATTTCAGTCAAACAGCAAATCATGATCAGAGCAGCAACTCCCTGTGGAGTACCTTGGGCCCTTGATGCAAGTGCAGCACTGCAGCCACGAGCAGACAATAAATATTGGTCTGTCTAAATGTTAGGAAGACATTTAAGAGAAAAGACATTGAAGTAGAAAAAGGAAACAACATGACTAAGCCAAATTCCAGTGGAAATTATATCAGAATCCAAAAAAACTGGAGTCAGCGGCTTCCCAAAGGCACAGAAAATGGCACATGTTGTCCCAACACAACTGCAAGTTGCAGCTGCAGGTGAGACAACAGAAGGAACATCTGCAGTGCAATGAACAAACCCTTCAGGCTCAGGGCTAGAAGCAGTCTTTGCCTGCTGGAAGAGCAGTGATCCCTCCCGTGTGGTTAATGGCCAGCAGATGCGTCAGCCTGACGTCCAGGGCCTGACGTCAGGGGGAAATTCACCCGAGAGCTGCACTCCAAGGATGTGCACACTGGGAGGGAGCTGCTGCCCAGCCCTGCTCCCCACCAACCTCAGCCTGCTCCCCTCCACCTCCCTGCCCAGAAAAACCTACGGCAGGAAAACTCCATTTTCCACAATGTGCTAAGAAAAACTGAAAGATCCTTCACTCATTTACTGTGTTCCCAGGAGAAAACCCACCCTGCCTTTATAAACTGCGTATTCCAAGCTTGACAATGAAATGGCTGTCCTTACATCATGGATAGGAAACCATGAAGTCATTTCCATGGATATTTCCTTCTTTCCTCGCTGCTCATATGCTGGATGGGAGCAGGCAAGGGAGTCTCTCCCTACATCACCACAACGCCCCAAGGAGGGCTTGGATTAGGGTAGGAAGAATATAGGGGAAGATTTTTTACTTCTTCTTCACTTCCTCCACACTCATTTCCCCATAATGGATCGTTTTTTGTGATCCAGATCAGATGCACTCAGGGTGAGGACAGCCAGTGGCAGAGCTGCCATGGGCACGTGAGGGCACTGCCACTTGGGGACAGACTCTGACGACAGTGACAGGGGCTGCCTGAAGCCACAGCTTCTGTACGGAATCCCCTGGAACAGGAAACTGCCAACAGAAATCAGCATTTCCACCTCAGGCCACTGGATGAGACGTTTTAAAGATCTTCTGTCACTTCTGGTGGTCACACCCTCCTGCTGAATGCAGAGACCTCAGAGCACCTTCCCAAGCAGGAAACCTTTCCCTGTCCATCACAAACTGCAGAAGAAAGAAGTACCCGTGTTTGTCTCCTGTACCACAACCCGTTCAGAAAGCCCCAGAGCCCACTACAGCTCTAACTAGTGCTCAGAACAAGCTGACTGCTCTAAATGAGACATTGTAGAACATAATGAACTTTCATTATTCATTCTCACTCTGAAATCTGCCTGAACATCTGTGCTTGTTGGGATTTCAAGTGGGATTGTTCAGCAAAATTACAGAAGAATTTGCAGTGTGTGAGAGGAGGTTCTGGTATGATCAAAGGAAGAAAATCAAAGCTTTACAGGGTCTCACATGACAACATTGAAGAATCTGGACTTTCATTCTTCTCTTTTGCATCTCATTTGTTGCTTTTATGACTGTTCAGGAGTGCCCAGTTCATGGCTCCTCATTTTCACCTGAGTAGAACTTCCCCGAGTTCAGAAAGCAAGGCTGACATCACAGGTTCAGGGCAGCCCAGCACTTCTGAAGGTTAAAACAGAACAATTAAAGAAACATTGATCTCATCACTTACAGTCACCTCTGCCAAAAGCTGGGAGCAGTGAGGGCTGGGGAGACAGAACTGTGCTGCACCTCTGCCTTGTTCAGTCCTGATGGATGGAGTTTAGTCCTTCCTGACACTCCTGAGCAGCTTTTGTTCTATTTTTACCTCCTCAAACATAGGATAATGTCCCTGAAAGCAGAGTGAGAACATGGAAACAACTTCTGGGGCCAAAGTTCAGGCCCTGAAATCAAGGAACCCAATCTCTGACAGAGCTCCCAGAACATGCAGCAGTGCCAGAAATGGCTCCCAGAGCTGTATCTTGCTCTGCTAAAGCCTGGAGCAATCACTCCAAAACCTGCATCCTGTCAGGAGATATCACACTGCTAAAAGATTCCAGGGAAGTGGAGACAACATTCCTGCAGCCAAGGAAAGGTTTCCTCTCAGGAAAACAGTTGGAGATAGTCTTGAACTAATTATGACAGAATTTGGAAGAGACCATGAGATCTTCCAAAACAGGGAAATCCTTACTACTTAACTGAATTTATTTAGGAAAATAATAAATAGCCCCCCCAAAATTAAGGACAAAGCAAGTTGTAATTTGGAATATGGAAGGATTTTCCCTTCTGAAATTGCAGCCTTGAGCTCCTGTGGAGCTGCTCTTAGTGCATGACTCGTTCCCAGGCTCTGGCACTGCAGGGCTCTCTCTTCCAGTGGAGGCAGAAGAGACACAGGAGAATGGACATCCAGGAAAGTGGATCAGGTGTGACAAGAACCACCACAAACCATTTTCCCCTTTGTTTGGATTCCTGTCCCAGTTTGGTGGCTGATAAGCATCAGGTTATTGCAACATCTGTCCTTGTCTTTGTGCATTGCCAGGACTCCTGGCACAGAATAGGGACCCATTTTCCAACTTGCATTTCTGGTTTGTTTTTTTTTTTTCATTTCCCTTAATTACCTGTAAATTTGTACTGGTGATACAACTTATCCACTCTAAATGTCTCTGTTCTTGCTCAGCTGCTTCGAGCAGAAAGCCTGGCACCAGAAATATGCAAGGTAACTGCATGTACAAAGAAAAATAAATATATATGAGTCACAAAAACCACAGCTCTTGCTCACGTGCTTGCACTAAAAGAGCCAAGTTCTGCCTTCAGTCACCCCTTCAAAGGGGTGAAGAAATGACAGCTAAGGTTGGGACACACCACCACTGGAGACAATGGAGTTCACATCCATTTCCATGATGAAGTGGTAAAATATGGATGTTCCATGAAGAAGCTTCACTCCAAAGGCCTGGAGTGCAGGAATGACTGAGAAATGACAAGTAGGAATTGAGCTAAAAAAGCTGCTCCGATCAGCTGGCTGGCCCAAGCACAATGCTATTCACACACACAAATCCAGGGACATGGGTAACAGTGAGGGACAGCTGGAATTGTGGAAGCTGTGATGGGAAAGCACAGAACCTCATCTGTCAGCAGTGAGAAGCAGCAGAGGGGTGGGAGGGGATGGAGAAAGGGAGGCAGCAGAGGCAGCAGAGCCCCAGGCTGTGCTCTGCAGCTCAGTCAGTGACTAATGCACTACCACATACTGCCCAGACCGACAGAGCAGGGCATGTTCCCTCTTGTTAGATCTCATTACAGTAACAAATCAGCTACACTGCTTTCCAGACTGAGCTGCAATCACCGTTGATTACCAGCCTATTAAACTCCATGGAATTACTTAAGTGCTTCCTCTGGAATTAGTGCAGTTAGCAGCATGGCTAATGGCAAGTGGTTTCAGTCACTTCACCAGGCACTTCTCATGTTCAACTTTATATAATGAAATAAAAATGATATTTTGACACAGTGTGAAGTGGAATACCTTCTTTCTCAGTGTCGTCTCAGTTCAAGTATTTCCTCTGTGTATTTTCCGGAGGGGGTGTCTGATCATGATTTTCCTGCACGTTTTCCTGCTCTTTAGCAGTGAATCAGCAGCTGGAATGCCACAGAAGGGGAGCAGCAATCACAGCAAAGACTAATGGTGCTTTAAAGGACTGCTGATAAATACACACAGTGTGAAAAACCTGCTTTGAACCAAAGAAACTGCACTAAGGACCGACCAGCTCCTGTGGGCTTTAGGCACCCATTTTTTCCAGATATGCCACCAGTGTCCACGACAGGACCCAGAGAAAGGGCCTGGAAGCATACAAGTGTTTCTTATAAAATCATTTTCACCTGTACATATAAATTTAAAATTTCATGTAGTGAGTATGCTTTCTATAACAATTAAGTTCATACTATGACTGAGAGCAGAAAAACACAAGCAAATAGGAGAAAAAAAAAAAAGGCACGATAGCACCAAAGAAAAATCCTACATATTCCTTACAAGAGCATTGATGTGAGCTTGAAATATAAAGGGGGAAATTTACTGTGCAAATTGCTTTTGAAGCCTTGGAGAGGTTAAACTAATGCCCCTAAATGTCAACATTAAAGGGAATTTTACTAAGAACCAGGTTCTTTCTCTGTGCATAAGGGGAAAATTATTTTGGAGGTAAGAACTCTGCTCTGTCCATTATTATTATTATTATTATTTAAATTACAATTATTAATCACATCTCCATTCTTTGTAGACTTTAAAGTCATAGAATCACAACATGGTTTGGGTTGAAAGGACCTTTAAGCCCATCCAGTGTTACCTTGCCATGGGCAGGGACACCTCCCACTGTCCCAGGCTGCTCCAGCCCCAGTGTCCAGCCTGGCCTTGGGCACTGCCAGGGATCCAGGGGCAGCCACAGCTGCTCTGGGCGCCTGTGCCAGGGTCTGCCCACCCTCACAGGGAACAATTCCTTCCTAAGATTTAACCCAAATTTCCCCTCTTTGAGTTTGAGAGGGGAGGGAAGGCAAGCACAGGACAATGCCAGCAGCTTGGGGCTGCTTTGCTGGAAGCACATGGAATGCCCAGTGCCTTCAGCACCAACTCCTCAAGGGTTTTGTGGCTTTCTTAAGAGTCCAGACTAGGCTTGTGTTCCGTGGAAAACGAGGGATGATAATTACGGGCAATTTTAGCCCAAGCAACACACTGAGTGAGAAATGAACAGAACTGTACCGATCACTTCTGCAGGATGAGGTGCTAAAACCACCAGGGAACTGGGGGAAACGGTACCAAACGCAAGACAGGCTTTTGTCCCGGTGTTAACAGAGTTACCAGTCAGTCTGAGGTGATTTCTCGAGCCCAGGGCTCTGCAGGCTGTACGGCAGCGCTGAGGGGCAGCTCCCGGCGCTGACCGGGCTCGGTGGGACCGGCCCGGGGCAGCCTCTGCTGCTGGCAGCGCAGCGGGGAGCGGGAATGTTTCCTGCAGCAGAGGGAGCTGCAGCCCCGCGTTTCCCCGCACCTCCAGCCGCAATTGCACCCTGCGAGCGCCGGCAGGCAGGCGGGGAGCCGGCACACCCCGCACGGCCTGCGGCTGGCTGAGCCGGGCCGAGCACGCCGCTGTGCCTCTGGCCCGAAGGAGGCTCTGGGCGGGTAGAAGCCGGGGGTTTTCCCTCCCTCAGGGCGTTCCTGGTCAGGTTAGTCCGGCAGCGAGCCGGGGGTATCCTCGGGGTCCCGGGGCAGTGCTGTGCCGGTGCCAGGGGACACCACACCGGCAAAACGTAAAGAAACCAGCCACTTATTTACTGCCGAACATCTACAGTGATACCTTCCCAATTCTTGCCGCTTTCTGTAGCTGTCCCTCTTGGGACAGAGTGCCGCCCCTGCCGCAGCCCAGAAGCCCCGCTCAGCTCAGCCCGCAGCGCAGGGACAGCTCCCGGGGACACCGGGGACGAGGGGCCCCCTCAGACACGGACACACAGCGCAGCACACAGAGCCTGAACCCAGCAGGACTGCTGCTGCTCTACTGGAGCTGCTCCAAAGGGTGCTTTCTTTGCCCTGTGAGATACTTCTGTGAGCTCCAAACGTGACTGAGTGGCAAGGAAAGAACCTGAACACCTCTTTCTGGACCTGGCTCCAGCTGTTCGTTCTCCTGTGGGTCACCCAGAGGGGTTTTGCCTCCACCACATGGGGTCTGACAATCCAGTACATTCGGTATCTTTCCTGACACCTTGATGACATCCAGGCAGTACCTGAACTTTACCCTAAGTCTTCTGTACCTGAATATTTAAAGCAACAAAAATCAAACTTATACAAGATTGGTATAGGGTGAACAAACGATCTAATACCTCAGAGCTTCATTTACAAAGTTAGGTAAAGAGAAAATCTCTAAGAATGGAATGGGGAAATTAAGGA
This sequence comes from Peucedramus taeniatus, assembly GCA_013400575.1. Classification (NCBI taxonomy): domain Eukaryota; kingdom Metazoa; phylum Chordata; class Aves; order Passeriformes; family Fringillidae; genus Peucedramus; species Peucedramus taeniatus. The sequence continues at coordinate 195,228 of WBNO01019299.1, forward strand.
CTACATACAGACGCTGAAGAGCCTAATCAAGGTCTCTTTTTATTCATGTTTTTATAGGAAGGATGAGTAACTGGAAGATACAGTGCCTATACCTTCCCTTTCAGTTACTTTATCAGTGAAAATGTGGCGCTCAGCCTGTTTTCTGATCCCCAGATAAGGAGATCATTTACTGAGGTTCCAGCTCAGCCCTGAGAACCAAGAGGAAAGGCTGAGTTCCTTCCTATCCCTGTGTATCAGGGGTGACACTGTGACACACCTATTGTGACACATTTACTTGGACTGCAGGTTCTGTCGAGTAATGGGTCTCATGATGTTTTCCCTTGCCTTGTTCCTGAAGCAGAGCCAGGCTGGCTGTGCTTGGCTGTGGGATGGGGTGGCACTGCCCACTCAGGTGTGCTTTGAACTGCAGCACCTGGAGCGGAGCACTGACCTATGCTTTCATCAGTGAACCACTTTCTGTCTCCCTAACCCTGCCCACAGATCAATACTGCAGGGATCTCTGGAGTTAAAGCATTTTATCTCAGTTCTGCTGCTGCTTGTGAATTGGCCTGAGTGGGTTTGTGGGGCTGGGAGAGCAAAGTTTGGCTGGAGGAGTGTTTCCTTTTGTTCCATTGTGACATTCCTACTGATCCCCCACAGCAAGAGCAAAACAAAACCAATTTGTGAAGTCAATTCTTAAAAAAATCTCTCAGCCAAGTCAGATATGCCTGTATTGTGCAAGGTCTGGAGGCAGTTGGGGGAGTTTAGCCATATAAAAAAGTGTTTGTTTTCAATGCACTCCCCTCTGTTTCGGGAGAACAATATCCTGAAGGATCTCCCTTCCCTCCCCATGGCCAAGGGCTCTGACCAGGGGAAGCAGCCTCCCACAGCAGGTCTGAGTGCCAGGGGGTGCAGATACACCCAAACCCAGCTGTCCCAGAGATGCCCCTGAGCCCTCTCGTGTCTTCCTCAGCACAACTGCCAGAAGCTCTTCCCTCTGGTTGGGAACCCAGAACCGAGGGTGTTTTGTGGCAAAATCAAGTATGAACAAGAGCTGAAATAAGCATGGATAGTAGAAGAGACTTCTTTAAAATCCACATTTCCTGTGTACTTTTTACTTGTTCCACAGCACATCATAGTTTTATACTGCATGGGAAGGACCCAGCAGAAGCAGTAACACAGACAAAGGCCTTTATAAGTAAGGAAAACCCCTCTCTTTAAAATGCCTCTGCCCTCTGGAGAGCTGGAGTACCTGCCACTGGAATTCAGTCAGCATTTTTCTTGTCTAATCTCCACGTGATGAACTCACATAGCTCCTAATGACTCAGTGTGTTTATTATTTTTAACAGGGAATATTACAATCTCTCACCTACTTTTAGGCCACTGTGATACCTTTTTTACATTTCATTATGGAAACAAGCAATCATTTCTAATAAACATTGTAAATTTCTGTGTGTGCTTCTGCCTAGTCCTAAAAGAATGCTACAGCACTGTCAAGGGCTTGAAGAGATTTAAAAGGATGATAAAGATTCAAGGACTCTGCATCTTTGATCTCAAATGATATTCCAAGCTATGTTATTAAATTAAGTCTAACTTAAATGTCAAATATATGAAATGCTGTAATTGGATCAAGGTTAATGTATAGATTGAAGGCATCTCCTAGAACTTCTCTTTTAAACTGTGCATTCTATGCTAAGTAATTAAAGTTCACCCAAACTCTGAGGCAATAGATAATCCTTCCTCATTTGAAGCAATCACCACCAAGGGGAGTTCTCTGAATTCTTTGTAGACCATCAATGGTTCACAGGCATTTCCAGGGGTTCTGTGGAGTTCTCTTGTCAAGTATTTCCCAGTTTTCAGCAGTGTTTGCTGTAAAAAGGCAATCCCTGAGAGCTTTCAGGAATTTTTGGGAACACTTAAGACCTCCCTACTTGTACTTGCTCCAAGTCCTTCTCTCTTGTGTGTTTCTCATGTGGGAATTTATTTACACTAAAATTTGCTGTTTCAGGAGAAGTAGCACACACAGGATTGTATCCCCCTGTGCAGATGGGAGCAGCTGGAGCTGAAACCAGCACAGGAGACTCAGGAACGCTGCTGAGCATAAACCCTGCAAGCAGAAATAAAGAGCACAGGCAGAATGTGGGGGAGAGCAGCTGCACACCCCTCATTCCAGGCAGGAACCAGCTTATTTAACTCCTTCTCACTAAGGGCATGGCCCAGTGTCACTCAATATCACACTGCCCCCAGAAAGGGGAAAGGATAAAAAGCAGCACAGTGACACTTAAAGAGAAAACGATGTCTCAAAGCCCATTTCCCACTGCTGTCACAACAGGAGGGGCTGCAGGATGAAGGCTGCAGAAGGTTAGGTCAGCATGATCAGACACTGGAGTGAGTCTTCCCAGAAGGGCAGTCTTGGAAAAAAGGAGCTCAGGCAAATTTCCAAGTGGAAATCAATTCAGACATAAATGCTCTGGCTGGACAGTGTCATCCAGCTCCTGCATTCATTCCCACAGCCCTTACTGGTGCCTGCAGGAGGCCCTAAAGGCCAGGTGACAGAACTGTAACCACTCTCTCCCACAGACCTTTACTGCACCAGCAAGAAGGTAAGACTGAGCTCTCTGTGACCCTGTCAAAGCCAGATTCTACCTGTCTTTCATCTGAGTTTCAAGCCCTGGTGTGTAAAGAATAAAAGTAATGTAAACCACATGGTCAATATTCCCTGAAATCCCTTCACACTGCTCCAGAGTGTCTCAGAAGTTACAGGGACTTGTGCAGTTTGGCTCAGACAGAAGAGAGCTCTATCTGTGGTGCATGCACACTGCAGGAGTTTTTATGACAGGCTATCACTCATTTTCTCTCACAGAATTCTGTGGGAGTCTGACTGAATCAGACATGAACAAGGGCTGAATCAAAACCTCAGGACCTGGTTCACTGGACACTTAAGATGCAGAGTTAATCCCAGAGTGAAAAAAGTCCATTTTCAGTGGAAGCTCACAGGACTGACTCACTGGAGTAGGTTTTCTCACCTCCCTGATATTTCTAGGACTCTGTCTTTCAAGCCTGTCTGTAAACACAGCTCATCTGGAAAACTGTATTGAGGTTCTGGTCATCTTTCACAGAACAGAATTTACTCTGTTTTCCCCTTCTCTGTAACTGTATGGACACACCAGTTGGGATATTACAAGCTCAAATAGGCAACCTCTGTGTACAGCAATATTAATGAAGATTTGTGATTCTGTGTCTTTATCATTCCTGGCTACCAGAACTTACAGGCATTAATTCCTGCCTGGCTGTAAGGAAGAGAAAGCTCTGTAATCCTTTTATTATAATTTAATAACCCATAATTTCTTTAGCACTGCCCCACTGCTGTTGCCAACTAACACTTCTAAGTGGGAATATTGCCATTTGGAACAGCTGGATGTGCATTTCTGTACAGGTGATAGGGAAGACAAGAATTGTGAGGGATCTCTTTTCTTCCCCTCCCCATGACCATCTTGGCTACCTGAGTTTATTCTCCACTGGGAATGAGAGCAGTGCTAGTCAGCCTTCCTCATTTTGAGCTGTCCCTTGACAAAGACTGGGAAAGTGCTGATGACAATTGTGTGTTATTTGCTGTTCTCTCCCATTCTGACCAGCTTCAATTGGGGCAGACACGAGGCTAGATGACCTCAGCCAGCCCTACCCTCAGACAGATCATGTCTCTGAACTGCTTTCTGCTGGGTACCCAGCTCAGTACACCGAGTCCACCCCCCTGGAAGCAGCCACAAACCTGCCCTGCACTGTGCCCTTCTGGCTCCCCGCCTGCGCAGACAGTCCTTGCAAAGGAAACCCTCTTGTTCCCGTGGGCAAGGCTGCAGCTACCCCACATTGTCCCAGGAGCAGTGCAGGGCCCCCTCAGCAGCCACCCACACCAGCACAGCTCTGCACAAGGGTCAGCCTCAGGAGGAGGCCACTCAAGCTGCAGCCTGACCCATTTGTGTGTGGCACTGCCTTGGATTAAATGTGCCATGCTGCTGCAAATAATTCTCCTTCAGACAGAGATTCCTTCAGGAATGTGTACACACGTGGGAGCTGGAGCAGGAGAATGTGCATGGCTTGAAAACAGGATGACCTGGCTTTACTTTGAGCTCTGGCTGGTGACAGCGTGCCAGGAATGGCTGTCCCTGGGCAGAGCAGGCAGAGCTGCCACCCTGATGCTGCCAGTGAGGTCCCTGGCACGGGCACCCCTGGGTGCTCACAAACCCCATGTGCCACAGCACAGGCTGCTCAAGGTTTCATTCACACTTTAGACAAGGCAATTTCAGCTCGTTTTGATCTTCACCTGTTTGAGGAAGTGTTGAGTACAAGCTAATAAGGACTTAAGGACTCTAAGCAGAGATTCCACCCAGACTCACAGTTCCAGCTGAGGCACGTGGACTTGTGGAATTGGGAGGGAAACACTCTCCAAAGCACAGGTCAAGTTTCCAGGGCTGGGAAATCATCATTTCTTTACCATCAGCTTCTCTCCACTGTTTTCTAGAAGGAGAGAGAAGGAAAAAAAAGCAGAAGTTTGGGAATAATTAATTTGCAGTGAGCCCTTCTTAGGCAAGTGCTTCTCCACCAACTCTTCTTTTAAATATTTCTGATAATGGGATGCAGATACTTACACCTGTGAATTACAGAGGTAATTTGCACCCACTTAGAGCTCCGTTTGGGGAGGTATAAAAATACCCCAATAACAGTAATCCAGTCCATTCCTTATAACCATTATTAGAAATGAAACTATAAATTATTTTAGCTTCACTAATAACAGGAAAATCAGGCAGAAATGTGCTTTTGAACATTCTGTGACAATCTTGTCTGCCACTAAATGTATGAACATTGTTCCTGCAAAAGTTCTCCTTGCTTTTTCATCCTCCTGCCCCCTGCAGCCCCCACCCCCTTCACAAGAATGGAATGATGCTGGAAGAAAGCAAAGTGTCCCAAGATTGTTCCAAGACATCTCAACACTCAAGTTCACCGAACTGTTTCAAGCATGTGCTCAGTGACAGAGGCTGCATCCCTGCAATCCTGATCCCCCAAGAATGTCAGATCCATTCTGCATGCTCCCCTCCACAGTGAGCCTGGCTGCACACTGGCCCATAGAGCTGGAACGTTAGGGATCCAGGGATAAAGCATTCAAAGAAAAGGGATTAAACAACACACTCCAGCACAGAAAGGCATTTGTGTCCATCCCACCTGGGGACATTCTGTGTGTAAATCCTTTCTGATACAAATGCTGCATAAAAAGACATCATTTAAACCCTGTAAGTGAGCAAGCTCAAACTTTTAAAAAATAAAAGAATTTTTTTAAAAAATAAAGAACTGCCAAGAGAACAAAAGATCCTTTTCTCTTTTTTTTTCAGGGATTCTTCCACATACACTGGAACAACACTAAGATATTTTGGGAATGCTGCTCCCCCTGTAAAATTGACTCTAAATTCTCCATGACAGGTAATTGTGGCAGGTAACAGAACAGATGACCTGAGATTGTCCAAACAGATTAAAGTGAGCAGGAAAATGAAGGGGTTTGAAGGCAAACCATTTGGATCATCCCTCTCTGCAGTTACAGCTGTCATACTCCACATGACAGCTACAACTTCAATTTCTTTCAGCTTGATTTGATCCTTGTGTGACAGTCCATCAAATTCAGGAGTCAGTCCCAGAACTGTATCATAACTTTCCCTAAAATTCACAGAAATCACACTGCTTCTAATTCTGTTAAAAGAAGTGGCCTGAAATTAAAACTCTCCCCAGCCTTTGATAATTATTTTCAGTGAGAGTGCAGCACCTTCCTAAGCAAATGTGCAGCTGAAGACCTTAACAGTGCAAGAGCCAGGCCTGCACAGAACCCACCAGTGACTCCAGGAACCCTCCCAATGCAGGACTGGAGCAAAGTCTGTGCTGCAGGAGGGTGCAGCCAGTGGTTCATCCCATCCTGGGCTGCTTGGCAGGGCAGTTCTGGCTCCCTGAGCTCCAGTGCTGGCTGCTGAGCCCAGCAGGCCTGGCAGGGCTGGAATACCAGTGAGGAGCAGCCACGAGTGTCACTTCCAACTGTGAAACTCTTGCTGGTGAGCACTCACGAGGAGCATGCTTCACCTTCCCAGCTGTGGGAACACATCTCTGATTCTGAAGTGCACTCCTGTATACAGGATTGGTTTAGTGGTTCCATCCCAATCTCCTTCCAGAAAATGGGCAAGGAGTGCAGAGAGGCCACACAACTTCCAGTCTGATCCTGCTGGAACCAGCACCTCTGCCAGTTCAGGGGCACCCATATGTCCTGAAGTCCAGTACAGGAACCTGGATCAAATACAGATTCACGGGACAAGGAAAACCAAGAAAACTTCTCCCTTAGCACTCCTCTAAAGAGCCTCCGTCCCAAGGATCCATGGGTTTAGTGTGGGGCAGCTTACACATCCTGGGAGAAGACCTGAGCTGTCTCCTGGGAAGAGCTTCAGGCTCAGCTGGGAAGCTCCCAGCTTCAGGAGCTCCCATCTCCTCGTGGGATGCCTGAACACAGAACTATTCTGAACCTCCCCACACAGAACTATTCCAGGCATCCCGAGTCATTTCCTCTGTTTACTGTGCCCAGGTCTTTCCTTCTGCCAGGCAAAGGCTGCTGGGGTTTCCAAGGGTGTCCTGGCAGAGCCCCCATCCCTGGCAGAGCCCCCATCCCTGGCAGCTCGACTGTGCTGGGACACACTGAGCCCCTAAAGAACACCCTGGCACCTGGGCGAGCTCCTGGCACGAGGCTCAGCCTTCTCCTTCACCTGGGCACAGGTTGTGAAGAAATCCTTCCTACGTACCTTGAGCAGGCTGGGGCTGTCAGTCATGACACAATAGCAGTGCCTCCACTTAATCACAGCCTTTCCAGCAGCTGCTGCTTTGGGGGCTCCCACAAACACTCCCTTTTCCTGGTGCTCCAGCCTCAGCCCTCCTAGGATTTCTGCCTTCCCTTGTTTACATCTGACGTTCCAAAATCAAGCAAATCCATTCATGTTACTGGACCATGCCAAGTGTAAAAGAAAGGCACTAAAGGAATCAAACTTAATTTTAACCCAATGCAAACAAATCTAAATTAAGAATTTTGATTATTGAAAAGCAGATGGGACAGTGCGGCATTACATGACCACTGCTACAATGCCTGATTAATAAAAAAGGAAAATACTATTTCATCAAAATCCATTCTTCATAGTAATGAATATATGAGATAACTAAGGCCCACTAAACCAAATTATTCTCCTAAAATGTCCCATTGCAGTGATAGAAACTAGTGTAAATACAGTCTCTTACTGCAGGATAAAAAAAATATACTTATTTGAATTTTTTCTTTGTTTGGGGGTACATCAAATGCATCAACTTCATCAGCCATAATTTTATATGGCAGAAGTTGGAAGCTTTATGCAAATCAGGATTAATTCTCCTGGAAATAGCAGAGGACCCTCATTTCACTGCCAAGGTGCCACTGCCTGGCCACAGGTGTGCTGAGACAGCCCGAGTCACACAGGGCATTATGCAACAGGGAAATGAAACATTCAGAGCTTCCTTTCCCAGCCTGGCTGTGGCTCCTCATTCACTCAGCAGCAATGATCTCCCAGGATTCTCCTAGAGAAGGAAATGGGTTAAACTAATGAGGTATTTTTAATGTGTGTTGACAAAGGTCCAGAGTGAATGTACAGTTACATTAGTTAAATTGGAACTGCTCTGCTCAGCCCCAGTGGGAATGTCTTCCTCTTTTATTATTTAAAGCTTCTGGGTTTTTTAACATTTCCTTATGTAGAAAGAAGTACATCAGATGCAAATCCACTGGGAAAATATTCCTGCATTTTCTGTAGAATCACATTGAAGAAGCCATGGAAATTTGTTTCATTTTCACACTGTCTTTACATTTAATTTGTACACAATCCTTTTCTTTTCCTAGTTTCACTGTAGGGTGCAAAGAAAGAGGAAAGGAAAAGTACATTTTTGTACTCAGCTTGAACAGAGTATCACTGCATGGTGAGGATAAGGATCAGTGACACCACTCCAATCCCTGTGTCCCCACAGTGACAAGCAGAGGACAGCCTGGAAGAAAAGCTCAAACTGAGATCCTCCTCAGTGACAAATTGTCTCTTGTCACCTAAGAGGACAGCATCCCATGGATTTTGTAGCTGGTACAGGAAGACAATAAAGCAATGGCCTATCAGGTCTCTGAGCTGGTAAGCTGAGTCACTTTGGATGCCACCAGGCTGCTCCCCTAAGCAAGGGGAGACTGCACAAACCCAGACCCTCCTGTACAGCAAATCTGCCTGCACTGTCATTCCTGGAATCCTTCCACTGGGAATTTCCTTCCTTTCCTTTTCCTTTGAGGGCAGAATTCAGCGCTGAGTGACTTGATCAGACTGGGATTGTTTTTGTACATGTGAGCAATCTGTGCCCACTCCCACTCAGGCCTGCTTGGCATGTTGGCTAAGCTGCACGTGGTGGCCCGTTTCCCCCTCAATTCTAAAATATTCAGATGTCATTTCTGGTGAGCAACAGCACTGTGGGGACTTTTTAGGGAGACCCTAATCCATATAGCAACTGGGCTTAAAATTATGTATAGGTGCAAGTTCCCTGGTGAAAGAATGCATCCGTCTTGTATTACAAACAGCCTGAACATAAACAGATTTTACTGTTATTGCTTTAGATAAAATCTTTCACCCCTTCCAAGGTTTTATATCATTTCACACTTACAGGAAAAAGTCCCAAAAGCTTTTCAAATGGGATTCAGCCACAGCTGCTCTATCATAAATCTAGAGAATTAAAACGTGCAGTGAGACAGTTTGGCTAAACAACATCTTAATTTCCTTCACGTGAAGCAGCTTGTGTAAACAGGAACAGCAGCAGGGATGGGAGCTTGCTCAGGACATGGAAATGGAGAGAAAGGGAGAGCAAAGCATGAGGAAAAGCAGCACTGGAGGAGGCTGAAGGAGAACATGGGGCCAAGGAGAATTAGCAAAGTCTTTGGAGTCAGAGAGCATGGGAGGCAAGGAGAGAGGGCAGGAAGAGAAACATTCACCTCAGCCATACATGGTGAGATCACCAGTCCCCAGTTATGAAAAGCCCCCCTGGAGCCACTGGAGATCCCACTGGCAGAGGGAAGATAGAGCAGCATAACCTGGCATCACCTGTGGGACTCAGGGGAGAATTTAGATTTTGCAATCAGAGAACAAATTTAGAAATTACCTTGCAGTCTTCCCAAATCAATCCCTCCACAATTTAAATATTTCTCTCCCTGAATCCTGGTGGAATTCCTCCATTTCTGACTCAATCCATGCAGGCATGCTGCCAGCTCAAGGTGGATACTTGGTGTAAGTGACTGCTCAGTGTATTGCAGATTTTAGCAGCCACACCAATGAGCTTTCCACGAACAGCAAATTCAGGATTAATACCAACCCCAAATGTAACTTACACACCCAGCATGCAAACTGTTCCTCATCTTGTACAAGCAGCTAAGCTGGCAACTGGCCATTCTTATACAAATACTGAATACCAGAAGAAAGAAAAAGAATCAAGAATCCTACAGGTCTTACTTCTCACTCAATCAATCAGAACCATATAACAAAGATACTGTGGTTCATTACAGGGAAAAAAAATGTTATTCCTGATAGAAAACATGCTTTCTCCTGATACCAGCAACCAAATGGCAGCTAAACGATGAACTGTGGAAGAGAACTGGGAAGAGTTTCCTTTCTCCAGCTAACATGGACATTAGGTTTGCACTGCCAAGGTGCTTAGTCCCACAGAGCACAGCCCCCTGGGCTGGGAGGGAGCAGCTCTCCTCAGCTGGACCCTGTTCCTAACAGCAACAGTTCTTTGTGGCCCAGCAGTGAGACTGGAGCTATTCCACAGCCACCCAGCCTGGGAGGCCTTGGGACACAGGGCTCTCCAGCTGCACTGACTCTTCCAAGGGACAGCTTCTTGGAGCTTTGAAAGTCAGTTTTCTTTTAACATCTGCACGAAGCTCTTCCCTGTCAGATCAAATACAGTGATAGTATCAGCCTGTGCAGGTACAGTTCCAGGATTGTTCCTGCTCTCAGTTTTAGATCTGGCATTTCTATCCCAGCACTACCGTAACTGGTGCACGTGGCTGGAAGCTGAGAAGCCAATTGTGTGTCTTCCTTCTCCACAATGTCTCAAAGGCTTGGGAACAGAATGTCTCCCTCCTGCTGAAACACACTCCACATATCAGCACCACTTTATGGGCCTCTACCTTCCTCTGTCAGTTCATAAAAGTCCCTGCCAAGTTCTGCATTTGGATGGAAAGCCCCGGGGGATGGCCCTGCTTTCCCGGAGGCAGAGCTCAGCCACACACCCACTGCAGGGCACAGCAGTGAGTGTTGGCAGTAAATGGGGAATCCACAGCCCACAAGGAGCCACCCTTGTCTGCCAGCACCGACAAACACTGGGAACAGCTGGGGGGATTAAAGACTGCCAGAGCCCATGGTGCATATGGCCACAGCACCACCTCTCTGTGCATGAGCCATCAGGAATAATGGCATATGTGGGTTTGCACTAACTCCTTCCTTCTCCAAACTCTTGCCATTCCACAGCCAAGTCCCACCAGAGGCATTTCCAAGCTGGTCAAGGGCAGCAGGAAAGGCCAAAGAGTGGAGACCTTGAGTCTGAGCTTTGACTCAGCTGCAGGGTGAGCAGAAAGAAGAGTGAGCCTGCTGGATGTGTGGTGTGGCACCGTGCACTGGGGGGCAGGAACTGCAATAGCAACACCAATAACAGAGCTGAGAGCACAGAGAAATGGCCTAACTTGGATCCCAGAATTACTGTGCAGGACACCAGGGGTTAACGTGGCCCCCAGCCAGGATGATCTGTCTCTGCCTTTTCTCCCAGGTAAGGCACTCACATGTCTGCAGGTCAGGTTCCCTCTTCCCCACAGAGCCCTTTCAGACCCGACTCACCTGGCTGAGGTGTCACCACTCAAACTGCAATTCCAGATCCCCCCAGGGTCTGTCCTTCCATTATCCACTGCTGAACTCAGTCCAAGCCAGGTGTCCAGCCTTACACCCATTTCCACCTGTGCACAATGAACTGGCCCAGCCTGGAGCAGGGGATGGGAGCAGCTTCCCAGGCTGTGCTCCAGACACAGCTGGGATGGGCTCTGTCACTATTTTGAGACAAGCCAAGAAACCACAAACACCTCTGCTGGTTCTGAGACTGACTGCCCTCCAACACTGGAGTGGGAGTCCCTGGAGCCCTCAGTGCCTTGGGAATGCCTGCTCACATTCCCAGGGACCCTGGCCTCAGGAACACCATCCCTGCTTCAACGCCTCCCACCTGCCCCCACTGCCCTTGCTTTTCTCTCCTTAGAAAGGGTGCAAGCTGACCTGGTGAGATTTTTGGCAGCCTGAGCTCAGCCTGGCTATTAAGGCACTGTGGGTTTGTGGAACCAAGTCTCTATTGCACCTTTGGGCTTTGTCTCAGTCCCAGAACATAAATACAGTCTCATTCCTGACTTCTCCCACTGTCTCTGCTACTGCCCCACAGCAACCATGAGCTGCAGAGCCAATTCCTAAGAAAGGCTGCTTTGAGATAAAACAAAATAAAAGACTCCCTCCTTTTAAAGCAGAAGTACAAGGCCCCAAGCAAAAACATGCACACAATTAAGTTGATTTCTACATGGAAATGTGGTGAGCACATGAAAATGCAGCATATTTCTGTGCTGCCTTGGGCTTCTGGCTCTATGGAAATTCATTCCAATATATTAAACCCTATTTGTCCTTTGAAAAACAAACCCCCATTATTAACTAAAGTGCCCAAACTGAATAAATATGATTGTCCCATGCTAGCTGGATTGCCTGTTTAAAAAAAAAAAAAAACTAACAGTTCATATCCATTTTATTAATATAACTGTCTTTTCAGCAGAAAAAATGGAAAAGACAATGGCAGAGTCTCTTATGTTGACATACACATTAATCAGCAAGTCACCAAGCAATGTTCATAACCCAGACAAGTTTCTGCTTTCCAGACCAAACCAAGCATGAAATGGTGACCCATATTGAGTGAGAAAATCTCACTCCTGGGCTGAATTAAATCCAAAATGCCTATTAGTAGATTGATTCTTAAAATGAACAAAGTGCACTTTCTGATGGGACAAGATATTTCAAAATGAGAATCTGGGAAAGTCTCTTTCCTCAGGGGTCAGTCCCTGTAACTTCACACAATTGTGCCTCAGGGCTGTATTTTGTGGGTATATTGGTTCTACCAGACCAACAATTGCTGTTTCAAAAAAGAGTAATAAAACTTTCAAAACTGAAGGAGTGGGGGGACTAAGGCAGACAAAATCCTACAACCCACAGGATTTTTGAAGCATTGGATCATGGTTCATTCTCCCACTCCTTCTGACTCCAAAGGAGTTTTATCACTGACCTTGGCAGGTTATGCCAACACTGAGCACTCAGGACTATAAACTCTGAAAGGTTCACTCACAGAACCTCTGCTTGCTTTAGTTATGAAAGATTTATCAAAACACACACTTCTGTAGAAATGTTGCATCTAGATAACTGGTGCTGACTCTATTTTATACCTCATCCACCTGACCAGTTCTTTTCAATTTGCATATATAATCAGGTGTAAGAAAACACCTGTTTTACCAATTCAGGCAGTGGCATGACAGAATGTGACCCACATCACGTATTTGCTGAGAGGCTTGTAGCACTGATGTGTGTCCCTGGGTAAGGAGACTGCAGGGAACAAACCCTTTTCCTGCTATGATGGTGTTTACTGAGACCAAACCACAAAGAACAGATGAATTCCAAGATCATCAGAATTAACTCCTGCAAACAATAATGAGATTCAAATAGATCACTGTTAAACATAAATTAGAGCAGAGTGAAATAGTAATGTTGAATTAGCAGCAAGATTCTTGGGGTTATTTAATACACTCATTGAAAGTCATAAGTTGTGATATAATATTTAATTGAAGTATATCTCTGTCAGCTGGACACAGTAAAAAGTTTTGTTTTGTTCAAACAATGCTTTGTTTGAAAGGGATAAAGTGTATGTTTGGTGATAGCTCAAGGAAATGAATACTTGCATGTTAGAGTTGTGAACACCTCCATCCAAGATGAAACTTTGCTACCAGCACCTAACCCAGGCCCATCAGGACAGGTGTTCAGAGATTCTGCTCCACTGGGGATTTGCTGGCCACTGCAGCTTAGAACAAGACATCAGCCACAGATCTCTTTCCAGCTGGAAACGTTTCTCAGTCTCTCCCAGCTCAGTCCAGGACAGAACAGCTGTGTGGTGCACAGATGGCCACCAGTGACACACCCGTGTGCTCACGGTCAGGTGACAAAACCAATCCAGCCCCGTGAGAGCTCCCATGGAGCTCACCCCCCTCACAGGGAAGAAGACCGACACAGACTTAGGTTTCAAATATTAAAAAAATATACAAAAATACCATAGTGAGCTGGTATTTCAGTGCCAATTTGATGACAATGCTGGCAGTGGGAAGTGCTCCAGGAGACCTTCCAGCATGGATACTCCGGGTGCTGAAGCACCATCCCAGCTCCTGAGGAGAGCAGCCAAAGGAGAGCACCAGTGCTGGATGGACCCAGCACTTCCCCCTTATCCACAGGGCTCTGAGAGCTCTGAGAGCTCCAGGCTCTGCATGAGCACAGAGCAGGGGCACGGCCTGGGCACCACAGGAAGGACAGAGTTTGGTCCCTGTGGCCCTGACGTCCCTGGTCAGCAGCACTCCAGCACCAGCTGCAGCTGCTCCCTGCTGCCCAGGGAGGGAATAAGGTTTCCTTATTGCTCAACAAAAGCTGCTCTGTTGGACGCTGTGGTTGGGGTTTGTGGTGCTCCTGCTGCCAAACACCTGCATTTATTCAGACACAAGTGCAAAAGAATCACAGTTTGTGATTTGTGTTTCTGTTGTCAGACACCAACCCCAATGAGGCACCCAGTGACAACCGCCTGGAAACTCTGCTCCGACACTGGGGTTTGTGTCTTCACACCCTGCACAAAAAGAGTGAGTAGGTGAGTGACAGCAGCAGCCCCTTGAGCTCAGTGTTGGGCAATTCTGCATCAGCCAAAGTACTGCAGCATGTTTGGGGGATAATCAGACCCTTTATTCAGTTCTGCTTTTTCTATTGTATTTTTAATGTCAGTTCTGACTTACTTCCTTTTATCTGTATAGTAAGATTTTCCCCTTGGTTCTATTTGAAGTGGTGTGTTTTATTTATTTATTTTATTATTATTACAGATAACATAATCAATATGTGTATTTTAAGAAGTACAACTTCATCTGACTTGCTCTGTTTGTTTAGGCTGAAGTTATCTTATCAGCTGAGAAACTACCAGGAGACTTTTCAGAGTGCAGAGCTGTGCCTGTGCCCGCAGAGCAGCCAGCTGTAATTAGAAGATCTGCATACAGAAACTCAGCAGTGCCTTCTCAAGGTCTTACACACCAAAACATTGTCTTAGTTATGGCAATGGAGGCTGAGCTCAGCACAGAGTCTGTACCCTGAGTTTCTCTCTCCTGCAGAGCTGCTGGGATGGCAGCTGTGCTGCAGGTCACCCCCAGACCAGCTGCACCCTGGCACTGACACCAAACACGGAGCATGCAGAGCCAGGGGGATAAAGCTGATGCAAGAATAGCTCTTCCAACAGCCCCGGTGCCCCTGGGCAGTGGCCGCTGGCTGTGGCACGGTGGCACACGGATGTGTGGTACCTGCAGGGTGTGCCACAGCCACGGGGGGACTCACAGCAAAAGCCACATAAACAGATACAACTGAGAGCTGGCAAGAGCTGCTCCACTCCATCACTCTGTTGCTACAGCATGTGAAATCAGAAGGTAACTCCAACAAGGAATGCAGCTGTGTTAGATTAGCCCTAAAAGGATTCTCTTACAAAGGCACTGGCAGAGCCATTTCATCCCTGCCATAAACCAAATTTGTATGAGCAAGCCCAGGGCTCTTAATCTGGATTTATGGCTCTGCTACCAACTCCATAAACCATCTACAACCACTTGAGTGGCTGGATTAAAGTCAGCTGTGTGGGAGAGAATGTGAGTCTGTCAACTTCAATGAAAGCATGTCCACCTTGCACTGATCCCGAATCTGACTCCAGAGAACTAACTGGAGCTTGACTCGGGGGACACACAGCAGATGGAACAGTTCCAGCTGTGTTTTGGAAAACTGCATGACTCAGCTATTTCTCTTCTGATTTTTTTCATCTCTTCAGAGTTTCCTTGGTTCTCCTCAGGAACTGAGTTTACACATAGTTCCCACAGAACCTGCAGGCTGATCCCACCTTCACTTGACACTAGCATTTTATTTAGCTGGCACAGTCCACTACCCAGGAACTCCCAGAGCAGTGTGCCCTTCAGAATCCTGTCTCCTGCCTGAAAGATCAGGATGCTGTGGATGCCTGACAGCTTTTATTCTCTCTGTGTTATCAGAGCAAACACAGCCCTGCTCCCTTCCAGAGGGCTCTGGGCTCCGTGGATGGTGCCAGTGCTGGCTATCACGATTGGAATTGTTCTCTGTGCATGTTGTACTGCACCAGGATTTTGCTTAACCTCTGTATAACAAAAGTATTTCTTTCCTTCCCACACCGTGTCCTAAAATAACACTTTTTAAGCCCAATCCCTGTCATTCTGAGAAAAAGTGTGTATGGAAAATTATTATGTTGGGAACATGCATTTAAACAGCTGCCAAAAGTACACAATTTTAAAATAGTAAGAGCAAAGCAGAGCACTGTGGGGTCTGTCCAGAAGAAACCTTCACTCCAAAAAGCTTATTTCATATACACAATAATTTCCCCAAATAAATAATGCCATAATGCTAATAATGTTTATAGGATGAGACAGATCTCTTCTGAATGCCAGCACAAAATTTAAATTAACTGACAAGAGGCATAATTTACCTTGAGTTCTCTTCATTAGGCACCACTGGCAGCTTCTCCTGAACTAGGAGGAATAACAATTAACTTTAGATGGAAATATGAAATCTAAATTACAGTTGCTAAACCTAAGAAGAGTAAGGAGAAGATTCTATTATACTAAGATATATTCAAATTACATACACAGCACCTTTAATTTGGGAGAGTGGGCTCGTTGGGAATGACAGAAATGTGGATTGAGAATGAAGTTTAGTATTTCTTTATATTCCTCAAACAAGCAACACAAGACTGCACCTTGTTTTCTCTCAGCATTTATATACAGAAAATCCCAACCAGCTTCTCAGCTGTTAGATACAGGTACAACTTATTACACATTCTACTGGGCCCATTTCCACCCTAAATCTTCCAAAGATTACTGAGAGGACACCAGGAACTGTGCTTGAAACTCAAAGAGAGTAACAACTTCTTCAGTTTCTCACCCTTTCATCTATGATGAGGACTTCAAATACATAGGAGTGAACTCCTGTTTGTATTACCTGACTCCTTGTCCTTCTTTCAGCTGGGGAGCTGCATGACACACCTCCTGTCCCAAACCACCCCTCCTGCTTAAACATTTATTAGAGTTTTATTCAGAAATCAGGTTCTCAACTGGGACATGCTTTGAAGCCAGGCCTGTAAGGGGCCTTACCCCAGACATGCTTTGAAGCCCTTCAGGGGCCTGGGGCACTTCATGTCCCTCCTACTGTGAAGTGACTTGGAATGCTACCACCCAAGGATGTCCTGTAGCTGACAGCTGTATTACTGTGGCAGTGCTCCACGTTCCACAGCATCCCTTTAATACCAGGCATTGTTCTCAGACAATTTCAAATATCTTCCATTTACATTCAGACAATGACATGTCACTGTTCCCTCACATATGGTCAGCTCACACTGAGTTATGGGATTTCATTTCTGCAGCTCACACTGGAAGTGGAATAAACGAAATAAAAATTCCTGATGAAAACAGAAGCTGACTGATACAGAACCAGGCCCTCATGAAACCCATTATCCTGGTACAGTTAAGGGAAGGAAGGAATTTATAAGACAGACTAGGTTTTTTCCTAAAGCATGTAAATAATTTATGAATTCAAGCTCTAATGGAAAGCAGGTGGGACCTGTACTATAAATGGCTGCAGCTCTAGAAAACTGAAATGCTCACTGAATATACCTTGGTAGGTAACCACAGAGCACTCTTCTTTAGAAAATACAAACCCCAGAATTGTTAATCTTTGCTTTGGCAGAGGATAATTCTAGCATGAAAAATTGCATCATCTTAAATACCACCTGGAAACAAATGGTGGAAGTATGTGATGTGTTAGAAACTGCTGTAACATTCAAACATTCTTGTTCTGCTTCTTTTCACTGTACACCAGCAAAGAGCCCAAGTGAGAACATCTTGGACCAACACACAGCATGGCAGAAACACAGGCAGAGAGACTCAGACCAGTTTCAGACACGTCACACTGCACGGGAGGCCAGTATAGTGAAACCTACCACGAGCAATGGTTTCACACTTAGAAATGCTGTTTTCAGTGTTTCTGGGCACTCAGCCTCCAGGGACCCCAAGGGTATCTCTGCCCACCTCCCCACCCTCAGTGTCTGGGGGCTCAGCTCATCCCTGTCAGTGCCCTTCCCAATTCCACCAGGCTTACAGTGGGGAAAGGCTTTTCTGGCAAGAGGGAAAGATCAGTATTTCAAAACAAAGGGATACTGTGACTCGATTTCCAAAAGCTCCCTCTGCTCCCATCCTTTATCTTCCTTGGGCTGTCACCTGAGAAGGCTGTTAATGTTTAAAAGGGGGATGTGCCAGGAGCTCCTTTTAACACTGGATTTTGAAGTTATTCCCAGAGATTGTCTGATTATCCCAGGGAAGCTGTGATTTCCCAGCAGGATGTTCATCAGTTTGCCATGGAAGCAGAGACACAGGCCCAGAGCAGGCCAGAGCTTAACCAAAGGCAGAGGTTACAGCTGTAACCACAGAGCCTGGCTAATGTGTCATTTTCTGGGGAAGGGCTGAGCTGTAATAAACACATTCATTAACTTTCTTCTAGCAAAACCAGGGCATGGAAAGGCAGTGGTGTCGCCTCCTCAAGTGCTTCTTTATTCAACTCCCTGGCACCCAAACCCTTTAAATTTAGCAAGTGGTCCAGCCAGGTAAACCTTAGAACTTCAGAAAAAACTTCTTCAGAACTTTTAAAGTTTCAGAGCTTCTAAATCTGAGTTTGAGCTCAGAGAAAAGGAAAACCACCACTGAATGACCCCTGATCCTCAGCCCTACCACCAGTACAAAAATGTCACATTAGCCTGGATCTGTATTCCCTCTTCCCTGTGTTCTAAGCTTTCTGTACTCAAACTCAGCTCAAACTAAAGAACTTCAGGTGCATCTTAATTTAAGGCTGAAACAGAAAAAAACTTAATTATTATTATTATGTTGGAAAATCTTATTGTGCTTCTCCACCACAAGATGAGAAGAAAATTTAAAATAAAGTATCACTTGTCAATATCTTTATAATTACTAAAGCTGGGAACTCTGAATGCATCTTAACAAAGCTGTGAACATCTTCGCAGATTCAAATTTCTAATCTCCTAAAATGCTGCAAGCAGAATGGTTCATTTTTAAATCCTAAAAAAATTTGGATTATTCCCTCTAATCTTCACTAAATCATATAAAAGATAATGAAAAACTATTTTGTTTTAATCACTCTTAGCAAAATCATCTGAGAAATCTCATCCTTTAATCTCCTCACAAGTGCCATCAAGACGACTGCAGCAGCAAAGATTTGGTTGCTGGCCAGGGGGAAGCTGCAGCCAAGTCACCATGATTATGGAATGTTTCAGTGCTGGTCTGACACTAGCAAGGGTTTTCCAGGGAGTACAAGCTCACCAGAAAAAAAACCAACAATCACATTTCAGTCTTGTCTCACATGCACTTCCAATTTTAATCTCATTCTGCCCAGTCATCTTATGAAAGATAGAGTACTTTTTCATTTATCAGCACAGCAGTGTTCAAGGCTTCTTAAGAAACCAATATCTGCATCAGACACAGTGTGAAAAAGCAACCTGTGAGATAAAAGGCAAAATACCTTTTCTTTACTGCTACCATATCAACTATGAAGAGTATGGAGGATATCTGACATTAAGTTATTAAGTTATCCAAGATGCAGCAGGGTGTTCCCGGAGTGTTTCAGAGCACAAGATACACAAGACCTGGGAAGACGTCGGAATAAATATTTATAAACACTCTTGTGAATTTTGTTTTGGCACAGCCATCAGAGCAGAACATTATTTACATAGTAAAAGCAAGTTCCCGTCTGTAAACAAAAACTAATAATCAGGGTGATAATATATGCTGAGGGCAGAGGATTTTTGTCTCAGGTAAAACAAATAAAACTCACAAACATGAGAGCATCCAGTCAGTGAAAAAGGAGGAATAGTGTCACACATTATGCAGTGTGAACTATGCCCAAAGCTAAAGAACAGTTGTAAATGATGCATAAGCAAAGACAGTATTTACCTAAAACTGTCAAGAAAAGCTTGAATAAAATATAAGGTTAAAAAAACCTCTCTATTAAGAAATTGTAAACTGTAAGTGGAAAGAGCTGAAATTTCTCAATGCAAGCAGTCAGTTGATGCTACAATTGGAATGTAAAAGGGCACAGGATGGGGCTCCCTCAGTGCAGGTACCCCAGGTAAACACTGCTCTGGGAGCTCAGGTGAGAGGGAGGAGCTGCAGGAGCAGATGTGGAAATTCCTCCTCACACCGGGAGCTCAGGTGAGCGGGAGGAGCTGCAGGAGCAGATGTGGAAATTCCTCCTCACTCTCACACCGGGAGCTCAGGTGAGAGGGAGGAGCTGCAGGAGCAGATGTGGAAATTCCTCCTCACTCTCACACCGGGAGCTCAGGTGAGAGGGAGGAGCTGCAGGAGCAGATGTGGAAATTCCTCCTCACTCTCACACCGGGAGCTCAGGTGAGAGGGAGGAGCTGCAGGAGCAGATGTGGAAATTCCTCCTCACTCTCACACTGGGAGCTCAGGTGAGAGGGAGGAGCTGCAGGAGCAGATGTGGAAATTCCTCCTCGCTCTCTCACAGCTCACCACGAGGCACAGCCCGGGCCGATGGGCTCACAGCCAGCGCCCTGCACTCGGCAAAGGTGGATTTTGCCCTCCTGGGGACCCAGCCCAGCCAAGCCCAGGGAGGGCAGTGCCGGAGCCGGAGGATGAACGCGTCTCCCAGCAGTGAGTGCCACCAGCAGGGCTCTACCTTCCAGCAGGACACGCTCCCAAAGAAGCTGCCCTGGAGAGGATGCACAGGACACTCCCAAAGGCCAAAGGGGGATTTCTGCAAGGAGAGACTTCAGAGCATTCACAATGCTGTAAAATCACACACACAGGATAAAGAGAACAGAAGTGAGACAAGCTCGGTGCACTCTGTGGGAGTGTGTAGTATTTTATAGCCATTGTTTTGCACCATTCCCTAAATCAAGAACAGCGGTGTCAGAAAAAATTCTTTAAAGTATGAAAATAAAGAAAATAATTCTACTAGTTTTGAGCATTTCTGAATATTTTCCAGAGGAAGTCTTGCTGGACTGAAGGTCAAACTGTAACTATATCAGTAGTCTAAGACAAGAAAAACTTAAAAGTCTATGAAAACACGTGGAAATTATATCAATGCATGACTGTATTTCATAAGAATCCTCACAGAACAAATACTACTATTTCCAGTGCTCAGAAATGATGAATGCATGTCACAATTTTCACACAAACTCAAGCAAGTGTACTTTTTAGACCTTCACGCATGGTAGGTAAGTGTTATTATCCCTTACAAAACTAAACAGCAGGATTTGCTCTTCCACAGGACCTCTGCTTGGCAAAAGCAGTGTCCACCATGATGTCCCCCATCAGTGAGGAAGCAGAGACAGTTCAGCAGTTTGTTCAGGGCCATGTGGCTGAATTTCGCCGTGGCTCTCCGTGGGGTGTCAGTGAGGGACAGAAAGAGCCCCCCAGGCGGGGCGGCCGCGGTGCTCGGGGAGAGCGCGCTGTCCTCCCGCAGCCACCCCGAGCCCCCCTGCTCCAGCCCCAGCTGGATCCTGCTGCCTGCCAGCTGGGCACGCACAGTTGGTACCACCTGCTCTGAATTCTTCAGCCCTTTTTATCTCTGCAGCAGCTCACGGCTTTTTCAGAAGCTAATTCACTGAAGAAAGAGGAAGGGACGCTTCGTGCTTGATGATTAAACTGAAAATTTGTTTTCCAGAAGCTCTTCAGATTGATAGTTTTGATTATATTTTAAGAGCTCCCAGTGTGACACATTGAACTGTGGGTTCCTGCTGCTGCTGTCACTCACAGAAACCCAAACTCTGCTTCGACTCGGAGAGCAAGGGTATAAATCCAGTGTAATGCCAAGGACATTCATGGAATGACTCTGCCCACAGGTGACAAAGCTGCTCTGAGGCTGAGTAAGAACAGCAATAAAAGTTCACTGTAGCTCTTGATATACATAAAACCCAAACTACTAAGCCCAAGGAAGACTTCAGCACTTGTCTTTTATCCCACTCCTCCCAAGGTCAGCATTTTTAGAAGCACATGTTTTTAGTGCTCCGGATACCATCAGTGAAGTTATGCTGTAGTAGGTACCGAAACAGCTGAATTTATAGTCTTGAAATTAAACAAGAGTTAAACTCACTGTAACTTCAAAACTTTTCACAGGAGCAAATCAATTTGACATGAACAAGTATCCTTGGACTGCTGCAGTAAGGAGATATGGGTATGGACCCAAACCACTCAGAGAGATCCTGATATACATTACACTTACCAAAAAATCTGAATTTGAGTTTAGAGCCCAATTTCACAAGTCAAACTCATTGCTGATCCAAAACCAGACTTGGATAGGTCAAATTTCCAGAAAGTTCTACACTCCCTCTGCTGCACAGTAAGCAGTGTAGTTTTTATCGCCGTGGTCTTTTTTCAGGGTAATTATTGAACAGAGTGAAGTTAATTATGGTTTGGGTTTTTTAACCTGGAAGAAAAACCAGCAATTTTGTGCTGCTATGAGAAAATTGCCCAGTTGTTTTCTGCCCTTTCTTATCCTCCACCTTGCCCAAGCTCAGAGCAGTGAGACATGGGGTAGGGGGAGGGAGGTATTTTTAGGTTAGATGTAATTTTCCCTTCCTCTCAGGAAAGTAAACAACAACAGAAGCTTGTGCTTGTCTCAGTTATGAGTCAAAAATAAACTAGGACTTCATAATAAAATCACCTGGCATTTAACAGACACTGATCTCCCCAAAACACACAGAAAATGTGATGCCACAGTACCCTATAACTGACAAACAAGTATGATGGAGGAAAGCAAAGACTTCATAATTTTTTAAAACACAATTACATATTCCAAGATCAGAAAGCAGCAGCAGTCACATATACCTACAGTACAATGCATACACACACAGAGCCTGGCTAATGTGTGCTTTAATATTCATGTCTTATCAAATATGTAAATATGCATTCTCAGAGAAAACACACATCATACGCTCTAAGCCAGGCATGTGTTACCAAGATAATGTTAAACATCTATTTCTGCATTTCAAATTATAAAATCTTTGAAACTTCTCCTTGTTCTTTACAAAATAAGTAGTTTTCTAATTCTCATCCCTCAGTTCTATGTGTATTTTGAGACATCCTAATTCCTAGCTCCCTGCCAAAATCAGTGGTGTCTTAAAACTTCTTAAGGAATGTAATAGGTCTGGAAACTCTTAGTAGGCTACTAAATCCCCCTGCAAATCCTGGCAAATTCCCAGACTGCCCATTCTCACAGGGATACGTGGCCTAATTACAAACCCATTAAACACTGTGAGTACAAGGGTCTGCTTTAACCCTGTAATTATTTGATCCTCCTCACACTAAAAGCTTCAGTGAAACAGAGACTGGCAAAACAAGACAGAGCCAACAGGAGAGGCAGAAGCAGGATCAGAGAAGGCAAACTGAAATCGTGACGCAAGTGAACGGCAGTGGAAAAAGACTAAGCAGGAGGGAAATAACTCTCTGGAAAGGGGAAGACTTTCAGCTCCAGGGGGAAGAGACCACTGCTGGCATGGTGTGAGGGCTGCCCAGCCAGGGCGAGGGGCACGGAGGTGCTGAGCTGGCAGTGCCAGGGCACCTCTCCGGTACCGAAGGAATGGGAGCAGCTCTCTATGGCTTGGCCAGGAGCAGGGATCCCTGTGGAGTGCACTGGCACAGGTGTGCTCATGCCTTGGCAGCAGAATGCAGAGCAGGCATTTGCTCTAATACATGAGCTTAGCTGTGAGAATGCTCAGAGGTCTGCAGCTGAACCCACAACGCACCAGCACCTACCTGAGAGGGCCCATTTCCCAGGGCACAGCCACCTCCTGGCTCTTCATGTCACCCATGGAGCTTCCAGGAGCTTTGAAGGGTCCAAGGAAAGGCAGGACAAGTTCTCACTGAGACAAACAATAGACATTTGTTTTCCCATTTTCACATTCATACATACAACACATTTGCCCTTTCATATTTTAAGATAGAAAATCTAATGTAAACCATTAGGAAAACCCCTTGGTTTTCTCTCCCAGATCTACTGTCTGGGAGTAGTGTGGCCTAAGAAGGATGGTTTGGATCAGGACAACTCTCCCAGTGTTCTGACAGTCCAGAGTCAGCACTTTTTCCTCTCTGTTTTCCATACTGTACTTGTGCCATACAAGCCTTGTACTTTGTCATTTGAGATTAGAAAAGACCAGAAAGAGACATTTAAGTCATGGACTTGATTCAAATGATCTCATGGACAGGGCTGTGGAGCCAGCTAATCTGTGACATTGAAACACAACCTATTTTTCTTGCTGACTATTTGCTTATGTCATTTGGGTGGTGAAAAGAAACTCTCATCTAGGATGCCAGCAGCAAGAAAGAACAGAAAAATGGGACTTATTTGCCACTGGGCCAGGCAAGGTGTCACTACCCACTGCTTGTCAAGTTACGGCCAATTGTTTTCCAGTGACCTAGACATTACTAACGAATATTTTTAATCTGTCATCCTAAATGTAAACGTTTCTTTCCTCTCTTTTGAATACCTCCCAGCCTTAACAATCTTCTTGACTGTAACTGTACTCCAGACTCCAGCAGACACAGCCTGTGGTGCTGAGTGTGTTTATCAGCCTTGCAGTCCATCAGGGGCTCGCTGTTGTAACACACTATGACACCGAAAACAACCACAGCCCTTGGCAGGGATAACCTGATTAGTGGCTGTACCAGGCTGGACATTCTTGCAGCCTGCTGAGGAAGTACACACTTCAGGACCTGTCCTTCAGAGAGTTCCTGTGTCCTGCTGTGGTGGGATGAGCTGCAGCCCCCTGCCCCTCAGCACCACCTGGCCCCTGCCAGGACACACCAACAGATGGGCACTGTGAGGTGCAGCATTCCCAAGGGCTCCAACACCCCTGTGTGGGCTCAGCCCCCTCGCAGCCCCTCACCCCCCTCAGGCACCGCAGTGCTTTGGAGTCCCAGGTGTGTTGGATTCCAGTGCTTTGGGGCCTCTGCTGGGCTCTCCGGTGCCACGGGGCCCCAGGGCTGTGGGGCCCTGGTCAGAGAGCTGCCTGCAGACACAGCAGGGTGTTGACTGCTTGGGTTCCGTGTGTCCATAGCAGTTCCTGCTCCAGTTTTTGCCAGAGTAAAGGTCTCTCTGTGCTTGGGCTCTTTTTTTCCCAGACCTGTGGTTTTACAGTTAACCAGAAAAGTGTGACTGAACCTTCACAACTGTATTAGCACTGCACAGGAAACCTGTGGTTAACTGATCTCAATTCTCTCCTCTCTTTTTCTTCTGTGTTTACACCATTATGAGTTTTCATGCCATCTGCATATGGCAGTTTTACATCCTCTGTTTTTACTCCTTCTTCCACAGAATCACCCACTATTGTCCCAATAGCATTTAACACATGGTTCCTGGTAGGGCTGCAGAGATTCAGAACCCCAGAGAGTCTTTAGCCAGAGCTAACTACAGCAATGTGTGACTCTTAGACAAGCTCAAAACCAGCCAAAACAAAATAAAACAAAACAAACAAAAACACCAAGAAAGAAAGAAACAAACAAAGAAAAACACTGGGG
>WBNO01019299.1:224420-255108 GCA_013400575.1 Peucedramus taeniatus
TGCCCGGCTCTGGGGATGTGCCCGGCTCCGGGGCTCTGCCCGGCTCCGGGGCTGTGCCGGGCTCCGGGGCTCTGCCCGGCTCTGGGGATGTGCCCGGCTCCGGGGCTCTGCCCGGCTCTGGGACTGTGCCGGGCTCCGGGGCTCTGCCCGGCTCTGGGGATGTGCCCGGCTCCGGGGATGTGCTGGCTCCGGGGCTGTGCCCGGCTCCGTGCGGCGGAAGAGGTGCAGTCCCCGCAGGCTGCCCAGCGATGCCCCGTGGCACTGCCCGGCCGGCACGGGACGGGCTGCGCAAGTTAAAGAAAACATAGTAAAGTATTCCCGTGATGCGCTACATTTTCTGTGGAGGCGACGCTGGGAACCAAGTAAGCCACAAACCGATTTTAACAAATCCATCCAAAAACCAAAAGCTAATGCATTCATTAACTCCTTGTGCCATCTAGGTCAGGATCAGTCGAAACATCTTCAGCTCTCTGTGGTGTCTAAGCTTCAGTAGGCAGAGCAGAGGGGATCACATAAGCACCAGGAGAAGTGTAAGAAAACCACAATACCTAGGCTTGTATCTGCTTAAATTATTCCTACAATTTTGCTGTGCTTGCACTAGCACATAAAACAGCTTCTACCTGGTGGTCGTTAATGCAGATGGGTTCAACTCTCTAAATAACTAGAAGTAAAAATTATTCGGATTCCATTAGACACGAGGAGCTCTCCTGCAGGAACAGAAAGATTCCCTCGCTCGGAAAAACGTAGATGACTGCAAAGAACATATTTGCACATGAAAGGTGCAGTGTTTCCTGCTGCTCTATGGAACTGTATTTTCAGTGCTCAAAGTCACCACCAGAGTCAGGAGATAAGCATCATTGCTTCAATGAGGCTCCAAGTACTCCGAGGATTCTGGAGACTCGGCAGTATTTAGTCCATGTAAATAACTTTTTTTTTTTTTTTACAGCTTAATATGACTGGAAGTGAGAAGGGGATAATGGTTAATTTGTTTTTTTATTGCCTATGAACTTCTAGCTTATAGTTAATGCAGGGCACATTTCTCACTTCTTTGCACGTTTCAGTGGGATTTAAGTCCTGTGCCTCAGAGACCACTGGCTCATTTGACCAAAAATCCTGTTCTTCAGAGAAAAACAGCAGCTCACGAGGCACATGAAAGTAGTTGTGCTGGTCCCTGTAGGTGCAGAAAGACAGAGGCTGGGCAGACCTCAGGATTCCATCCTCCCAAGCCATGGAAGAGCTGCAGTTCTGGCACTGCCAGTCACCTCCTGCAGCTTGATGTCCCAGGAGTAGTGACAGCAGGGCAGATGAGACACACAGAAATAAAATATCCTCTCATTTATGTAGAGGAACAGTGTGAGAATGTCCAGTGAGCCACTGAGACAGGTGCTGGTAAACTCATGGAACACAAAATCCCTCTTACTTACATATGTAGTACTAGGTTATTGGACATCTTTAATTTATTAATAAATATATACTTTAGGGACCAGTTTTTGCAGCAGAGGAGCCTCATTCTAGGGGAGGTGGACATCAGAGGAAGGAAGAGATTATTGGAAACTAAGGACTGTGAATCAGGCAGAAAACTAAGGAAAAGAATCAGGCAAGAGGTCCAGAGGAAAAGCAAAGACTGGAGATCTGAGAGGTTGGAGCAGTTTGAGGAGAGTTTGAGTTGGGATGAATACAAGGCAGCAATACAGCTAAACCAGTTTAAAATAATGAAGTCCCGAGTCTTAGGCTTGACTGGATGTGGAGCCTGAGAAGGGTCCCTCACTGACTTATGGGGAGAGGGTGTAAGGAAGGTTGGCCTTTGTGTGAGGGGTCTAGTGAATGTAGTGTTTCCATTATTTATCCCAGTGAAATTCTCATATTCTTTCCAATTGAATGGAAAGGGTGTGTACTGCCCGTGGATATAAAGAGCCCCAGGAAATGCTGGCAGGGATTTTCATTGTGAAATACTGAGAAATACATTGCTGTGTGTGTAGGGGTTGGAATCTCAGTTGGTGGAGGAAAGTCTGGCCCTGGATAAGTAGGAGCAGGTGAAGGGAGAGCACAGAGCTGCCACCAGCAGTGCTGCAAAGGTGGCCCAGTTACCTCTGAAGAGCAACAGAAAGAGGATCTCCAAACCTGCTGCAAGAGCTGCACTACTGAGCGTGACCTCGCTGCCAGCAGCGTTGCGTGACTCCTGTACCCAGTGCTCTAACCCCCAAAGACAGGCCTGCTCACAGTTCTTTAAAAATTGCTGTGAAGACTCACTGTCTTCAGTGTGAATTTGACAGGCTCCCAGCAGAGGCTGTTTTTTTTTTTTTTCTATTTTTAGCGCCAGCTGTAAAGCTGTAGTCAAGAACTGCTTACATAATATTTTAGAAGTGACAGCAAAGCACAATGGCATATTTTGACCTTTGGCATTAGATAAGTAATTGGCAGGTTAAGTTAATTTTTATTCAAACAAAGAGACTTGCTTTTTACTGCTTGTGAACTCCTGTACCTTCACACAAGATTAAACCTCACGGGTACATTTTAAAAATAGGTTTTGGTTTGCTGGCCTTCCTTTTCTGTGTGGTGTGAAGGAAGCTCCTCCATGTGAAGGAACGCCACTCTTCTGCTCTCCATCTATGACACGAAGTGTGTGGTATGTGAGTGTGAGTGTGAGTGTGTGTGTGTGAGTGTGTGTGTGAGTGTGTGCACAGGCCTGTAGGAGGGCAGGATTCTTCATTTCCTGACTGACAGCCCAGTAGTATTACAAAGAATTGGAAAACTCACCTAGAAAGCATCTTTGTTACTGTGCAGTTGAGGAGCCGGTTTCAAGCCTATGACTCAGGGCAAGTGCTCAGTGAATATTCCCTTTTCCATTCCAGATGCTGGGTTATGGGCAAGTCGGAAAGCCAGATGGATATAACTGAAATGAATACTCCAAAACCAAAGAAGAAACTGGGATGGAGTGGCCTGGAGATAGGGCTGGCTGTGGTGGCGGTGCTGCTGGCCATCGTGGCCATCACCATGATCGCCCTGTACGCCACGTACGACGGTGAGTACGCGGGGCTGGCTGGGGGCACAAGGACAGGCACTGGGAAGGGGTTGGGGTGCTGGCTGAAATGTAAAGCTGCATCCACATCTTGTTGCTGGAAAAACTCAGAAACTGCGTCTTTCCAACTGGGACTCGGTAAATTCGTTTGTTCATGCAAAGTTGTGGAAAACACAAACCATCTGCTTGTTCTGACTTAGGAATACTTCTGTTTGTAATTAATGCTTCAGTAAGCAAAGATCCCAACAAACTACAACATTGCTGAAGAAAACCAAACTCCAGGGCTTCCTTTGTGTTCCTGTAGATGTACGAAATCCTATTTTTTCCTCTTTCAGGCTGTTGCAGCAAGGACTCTCAGTGAGTTGTAGTCATCCCGAGAGGTTTTGTGCTTCAGTAGCCAGAGCAAAGTAATTTCTTTCAGGGGAAAATACATTGGTCTTTTTACATTATCTAATACATTATCTTTTTGGAAAAGATAATACAGAGAAGCTAAAATTTCCATCTAGGGTCAAACTAGAATTTTTCCTTATATTGGGAATTAAGTGTTTTGTTTAATTTTGAAGTACTTAATAGTTTTGTTTAAGCTTTTTATTGAAGTGTAGTTCAATTATGGGATGGAAAAATACCATTATGGGAGAAAAAAAGTTTTATTTTCAAAGTCTCAAAAGGAAATATTTTCATATTCCTGAATCCTGTATTTTGTTCAGAAGACTTCCAAGTGAATGTCTCAGAATTTTCATATAATTCCTTGAAAATCCTTTTGTCATTGTAAAGTATTGCTAAATTCAAACTGGCTTTTTCATTCTCTCCAGTCCTTGAGCTATTTTTCTCTAAATTGCTTCTTTGTTATAAAAATAGTATTTTGCCCACCTCCAATTGATAGGACATTTTCCTCTGATGACTACAAAAATTCCACATGATGAGTGACTAGCACTGAATGACCCTAAAGGGTTGAAGATGATGATATTTTTAGAGCCTGATCCTATAAATATTCCCTTACTGACTGTAAGGTGTCCATTCATATTATCTTACTGTACACCGCAATTAAATTGACCATCGATGGAAATATTTACAGTAGATTTTATTATACTGACATTGAGTAAAGAATTAAGAATATGTTTGTATTCTCTTTTAGATGGGGTTTGCAAGACACCAGACTGTATCAAATCAGGTAAGAATGAAAATACATATGTTTTAAATTAATTCATGTGTTTTTAAACAAAATTACTACCACTGAATTCTCCCATCTAACTGCAGACAAGTATGGCACATGGAAGCGTGGGTCTGTTACCCCACACGATTTTCTTAGCATAGTTCTGCAAAAGTAAACTCTTGTGCTACAATATTGTCAGTCTTACAAAGTCATCCTCCATGTCCAAAAGATTTTGAATGTTATAGTCTAACAAGCTACTTCATCCTTCAGTAACAAGTGCATTCTTGTTAAAGAATCCCAGGTACACAGCATCCCCTGGGAGGCTCCCAAAAGGTGCTGATTCACAGACACCATTTAGACTTGCAGATACAGCAGAAACAGCACAGGAAAGTCAGTATATTCATTTCCTTACTTCCATGGGACTACTGGTTTCAGGTCTTGTTTTAGCAGCTCGGGTGGTTGCTCACACCTCAGTCCTGCTGGTGTCAGGGAAAGCCCCAGGGCAGCCCCTCATCCCAGGAACTGCAGATTGTCATCAGCATGGGCAAGACATAAGGTTTATTTCAGGTGGCCATGACTGTCTTTTCATTCCAATTCCAAGGTGTTCTTCTCCCAGCATGAGAGCTCATGCTGTGGTTTGGAAAATGATCCAATTAGTTCTCTAGCAGATTGTTTTTAATCTCTGATGCTGCTCATTTTAGCTGAATACACATTGCTGCAAGGGAGTTCAGACAGACTATGTGATGAGGAATGAACTCCAAAAGGAACAGCAGGAAAAGTTTGAAGAAATGAGGCACAATGTAGCAAGAAGTGCCTAAAGGAATTAATCAGAACAATTTTACCCCTTTATGCTTCTGTTAAATGCTTTAGCAGCATTTAACCACTGGAAAGAGATAAAGTGAAGATACTGACAGAATTGATTGTTCATTTGAGAGAAGAGCTGTAAATAAATGACCAGAAGAAAAAAAAAAGTAGTAAAATAAATAATGAACAAATGATGAAGAAATCATGTAATGAGAATTCATTGGTTATACCCAGGGTAGATACCAGTAACTGCATGACACTGTTATCCATGGATTTTTGAGGCCACTGCAGTGTGGAAGATACAATGCAATTTGTACATTTGAGCATTTTTTTGGATAAGCTGACACACTCTAATAACTTCCCTGAGCTCAGGCAGCACAGCCTGATGGAACAGAGGATTTTGGTCTCTGTTTCTTACCTAGGTAAACACATTGTTTTGTTCCTGAATCCTCCTCAGGTCACTGGTTACTTTGCCAGCTTATATTACTTTATTTGTAAGCTATTAAAGCAACAACTGACAATCAGGAGTACTACAGTAAGATTAATCATTACAAGTAATTTGTATGAAGCTCTACATTCTTGGTGCCAGGTAGGAACTGAGTAAACAAGTGACAGTAGGAACAAAGCCAAACATTGATTCATCCCTGATGAAGAGTATGCTGTGTATTACCTGTATTTGTATAGGTATAAATTCACCTGGATTAGACATAAAATAATAAAATATTCGTAACATAATTACATTCCCTTGATTATAATAGATCTGTGGTATCAGCCAAATAATGAATGTTTATCTTGGGGCTCAGGTGTGTAAGTAACACTCTTGAGGAGAGTATTCTGCATGGTCATACCTATTGTATGTACTTCACATGCAGCCCTAAATGAGAGAGCACAGTTCCCACAGCTGAGCTCTTTCTGGTACTTCTGCAGTATTTAAGTTCTGATAGAAGTTGTATAGCTGATATTGGCTGGCCTGGACCTTGGAGCAGGAGAGCTATGAGAGATGATTATTTCTGTGTGGCACGAGTAGGAACCCAGGTGCTGACTCCAAGCAGAGCAACCCAACTGCA
Organism: Peucedramus taeniatus; assembly: GCA_013400575.1. NCBI lineage: Eukaryota > Metazoa > Chordata > Aves > Passeriformes > Fringillidae > Peucedramus > Peucedramus taeniatus. The sequence goes on from WBNO01019299.1 coordinate 230,464, forward strand.
CAGTTCAAGCCAGGTCTGACATTACACTGGTAGCAATTTCCCAGATTTAAGCAAGACCTGGATTTCTCCTGGCTTTTGTTGTGAGGTTTTTCCCAAAGTGACAAGTCAGTGGATAAGGGCCTGACATCTTTTCTTGGTGTCAGAAGATGTTTCTGTCCTACTGTTACTGATTGGCAGGGCTGGGGTGTCCACTCCTGGCTAGGAAATCTGTGCTGCTGGACTGACACATGCCAAGGTCATCCAAGGGACAGCAATGCCCTTCAGGTGCTGCCCCAGTCTGGCAGAGAGATTCAGAGGGATACCCATAAAACAGATGTTAGGAATAGTTACAACTTTCCTCTTTCACAGCAAATAGGTGGAGTTAGGACAGGAATAAACTGCAGCATTCAGAACACTCCCCTTCCCCTAACTGAAACAGGGCAAAAAAGACAGAAACCAGTACCAGAGCTTCCACAATCCCAGAGTACTTGGGGCTGCAGCAAGTGTCACACTTAGTAAAAACATGACTGAGTTTCCCAATTTCTGGCTGTTAGCATGATCCTCTGTCCCTTCAAATAGGTATCACCCTGAAGCCATCGACTTCAGAAGGGAAACCATCAGCTAGGAGGCTTGGCATCTATTTCCACAGTGGATTTTATGCTACAGAAGCAGTTTGAGGTTGAAAATGCACCTGTCCATAGCTATTTCCATCTTGCAGGCACTGGAACATTGTAAAACCATCAGATGTTGGCCTAGAATGTAACACTGCTAAGCCAACAGAAAAATGGGGGCAGGCAAATCAACACAAACACCACAGACTGTCTCTCCATTTCCACCAGCACAAGAGACATGGAAAATATTGAAAGTACTGGAAAAATAACTATAAATATTTGACTTGCCCATGTGGAGGAATGAACACTTGAAATCACAAGCCTCATAATTTACTAAAAATAATGTCAGAAAAATGGGAAGAATATTCAGTATCCTGGGAAATTCAGAGGTATCCCTAGCTCTTGCCTGACTCCCAAGATCTCTCCTTTCTGTGAGAGACTCTGTTCTGGCATACTGGTGGTAGAAGCAGTCCGGGTGGAATAGGAAAAGGTACAGGGAGAATCCCAGAGGGTTTATGGACAGCAGCTGGGAAGCTGTCATCAAGGAATTGGATTTCACTGAGAATCCCTGTCACGACTGGTCAGTGACTGGCCAGTCTTGGACAAGCCACTCCAGGGAGTCAAAGGGATAGCAAGAGGCAGTATCAGTTCTAGAGTAAAATGTGGAGAAGGTCTAATAATGAGTGTAGCTTCCAGAAGGCATTCATAGAAAAACCTTTCCTGACAAGAACTGAAACAGTCCAACAAAGTCAGTATTTGACTGACATAGATAGGATTCATTTGAATCTAAATCATACTTAATTACCAAAATTACATTACAGTGGATACTTAACCTCTGCTATGTCTTGTGCTTTTAATGCCCCTTTTCACCATGTTTCAGTACAAAGAAGGTTAAGTGAAGGGTAAATGAAACATCCTACATTTTATTTAGAACTGAGTGACCACTCACAGGGAGCAGGAACATCTGTCAGTTTACCAGCAGTAAACACAGCCAACTGGAAAGTATGGAAGTTGTGGCCAGCACAGGAATAGTAATTCCTTGTTCACCGATGAGAACTTTGTTTGGTCTAGAACATTCGAGTAAGCTTGAGCCTGTTCTAAACAAAATACATTTATGAGCTGCCTCTTGAGAGGAAGCAAGTGTGTTGCAGTGTGTCTGTGAGGTGTCTGTGTGCTGCAGCTGCACGGATCCTGGAGAACATGGACCCCAGCGCCAGGCCCTGCCAGGACTTCTACCAGTACGCCTGTGGGGGGTGGCTCAAGAGGAACGTCATCCCCGAGACCAGCTCCCGTTATAGCAACTTTGACATTTTGAGAGACGAACTAGAAGTTGTTTTAAAAGGTCAGTGGAGTTTGGGGACTAAATAAAGTTTCTTCTTTGCCTTACGTGTTATCCTAAGAAGTTGTGGTTTTCTAGCAAAGTTTAAAATACTAGCAGATATTTCAGGTTTTTGTGTTTGGTTCAGGATGAGTTTGCCCCAAACTGTTTGCTTGGAGAAGGCTCTGGGGGTGTGCTGCTGTGTCTGACACTGGAGCAGAGCTGAGCAGACCTGCCCTTGCTGCTATTTGCAGATCAGACCAGCTGCAATCCCCACCCTGAGCCTGCCCCAGCCACAGCAGCTGGCAGGTGAAGGAGGAGGAGGAGGAGGAGGACGAGGAGGGCGAGGTCTGTCTGTGTCCACATCAGCTGAAATGCTGGAAGCTGCTCTCTGGCAGCCCATGTCCTGAATATCTTGTTCCATCAGAAAGCCCAAGGAGCAGGCAAGCTATTTTCCTACCTGTCATATCAACAGTATCGAATTCTTCACCATCCCTTTTTTCAGGTGAAAATAACAGAGTCCAAGAAGTCAGTCTGTACTCATGTAGCACTCTCTAACCCATTCTCTTCAGGCTAAATAACCTTTTTTTTTTTTTTTTTTACTTTGCCTATCTCCTGGTTTTGCCAGCTGTGTCTTCAGACAATAGCTTGGTTGCTTAAAACTGTCCCTGAGACGTCAGAGCATTTGTCTTTCAGCCAGGGTGACCTACAGAGTATCTACTGACTCTGTTACATTCCACATCCCAACACAGACTGCAGCCATCGCAGGGCACTTCACCTGCAGAGCTCTTCCCCTATGCTGCTGGAAGGCAGAGCCTCCCTGGGGCTGGACAGGGAGCTCTCCTGGCCCAGCCCTGCTCCTCAGAACCTGCCAGGACAGAGCAGGAATGACCATGACTCTCTGTGTGTGTTTCAGATGTCCTCGACACCCCCAGCACCAACGACATCCCAGCAGTGCAGAAGGCAAAGACTCTGTACAGGTCCTGCATAAATGAAAGTAAGTGTCCCCTGAGGCCATTGCACACAGGATACCTCCCCAGCACCCAAAGGGCCCCGCCTCAGGCAGCCTCACTTGTGTCCTATGCTGTGCATCATTTTCCAGATATCCTTGGTGAAAACTGAAATGTGCGTATTCTATAGAGTCCAATCAGAATGTCAGCAGTAAAATTGGTATTGTACCTCCTGCTTTGCTACCTTAGGTATTTCAGGTAACTCTTCAGTTACTAATTTGTTGCAGATATATAAACTCAAATCCTTTCAGTTAAATGGGAGTTAACTTCTTTTGTAGAAATTACCAGGGATGAGGTGAAAGCTACCTGGCACACCAGGCTCTGCCACTAGAACATAGAGCAGTAAAACTGTTTGCAGTGCTTCCTAAATCATATTTTTACAGTTCCTGTAATAGTATGAATACTTTTCAAAACTATTATTTCAAGCTATCTGCAGAGAGAGAAATAAAAAGACACTACTTCAATGTCATGGTCTCAAGGATCTGCATATGCTGTTTGTGACTGGAACATTTTTACATTAAATGTTAAAGCACAGTCATACATCAGAGCAAACTGCTGCTGTGGTGATGGGGGAAACACAGTTCTCAGCTTCATTATTCTGAACTCATTATAATATATATTATAATATATAACATTTGTGGGGTTGAAAATGTCGTGGTAACTCATTTTATTTTTTCCAAAAGCTACCATTGATAGCAGAGGTGGAAGGCCTCTAATTAGCTTATTGCCAAATGTGTCTGAGTGGCCTGTAGCAACAACTAACTGGGATGCTTCCTATGGTAAGATAAACTGTGTTTATTTCCTTTTAGTTAAAATATCTAAATTATTTCATTTATTGCTTACCAAAGACTGACTATACCTTTCATTTGCTTAGGTACTGCTTGGACAGCTGAGACAGCTATTGCACAGCTCAACTCCAGATATGGAAAAAAGGTCCTCATTAATTTTTTTGTTGGCACAGACGATAAAAATTCCACAGCACATATCATTCACGTAAGTCTGCCTGGATGCCATGGCCTTGTTGATCATAAAAGTGCAGCAAATAACTGGAAGCACAGACATAAATGTGAGCAAGGAGAAGCATCAGTGATCTGAATTTGACCTGAGTACTTCGTAGATGAATTTGTGAATTAATGTAGTTTTCAGCTGAAATTCTGGGTTTCACAGTTCCCTGTCTGCTCTCCAAGCTGACATCTTTGTTCTGTGCACTTATACACTGCTAGTGCCAGTGAGACGGGAGTGGCAGAGACAGAAAGGTCATCTCTGAAACCTGAACATCCAGACAGGGCAGGAGAAGGTCTGGTGAGTGCTGGGATGCAGCAGTTAGAGGAGCAAAGGGCCAATCTCTCCTGTCAGTGGGTGGATGGAGCCGTGAGCACCTCACGTGCAGGATTCCAGAGATGCAGGAGCTGCCTCGCTTGTCTCTGGGCTGTTCTGTCACCTGGGGTTCACCTATTTTCACACTGGCTACTAGTGCCTTGCAGGGTTCAGCAACAGGAGAAGAAAAAGATTGAAAAGAAAAACAAAAAGTTAACGAGAATGAAAATAGTTAAAGGTGGGCAACAGGATGAGAGAGGAACGCCCCTGTGGCCAGAAAATAATTTGACCAGTGAAGCATCAGCACCTGTAGTTACCAAAAGAACAGTACAATGCTCTGCCATCTCCCCTCAAACACTTCTCAGTTTTTATTTGCATTTACAGATCGATCAGCCTGGGCTGGGCCTGCCTTCTCGGGACTACTACGAGTGCACTGGTGCATACCAAGAGGTGAGGGGGAGCTGACACACCACTGGTGACACTTCTCATGTTTTAGCCTCTATTTTCAAGGCAGCAACTTGACTTTTTAAGACCTTTTGGAAAGAGATAAACATGAAACAATTTAGCTTTGTTATAGAGCCTCACAGCTTTACAGCTGGATCAAGAGCTATCCCCTGACTGTCAGAGTTGTATTTAGACAGAATACAAGCGGTCATGATCAGCCCTGTTCTGTCACTGCAAAAAGGAGGTCACTTCTGAGCTGTGACCGACTGGCAGCAACTGGCAAATGCTGCAGGTGAACTACTTCTACCAGGAATAGGCTTGGAAAGAAAAACAGAACATTCAGAACCAAAGAGACACTTTGCTGCATGAAAGATCTGAAAAGATCACAGTCTCCGACATCAACTGCTGAACAGAAACACAGCGGCAAAAGGATGTGATACCATAGAAATGGCTCAGATACCTGAAACCTCGTACGGTCTCCTTTAATTCTTGTTTACTCATTACTTCTGTGGGTCTCATTAACCTGTTAGCACTGACACTGTATCCCTGTTGCTAATCTTGGACGTGCTTTAAGTCCTTGAGAGCTGATGGGTGTCTGTGCTGAAGTCATGGAGTGAAACTGCTACCACAGTGACCTTTAATTAACCACATTCCTTCTGTGTAATTAAATGCAGAAGCAATGAGAAAGTGTACAGGCCATTTGGGCTTTGTAGGTATTTTGCTGATGTGCCAACAGTTAATAGTGATTACATTTAATAACAGATCATATGCTCATTAAGACAATCATTGTCATCTGAACTGCCCAGTTCCATGTGAGATGGCCTTTAGGAGCTGACTCACATTGCACAATCTGCACCTTCCATGTGTTGTGTTAACTGCAGCACTGAGAGACAATTCTGTCCTCTGACCCACCTGAGTATCAGCTCTGCACTGCTGGAAAGTAGAGGAGGAAGTATTGTGGGAAAACAGCTTTATCACTGGCAGGCAGGTTCCCAGTGTCCCAGTGTCCTCCCAAGCACGACTGCTCCAAGTGAGAGCTGTTCCCTCCCAGCCCCGCTCTCCTGCCCTTGGCTCTGCTTGCTGCTGTTATTCTGCTCCAGGAGCTGCACACAGCAAAATCATCTCTGCCTCCTGCTCCTTCCAGGCCTCTGCCCCCAGCAACACTTCCCACCCCAGAACTACAGGTGGAACCTGCCAATAAGAAAATTTTAAAATCTTTTTCTCTTGTAAGATACAGGATGACTCTGCTCAGACAGGAGTGATTCTGATGTCTTAAGTTTCCACTGAAATTCTGAGACTATTTACACAATCCACATGAAATTAGCTGACTTAGTTCTTTGCTACCTGACTTAAGAGGTGCACTTAGGAGAAAAATAAAGTTACTGATTGGTACATAAAATCTCTATTAACTTACTGGTTTGAGGTAATAGCTATATTGAATTTTATGATGGCTTTTATAGTGTTGGTATGCACTGTCTTTTGTGACTTGTTGTAGCTGCCAGTGGTTTCTTGGGCTTTTCTCTTTCTGAAATGATCTCTCTTGCTTGTAACTGGCACTGGGAACTGGGCCCTTTGGGCTGCTGAGCCCTGTCCCTGTCCCTGTCCCTGCTGGCAGCTCTGTGCCAGCTGCCCGGCCCCGCAGTGCCACAGCCCCAGGTGGGCACAGCCTGGCCCTGCTGGCAGGGCGGGGTGCCCAGGAGGGGACAGGGAATGCCTGCACCCATGGAGCATTCATTAAACAGGTGTGTCCCCTGCCTTAGGAGCTGAACGTACCAAAATACCTTTATCAATAAAGCTGATGACATGCACACCTTATTAATCCTAGGTTTAATCACTGGTTTGGTAGGTTACATTGCATATACCAGATTTATTATTTGATAGCTGATGCAGCACTATGTAGGTTTTTTATTTGCATTGGAAAGGAATATTGAAAACAGCATTTCTGTTGATAGAAAAATGAGTGTGACTTACCAAGGAGGAATTAGAATTACAAATAATAATGGAATTACAATAAAAGAGAGGTTCCATAAAATATAATGACACCTTAAGATATTTGGCTGTGTGACATTTCAGGGAATTTGCTGGTGTATTTACATTCCTATCATTACTGAACTCTTTAACATTAGATTTCATATAAATTGTATAGTATACCTAACTCTGCATACAGCAATGTGAGTTCTAACTATTCCAAGCACTGGAGGAGGTTCTGGGAGTGCTTTTCCCACAAAGCCAATTCCCTCGTTTTATGTTCCTGGGAACACAGCTCTTTGGAAATGGTATTTTTGGAAGTTGTAGTTAAAGTGAGCTAGAAAAAACATGGGTGATGGTTTAAATATGGACATACAAATGTCTCATTCTAAATAATGAAAACAGTGCAGTCATTGGGAGTGTTCAGCTTTGAACAGTGCTCCAGTTACCCAGCAGTGCTCCATGAGGGAATGTTCACAGTTAATTTCTAGTTGTGACCTAATAGTATTTCCAATAAAATTGACCCGTTTAAATAAGGAATGAAGAACTGTAGTTCATAAAAATGGAGATGAAATCTTGAAAATAATCAAGGTATGCTCAGGTTGGAAGAGTTTTGTCTTTATACTGTTCCTGTTTTTTCCTGCAGGCATGTTCTGCCTATGTTGATTTCATGATTTCTGTAGCCAAACTGATCCTACAAGAAAGAAATATTTCTGTCAACGAGAGTGAGATTTCTGCACAAATGAGAAGAGTTATGGACCTGGAGAAAGAGATTGCTAATGTAAGAAAAAACATCTTTAAACTATCCTTTAAATAACTGATTTTTTTCATGATACCTAAGAGAGCTGACTGTAAAGTGAGTGGTTAATTCCCTTGTTGATGCTGTTTTGTGGGAGTAGAAATGTATAGAGCCTGTTATACCTGAAGGAACAGCTGTGTCCTGGGAGGAGCAAGGAAAATTATTTGAGGCAACTGTTTTCCAAGCAACAAAATGTTTTATCCTGATCTGCTCACAAAAGGCCTGCAAGAGCAGAGAGAGACAGACTTGGGATTTGGTTGATGTGGTTTAGAGCGTGAGTTTTGGGAGATGCTTTGGGGCCTCTCCACCCTTTGTCCTCTTTCCCTGTGGGCTGTTTGGATCCCAGAGCAGCAGATTCCCAGCCCTTGGCCTGCTGTGAACACAAAGTCATGTTTGTGCTGCACAAGCTGCTCCACAATGCTGATTGTTCCAAGAGCATTTTTTACCAAACATTGTTCTCCCTTAAAAGAAAAGGACAAAGGAAAAATCATATCATGAATTTGACTTTGGAGGAATAGTGAGGGTCTGAATGTGCATTGAGAAAACCAAAGGCATTCATGAGCAAACCAGGGCTTATTATTAACCATTGCAGCAGGACCTGAAGCTGAGGATGACCATGAAACAGGCTGAATACATATTTTATAGCTTCAGCTATTTTTGAAGTTACACTGATAGTAAGGTCACATACTTGGGAAAACCATTTATATAAACTAAAACCATCTGATTTTGATTTTCTTCATTTTCATGAGAAACACACCTCTGGGCTTGGATCAGAGATGGGCAATTATTACCAAGAAGGGAATTAATTGAAGAAAGGCTTTAAAGAGGAGTATGACAGGAACTCATGCCTGCAATGTCCCTGCAGCAGTTGCTGCTGGTAGGGTCCAGCTGGTGCTGGGGAAGCTGCCACTGCCTGGGATTTTAACCTTTCATCCAAAACTCAGTATCAGCCTGGATGTGACTGAAGAGAGCTGGCATTGTACTCTTGGGAATTTGTTAAAAAAACCACAGAAAAAACCCACTGAATGCACAATAGAATAGGAGAGAGGAAGCGGAAGAGAAGGATAGAGATAAAAGGAGGCTTGGCATAACTGATTTTTCAAAGCACTTTAAAAGGGTAAAATCTGCTGCTGTGGATGCAGATGTTGAACTCAGCAGTGTGAACTGAGAGTGCCCAGAGCAGCACAGAGCTGTGTGAGCTGGGGGCTGTGCTTCCCCAGCAGTACTGTGGGTCACAAAGAACACACAGGGCAGCAGTGCACCCTGATCAGAACCAAAACTCCTGGGAACTGACTCAATATACCCAGTAATTTTCTCCTGATTAACTCTGACAGGCAACAACAAAATCTGAAGACAGAAATGATCCACTTCTGCTGTACAATAAAATGACCTTGGCACAACTCCAAAACAACTTCTCACTGGAAATAAATCATAAGGTGAGTGATCAATAGCATGGTATTTTAACCTCTAGTTTATCACTGATGGGATTAAACAGTGAAGCCTGGATTTTTTTTTTTTTATTAAAGACATGCCATGCTTGCAATTGAACAGGATCCCTGATGTGCAGTCTTACCTGCTCTTCTGATGACACTGAACTGTATGCACACTCTGTACCCACTGCTTCTCCTAACCTGAAGGCACATCTTCCCATTTGCCTCAATATAAAAAGATGGAAAAGTACAAAGGAAAAAAAAATTCCATAGCAGGTGTCTCTGCCCATGGCAGGGAGTTGGAAATAGATGATCTTTAAGATCCTTTCCAACCCAAACCATTCTCTGTGTGATTCTCTGTGTGATTCTCTGTTCCTGTTCCTTGTCCTCATGGGTTCAGGGCCCAGGACAAAAGTCCATCCTGTAGCCACCATTTGGTTCAGGGATGTTTAGTGGACTACTCATCCCCATTCTGTGTATGCAGAGCTGCAGATTCAGAACAAAAATCCAGTTTGACCAACATTGCCTCTGTAATTATTGCTCCCAGGGCAAGCAGAAAGGGCCCAGGCTGTCAGGCCCATGAAATAGGACAGTTCTCCACATCCCTCCCACTGCAGCTCCCCTGGGATGTGTCAGCTCTGCTCTCACCCTGAGCCATGTGCTGTTTGTGCAGGGCAGCCTTAAACTCACGGCACCAGAGTGCAGCTGAAAACCAGCCCAAGCTTTGCTAACACAGCTCTGTCTGCTCAGGAACATAATGTCATACTGAACATGGGTAGTTTTTATTCTCATGGCTTTTATTGAGGTTTCTGAGGCCAGTAAGGTGCAATGAAACGCTGTTATTCCTGGCACTTTTTGATATTCACTGCAATTTTATTGACTTTAATTCTCTGACAGTTCCCTCCTGCCTGGTTTAATTGGTTTCATAATTCACTGTCTCCCACAGGTGTAGTTGGTTACCATTACAGTCATCCTGTCAGAAAACAACAACTCCTGTCATAGAATGGCATTGCCCTGGTTATTATTAGTTCCTGGGGGGTGCTGCAGATCAGCACTAATTTAAATTTATTCCAAAATGCTCAAAAGACACTTGATGGGAGTTGGTAGTGTTGTAATGTCTAAGGATAGAACAGCAATTATTCCCAAGATTAGCCTGAAGTTTACTGCTTCTCTCTCAGACCTGCAGTGACTGTTCCTGAAAGCTCATCTCTTCTCCTCAGCTACTTCCATTTGTCTGATGGAAGACATTACCTCTTCCAACAAACCTTTCCAAAGATACAGGCAGGGAAAAATCACCAACACTTTTTTAAGTAATAGGCAGAACAGAAACTTAAAAAAAAAATTTTTAGAAGTGTTAGTTTGAAATCAAAGCAATTTCTCTACCCTTTCTGCCAAATATCCCCCTATGTTAACAACATTTTTAGAGCTATAAATGATCTCAGGCCAGCTATTATTACAATGACCTCATTTATAAGTAGTGCACGTATTAGAGAAACTAAAGGCAGAGCAGTTGTGTCATGCAAACATATTTAAACTGTTTATGATCGAACCTTATCATAATGCAAATTCATTTTCCAGGTGTTCAACTGGTCAGAATTCATAAATGCCATCATGTCAACTGTGCAAATCAACGTTGACAACACGGAACACGTCATTGTTTATGACCCTGACTACCTTCTCAAGCTCAGGTCTATTCTTGTAAAATACTCTTCTAGGTAGGTGTGTTAAGTATAGTACTTGCATTTTCTTTCCAGAAAACTTAAAAAGCCTCAGATCATCACCAGCTTATTATCACTGTTTTGTTAAACAGAGACCTTCAGAATTACATGGCCTGGCGATTTGTGATGGATCTTGTCAACAGCCTCAGCCGGGATTACAAGGACACGAGGAATGCTTTCCGTAAGGTGCAGAAATTCATCTCTCCCTAAGTTTAAATGACGGCTTTTGTGAGCCACAAAAGATAGGGTTTTTTTATGTAGGTGTAGTATATAAATATTTAATGCATTTTGGATTTTGCACACAAAAGCCAGATGTGTTTGCTGAGCCTCTGCTGGAATGTATCTATAATTTATGGGATTTATGCCTGATAGCTGAGTGGATTTGAAAGCACTGCTCTGGTACCTGGTCTCCTGTTTTTCTGAATCTAAATTAATCCCCATTTTGATATCAGAATAGTCCCATTTATTTGCAAGGGATTACAGTTCTGACTGACTTTTTAGAAACTCTTCATCATCCAAAGGAATATATTCCGAGGCAAACACTATGGCCCCAAACTTGGTTTTCAGTCATTCGATCCTGCTGATAGCTTAGTGCTTTTAAGGAAATGCTGAGCAATTTCAGCAACTGGACATGGAAGTTCTTTGTATTTCCAGAGCAGAACTTCTTCCTCTGTAAGAGTTTTTCTAGTGATCCTCCCGTTAGAGAGCGAGTCCAGCTGAGTGCCCCAAGCAGGGCTATGAGCTGAGTATGAAGGTGGCGGAGGCTCCTCTGAACGCCCCGTTTGCCCTGCTGCGTGTCCCACAGGCCCTGTATGGCACCACCTCCGAGACTGCCGTGTGGCGCCGCTGTGCCAACTACGTCAACGGGAACATGGAGAGCGCCGTGGGCCGGCTCTACGTGGAGGAGGCCTTTGCTGGGGACAGCAAACACGTGGTAAAGCCCTCAGCCCCTCAGCCTGAGTGCCGCCTAAGTGGCACTTCATCACCGCCACACGCTTCCTGACACAGCTTTGATTGCAATTTTTATTACAGCGCAATCAAAGTGGGTTTGATTTTCAAGTTTCTATTAAAGTGTTAGTAACAGTTATTACAAAGGTTTAAAAATGCGAGTTTGTATCAGAGTACAGTGTGAAATGTGAGGCTTGCAGGTGCACAGCTGGAGGGAGAAAACACCCGCCTGCTCCCTGAGCCAGGTCCATGGGCAGCTGTGCATGAGCCAGTCCTCACACCCCAGCAGCAGCCACTGCTGTTCTTTGAGAGTGACACTAATTCACATCCTGCCACACTGGGCACAGGGGCAATTGGTTATTTCTGTTTGCCTTCAGCCACACAGAAAGTTCCTGAAAATGGACCTGAAGTGAAGCATTAGCTGACTGTGATCACCACTGGAATCCTGGTGTGTGAAACAACCCATTTTTGGGGTTGGCATAAACACAACGATTCCATCAGATGCACAACATCCAGTGAGGCAATCAGGTTTTGGTAACCTGAATGACTGAACTGCATTGCCCACCATCTTACTCTGTGGGTTTGTAACATTCTGATGTTTTTTCCAGGTTGAAGAAATGATTGCAGATATACGTGATGTTTTTATAAAAACCTTAGATGAACTTCCCTGGATGGATGCAGAGACCAAAAAGAGAGCAGAAAAAAAAGTAAGTTCTGTCTGAAATATTGGTAATGTGTAGTTCTATGAAAATTGGTATTTCAATTGTCTCTCCTGACAAAACAAAAAAAAAAAAAAGGCAGTAACTTCTATCACTATATTATAATACAAACATATTTACAGTTATGCTTATATAGGCACAGCAGTTTAGGATTCCAAGGGAAGGGGCCTCTGGAGATAGGTAAAATAGGAAGAATCTGTATACAAGATTAATACCTTTCAGGCAAATCAGTGATTAAGGAGATAGATAATGAATAACTACAGGAAAACAATACTGAGAATGAAAATGAATGATTTCTGGTGATTTGACCAGCTATTAGGAGGAACAGGATAAAACCCATAAACTTGTGCTTTCAATGAATAAAAAATTTAAACTAAACCTACATATAATTAACATCCTGTGGTTTCTGCAGTGGCTTCCATATTGCCTTTCTTATATAATTTATTATTTAAAAACATGGCTGGATTTGCTATGGATATCAAATTCCCTTGTCCCTAGGCAACAGCAATTAGAGAGAGGATTGGTTATCCTGATGAGATCGTGACAGATAACGACAAGCTCAACAGTGAGTACCAGGAGGTAAGTTTGCACAATAGGCAGGAGAATTAGAAACGGGTTTTCAGAGAAGAAAAGGGTCATTTGCTTTCCTTGCCCCACCGAGCCCCGCGTGTGCCCAGCTGCAGGGGGAAGGGAGGAAGTGTGACCAGCCAGCCTGGTAGGGCTGACCCAGCACGGGATGTGACAGGCTCTGGTGGCATTCCAAGGACACGTCTGCATTCTGGAGGGATTATGTGAGGACAAGCATGGAGCCAGTGGTGTTCAGTGCAGCATTCCATCTGGCACAGAGTGGCCCAGCACTGGGTGCCGTGCATGCACGGGCACGGAGCTGACTCTGTGCTTGTCTGAGGTGGAACTCCTCCTTACCAAACTGGCAGCTGCTGGTTTGCAGCAGGCAGCTCCAGAGGCTAAGGGCAACACCAGCAACTGCTGAACTCCACTCAAAATATGTCTAGAAAGAGTGAAGAGCTCTGGGAAAAGTACCCAGCTGCTAACATAGATCCAGCTACAATATCAACTCTGTGATGTAGCAGAGCTCTGCAAACCAAGGTCTAATTGTAGCTCAAAAAATACTCCTAGAAATATGTTGTTTAGCTCATAGTGCCTAAGACTAGATTTTCCTGACATGATAAAAGACACATGTCTTTTATCCCAAATCAGTAACACCACCACTAACTTCTCTTCCCCCTTTCTTTTTAGTTGAACTACAAAGAAGAAGAATACTTTGAAAACATTATTCAAAATTTAGTATTTACCCAGAAGAAAAGGTTGAAAAAGCTTAGAGAAAAGGTGGACAAAGAGGAGTAAGTATTTAATAATACTCTGTCAGTTTGCACTGAGAAGGTAACTTCCAACTTCAAATATTCTGTGATTCTGTTACAGTTTCTAGGCTTATTCTAGCAATCATTAACTTTGCCATTAAAAATTGAAATACTTACATTTATTCTTCTGGTGTTACCAGGTGGATAAGTGGAGCTGCTGTTGTCAATGCTTTTTACTCAGCAAGTAGGAATCAGATAGGTAAGGTTCACCTATTTACTGATGCCCAGATTATCTACTTTTTATATATGTATGTATGTATTTTTAAAATCAGGAAGTGAAACGATTTTGATATAACAAATTTGAGTACAAAGATTCCTAATGTCAGCCTGCCCAAAACCATCCATGGAAATAAAAAACCCTGTCCGTTCTGGCTAAAGATTAGAACCACATGGAGGCCCCAAGGTTTCTCATCTTGTGAACCATCCCAGTTCCCTTCAGAGTGCTTCAAGGCACAGGAGTCATGAAACATTTCACAACATTTATTATGCTTCTCGATATTTCTGTCACGTCCATTCTGCAAAGAGTGTTTAAATTTTAGTTATCCAAATGTCACAGACTGCAGTGTTCTTTCTAGGCCATTAGTGAGGTACTGTGATCTACCTGTAACTCCTGAGAAAACAAGTCTAAAGAAATTGAATAACCTTGTCCTGCAGGGCTCTACACAGAAATGAAACAAGATTATTTCTTGATGTGAGCATTTAGCTCTTGACTGAACAGTTAACACAAAAACTTCCAGAAGGCTTTGTTTAAAATAGCTTTGTTCAGTAATTTGTAGGAAAGGAATCATGATGTGGAAGACTGAAATTGGTGACTGGCAGTTAATGTGAGTCATAAATTCTTATCTCATCCTTTAACTATGGCATGCACAGGATAATTAAAGCAGTCTGATCTTTAGAGTGATGTCTGAATTAGCTTAGAACTAGACGTTAAAAAACCCTCTAAAGAGCAGTTCTGTGCATGATGTGTAGGGAACTTGGAGCTGTGTTACTCCATCTGGGTATGGTCTGACCTGCACTGCTCCATCAGCAGTCCAGACCATGAGGAAGCCACTCAGCTTCCAAAGTGCAGCTGAGCTGCTGCTGGCCAGGCAGCCCTGGGTGTTCCCCAGGAGCACCTGGCTGAGGCTGCACAGCCCTGTCCCCATCCTGAAGCAGAGCTTCCACAGCCAGCAGCTCCAGAGGTGGCTCCTCACACTGCTGCTACCATCCCTGCTTCCTGATAACAGGACAGAAGAGTGGGACATTTCATTCCATAGCAAACTAGCACTGCACTGGGACTGCTGTGACAGCAGCTTGCACAGACAGCAGAACTGGCTGATTTTAACCTGTTTATTGTTTTCTGGTTTTCCCATGGTTCTTTCTCATTCTGAAAGAAAGCCCTAGAACTGAAGTGGATTGATACTGAAATGCAAGAAGTATCAATCTTCTTTCTTTTGCTGTGTGAGAATTGTCACCCAATTCCTTCTGTCTGTTTAAGTTGTGTAGAGTTACACCCACCTTCTTCCAAGGGAGAATTAATACTTCATATTGCAGTGGCAGCAGGGAGACAGGAAAAGGCCTTCACAAGATACTAAGTGGAACTGAATATTTTATAGTATTTTATTACTCTTAATTTAAAAAAAGATCAGAACTGCAACATGGTTTCCTTTTAAATGAATTGTTTTGTAGAAGAAGCCTAGGAAAATGAGCAGAGAAGTGGGTAAATGGAACTGCTTTGTTCCAGTTCTTTTATTGACAGCTTGGCCTATTTTTATTGATTCTAGTGGGAGTTACTTGTATTTTCAAGGGAAGAATAAATTCCTGTCTCTGAGATTGATTTGTGATGGAATCATCAAATAATCTATTCTTCTTGGAGGACACCCTCCCACTTCTCACAATGTTGTGAGGTTTGTTTAATGATGAGACTGAAGTCTGTGAATACTAAGTGATGTAAATTGGAACAAACTGCTTTTTCCTGCAGAGCAAAAGAGTAACAAAGCAAAAGCTGGTCATGATTTTGGAAGTGTCTGAATAGGGGAGTGGTCCTGCTGCTCTGCTGCTCCTGTCCTACAGCATTCCCATGTGTCAGTCACTTGCTGCTGCTGGGAGATCCGAGGGAACGGGGTGGTTTTGGCTGAAGCCCATAGAAGTGGTCTGGCCCCACTCTACCTGCAGCATAACGGAGCAGGGCCTTAACTGTGCTGTGGCTTCTTTTTCAGTCTTCCCTGCGGGCATTTTGCAGCCCCCTTTCTTCAGTGCCTCCCAGCCCAAATCTCTGAACTACGGCGGCATAGGAATGGTCATCGGGCACGAGATCACGCACGGCTTTGACGACAACGGTGAGGCACTGAGCTGCTAGTGACAAAACACTCAATGCACAGAGTGTTTGACAGGCTTTAGTGCTTAATCCTTCCAGGCAGCACATAACAGGGAGATGAATTTCCATATGTAAGATGAAGTCTGGATTTCTGAGGCATTACAGTATTGCTCTCCCAAGAGCACAATCCAAAGTCTTGCTTGCTCCCCTCCTCACTGCACCAAACCCTCTTTTCATGTATAAATAATTCTGTTTAATGTGCTGTTACAGGCAGGAATTTTAATGAGAATGGAGACCTTGTGGACTGGTGGACTGAAGAATCAGCACGGAATTTCAAGGAGCTGTCCCAGTGCATGGTGTACCAGTATGGGAACTTCTCGTGGGAGCTGGCAGGTGGACAGAACGTAGGTCCTGTTTGTGGAGCTCCCCACTCTGGTTTGATGGGACAGCACTGCTTGCAGTGCTACATGGAAGGCACAAGAAGTTATTTCTCTCAATTCCACTGTCTGGCTTTTTACAGCCTGAATATATTCCATCACACAGGATAGGGAAAAGATAAAACTCCCAGCCCTGAGGTTTTCCCAAAACATGCATTGAAGTGTGGGAACTCAGAGAGAGGCCAGTAAAAATAGGGAATAAAACTTCAACATATTTTTCTGCCCTTTTATTCACACATTAAATTAAATCAAAGGATAATTCTGGATTTTGCAGCTTTGACTATCATAAATCAATATGTTGGACTAAAGGTTAAAATATGGGTTTTTTAAAAATAAAATTAGAGATTTCCCATTATCAAAGCTTCATTATCTTTGGTGCTATTTGACTGACTTAGGAATACCTGCTAAATAGAGATCTTCTACAGGCACCAAGAAGCTACTGAACTTTCCTACTATACAGAAAAACACCTTCTAGCAGGTTTGCTGATGTCTGTTAACAGACAATTTCAGCATTTTGGAGTTTGAATTTCAAGTTGTTCTACAGAATACAGATTCTGTCCACTTGCTCTAACTGGAAGTGTGGTAAGAAACTGAGGATTAAAGACAAGGAGAAAAGAGGAAGAATAAATGAGCAATGACTAAGTAGCAGAAAATCTGTGTAAGAGATAGAGCCTAGAAAGTTGCCTGGAAGGGAAGGAAGAGGATTAGGAGAACAATAGTATCTCAAAACATGGATTTTGAAACAAGGGACATAAAGACTTTTCAAAGGTTTTAACATAATCTTCTGCTAAACCTTCAGATTTTAAAGTAATTCTTGCCTTTAGAAACTGAAAAATGCACAAAGTTTGATGTTACAGGTCCTGGATGAGCTTTTTTTTTTCCGAAACCAATACTTTTCCTTTCTATTTTACAGCTGAGTGGAATCAACACACTAGGAGAAAACATTGCTGATAATGGGGGTGTGAGACAAGCATACAAGGTAAGAAGTATCCATTTCTCTATTTTAGCTGAAACTGTCAGAGATAAGAAAATCAGTTTCAGAGCCTTGGAAGGAGAAACACAATTTCTGTGTTAGGGACAGGACCAGACCTACTGTGCCATCAAGGCCTGGATTAAAGATACTGGTCAGCTGTGGTATTTCTCCCATCCTGTTAATCATGTCAGGCTACACATTACCTGTTCCTAGGGAACTCTGCTTCAATTTTTTTTCCCTTTGTGAATAAGGAATGTGTGGAATGGAAACATTCACTGGCTCACACTTGGACCATGACCTAAAGAAAGTGCTGATACCAGCAGCTGTCTGCCTCTGGCTGTCTTTTTCACCAGTTTTTTCATGCCAGGAAGGAGGGGCAGAATGACTTTCTTCTGACCCATAAACATAAACACTTTGCTTTTCATCTTGTACAGGTGACTTGGGCCCTCTGTACTGGTATCCCAAGATGTCAGAGACACTGGACTCTCTGCAATAAGCCTTCCATGGGAGCTCGATGCTTTTTGGCTTTGCTTTCCTTCTCTTCCTCAAACAGCTGCTGGACTCCCTAGATTGGCTGCCATTGAGACTGACAGTCAGAGGGACACAGGTTCTTTTTGTGAACATGGTCTGGAAGAGAGTAGCGAGTCAGCTTTTCTGTCAGCTTTTCTTGTTATTCTCAAATCTGATGGCTGCAAGCCTCAACAACGTGATCCTCCTTCTCCTTCCCTGATCACCTTTTTCTGTGGCAAAATACTCAACACTTGACAACTGAGTGCTGTCACTGCTCAACAAAGAGCCTCTAGGATGCATGGGCCAGCTCACGCTTCTCCAAGCTCTCACTGGAAATGGACATGTTTGAGGGCAAAGACAATTATTAATGAGAGTTTAAGGAATGATTTGGAAGCCTAAAAGAGGCTTCAGGCTTATTAGATTAGTCTGATCTTCGGTTACTGGAATATTTGTGCAAAGTACAAAGCCATGAAAGGTGATATACTTTCTGAAAGGAATGGGAGTACCCAGAAAAATTAGGTCAGAAGTATTAAAAATTATTGTGACATCATATAAACAGTAAAAAGGGTCCAAAAGAAATCTTGAGAGGTCAGTATCCCACCGTCCTCTCCATGCAGGTAGAACCAACCCCTTCTGCATGCTTCCAGCCTCCCAGAGGAGCATTCCCACTGCGTCCTCATGGCACTCCCAGTGCCACCATGGCTCTGCCTCCAACAGTGCAAACACAACAATCTGCTCCTTTCTCTCCTGTGACCTTTCACATATTTGAAGACTTACATGCTTCAAGGCCCAGACTTCTCTCCTTTAGACTAAACAAACCCAATTCTTTCGATCTTTCCTCATAGGTCATGTTTGCTGGACCTCTGCTCATTCTTGCTGCTTTCTTCTGGACTCTCTCCAGTTGGTCCACATCTTTCTTGAAGGGCAGTGCCCAAAACTGGACAGAGCACTTCAGCTGAGCCCTGGCCAGCACTGAGTGGAGTAGAAGGATTACTTCATGTATTTCATATAAGCCACTCCTGTTTACACATCCCAGTACAACACTGGCCTTTTTTGCAGTGCTGTGGCACTGTTGGCTCCCGTTCAGCTGTCATCCATGGAAACTTCCAGAGCCTTTTCCATGGACCTGCTATCTGCTCATTCCTCAGCTGTGCTTGGGCAGTTGATTGGCTTTACTCGTGCATTGCTTTGGCACTGACTTCAGGCAGAACATTTCTGCAGCATCTTTCATTAGTGATGATACACTAACAACACATCATTTGACATGTCTCCATAAGAAACATGAAAGCAGCTGTTCTTGCTATGGCAAGGTTTTAAAGCCTTCTGCAATTCACTTAAAAAAAAAACAAACCCCAAAAAACCCGCAGTGGAAAAAATCTCTTTTTCATAATGCAGCATTAGAGAATTGATAGCACAGTACTAAGAAATGGCCCTGTTATTTTCTTGTTTGCTTCAAAATGGCACATGTGGGATGGATGGCCAAGGGAGGCACCGATTAATTATGTCAAAGAATTCATGTTCCTCCTTGTCATCATTTCATTTTGACTGGAAAAATGCTGGAAGCAGTAACATTTCTACTCACTTCGTTCTACAGGCTTATGAAAACTTTGTGAGAAAACACGGAAAAGAAAAACTTCTTCCCGGTCTCGACATGAACCACAAACAGCTGTTTTTTCTGAACTTTGCACAGGTATCCTTTTCTTCTTGCCTGAGGGCTCTGAAAACCACTTGACATTACAGTTTAACAGCAAGCCAGAACAGGCTGACTCCTGTGGGCTAGCTAAGAGCTGGCAGAGCTGCAGAGCTGAGCAGTTCACTGCAAAGCAGTGAAAATAAAGTCTTGTTAGGTGATTTTTGTCTTCTCTAAAGAAATTAATTCAGCCGGTTGTAAGCCTGGTAGGAAGTTCCGTGTGCCCAAGGGCCTTTGTCTGAGGACAATGATGTACTTTTTTAACAAAATACACCCTTTTTAATCTATGTTCTAAAGTGGAATTTATTCTCGTGAACATTAGGTGTTTCACAGTTAAATGACAGCAGGTCTCTTCCTGTAAAATCTTAGGCTGATTATGCTTTTCTTTGTTACCTGTGCAGGTGTGGTGTGGAACGTACAGACCAGAATATGCAGTGAACTCCATCAAGACAGACGTGCACAGCCCAGGCAAATTCAGGTCAGCAGAGCCAAAAACCCCAGTGCAGTCCCGAGGTGTAACACCTCTGCAGCACAGCTGTTTCTGGGGGAACTGAAGAGACCCTGCCCAAGGCTGGGCTGCCCTTCCCAGGGGAGCTTTAACATGCACACATCTACAGGCAGAGCCCACTGGGGCTGCTTAGGAGGAGACAGATGGGCTGGGCTGTCCCTGTCCCTTCCAGCCCAGCACTGCCCAAACAGGCAAAGCCCTTCCCAGGCAGTTCCACAGGCAAAGGAAGGATGTGGGATCGTTTTCTCATCCTTGAGAAGATCCAACTTAATTCTGTCCACACCATGGAGCAGCTTTGAACAGCCTCCACTACAGGACACACACACCATCACCTGGCTGTCACTGTGTGACTGTTACTGCAGAGTCACAGTAACTGTGTCTGGAATCCAGGGCTCATCCCCAAGTCCCTGGCTCCAGCTACAGCTCCTGATAGGGTTCTTGCACACCAACAGCACAGATGAACTTTCATCCTCCACTGAAGCCACGGGTAGAATCAGTGGGAGAGCCCCTCCCTCTTAACAAACGCATGTGCTGTGGTACAACAGCAGATGTGCATTTTGTTTCTGGTGTGCTCAGCCAGCCTTCCCAAGATCAGCTGGGCTCAATTCAGTAGAGCCATGCAGGAAATGTGTCTGCTCAGGGTGCAAGCCTTTGAGCCAGGATCTTTTCTTTTTATCTGAAGTCAGAGCAGCCTATTCATCAGCAGTGTAACAACGTGCTCTAATAAACCTGTTTGGTCCAGTGCCACGATATCAGTGGTAGTGCAGCCATCACAGCATATGCTGGAAGGCTGAGTCATCTCCAGGCTGCATGTCCACAACAGCCAAGTTCTGTGCTGATACAATCCACTACATTAATTCCAGTATCTTTCTTTCAACGGCTTTTCACCAAATCTTGCTTATCCCACACGCTCAGCTATTTAGTGAAAGCAGCGACTGTTCCCTCACTGTTCTTGCCCAATTTCATTGTGGGTGAGTTGTGCTATCTGGGATCTCTCCCAGAGGCAGTTTGTGCACCACCTCCTACAGTCATTCCTGTCTGGTCTCAGTGCTAATGAGGCTCCAGAGGCTCTTCAGAACCTCAGCACATCTGATTTGGATGAGGTACAAGGCCTTTGAAGTTGACTAGTTCAGCATCTCAGTGCAACAAGCTGTGTTTGTGTGTACCCTGGATACATTACATCGTGCTGTGCTGTCTGTACCTCGGCAGGACAGGCTATAATCTTTAATGCAATGCTACAAGTGTTCATGAGAAACCAGACAACATTCTCAGAATGGGCAGTCATTTACAGGATGAGGCCCCCTAAGAGCTCTAAAATAGAAAACATTTCATGAGACATACCCACAAAATTAACACCTAATAACATACTACACAAGTGTCACAAAGGCTCCAAAGGTGCCTTTTTTGATTATTATCTGGGGAGTGCAATGAGCCTTTTCAACACCTGCTACACTGACTGTGGGCTGCTTCTCCTTACAAATAGAACAGGCAGCTCCTCATCAAAATTGTTAATTGCAGTACATCCCATTTTAGCTAGTTCATTGGAGCAGTGAAGCATAGCTAGATCACCAAAATGCATGAGGTTTTTGATAACCCTTTTTCTGTGCCATCTCCTGTTCCACTGCTGGCTCCCAGGACCAGAGAGTCCCTTTTGGCCTTCTAGAACAATTGAAGTATTGCAGGTGTCACTGCTGAACTTCACCTCAGCTTCTCTGGGCACACCCTGGTTCTAATGATGAACATAATTCTCAGAATAATCATGAATTAATCAAAGAAACAGTTCTTTAAAGAACTTCTGGGCCACAATCACTGTCCATCATTATCTGTATTTGACCTGTTTCCCTGCATAGGTATGTGCTGCTGTATTCCCAATCCTGAAGGAACAAATGACTCTTAGCAGATCTATTCACACATGTTCATAATTACACATATAAAATCAGCCTTAGCTGGAATGGCCTCATGCTCACTTTCCATGTTGAGTTGAAAGCCATTGTTTGTATGAGACTTTTTGCCAGAAAACTCATTCACTGGAAAATCTGTGCAGAACGCCCAGAGGAGCAGCATGATCTCAGTTAAAACCTGCTTGGTGTAAAAATGTAAATGAACATTCACTGATGAGTTACCACCACAGTCCTTGACCTCAGGGTCTTGTTTTCCCTTCACCAAGAAACTTGTCAGCAAAACGTAGCTGAAAAAATCCTCAGTGAAAACTACTGACAAGCAGGAAATCTGTTCTAGGTGAAAGAACTGGCTTGCGAGAGCCAGCCATGAGGAGGGAACAGGTCCTGTATTTTTGGGGTTGCAATAGGGCAAGACAAAGAAAACACAACCAGCCCTTGAGGTGAAGTGAAGCAAGAGTCAGAGCTCAGCAACAGGGCGTTCCCCACACTACAGAGAGGTGACACAACAAAACAAGTTACAAAATATGGGTCATGTTGTTTGTTTCAAACCGAGCCGAGCAGCAATGACAGCGTGTTGCTTTGCTTTAAAGGGTGCTGGGGTCACTGCAGAACTCCCCAGAGTTTTCAGAAGCCTTTTCATGCACCACGGGCGACAACATGGATCCTGCCAAGAAGTGCCGCGTTTGGTGACGGACTGCAAACCTCACATCTCAAGGAGCTTTCCAGGAAAAGAGACCTTTCCAGCTGATTTTGAGAAGGGGAGGAGGGAAGGAAACTGAGGGGAATATGCTGGAGACATGGCTGTAATCCTTGGTAAACATGCAAACCCCAAATCATCACCCATCGCAGCACCGAAGGCAGCGCTGGGCTGCCTGACTGCCTCTGCCCCGGAGCCCCGTAGGACCTAACTCAGCTGGCAGGACACAGCCACACCTCACCTGCAGTGTGAACCCTGCCCCGCGGCCTGTGGCTTTTGGGATTCGTCTCAAAATGGCCAAGGATAACACATCATCTCCCCCCGGGCGGTGAATGCAGGTTTCTGATCGGGGAGGAAGGAAGTACTCAGTAACACACATTTTAGCCATCATAACACGACAGAGAGTCAGCAGTTTATATCCCAGTGTCGGACTTTGTACCCTCTGCTGTTACGGGAAATCTCTTCTACCAAATGTTTTCATTTTTACTTGAAACCATTTATACAAGAGGAGTCCAAAGACCTGCTGTACTTAGTAACTTCTCACTAATTACTCCAGCGTGTATTACCTGAAGTCCCTCTTTACAACAGATAATTTACAGCTTTCCAGCCCAACTGAAATCGTAGGTAATTTATTAATTTCTGTACCTATAATCTGTACGATTGTGATCAAAGACCCTTTCACCATTTTCTAAGCTTTATCTCGCTTTCTCTAAAATTGCTCTTTTTTAAAGTTTCTAGTAATGTATAAATCATAGTTTTTATATTTAAATCTTGAGCTACAATTTTGACTTGAAGTATTGTAACATATTTTATCAGTGGCTGCATAGAACTGGGAAATTGGACTAAAGCACGGTATCGGGCAATAGGATAAAGCCTACAAAACCAAGTTCTCCAATGGAGGGCACAAACATTGGAGTTTTCAGGCTGACTGTCAGTGCTTAGGCTCTGATCCTGCACATAACTTGTACGTGTTCTGATCAATGTCAGTCCTCACATCAGGAAAGCTGCAAAGCTGATTGCAAGAGTCTGAAGGAGCTTTAAGTAAGAGGGTAAAAGGCTTTAAATCTGCAATGATATGTATTAAACATCCTCATGCAGATTGCAAAGGAACTTACTGCTTTGTTTATCAAAGCAAAGACATTTCCAAACAAAGTACCAGATACCTCAGATGACTGCTACAATAGGTCTATTTAAAAACCTATGTCCTTTTAGCTTTCTGAGTTTGTCATCTGATCAAAACATTTTGATAATAAACTGAAATTATGAGCCAAATGCAGTGCGTGTTCTTCATAGGAATTATGAAAATGCAAAACAAAAATTCTCTGCAAATAGATGTCTGCACCTGCCCCTGAGCCCCACAGCTCAGAAAACACAGACCACAACAAACAAATCCCTCTCACAGCTCCCAGGATCGGCCTTGGCAGAGCGAGCCTCTCACAGAGAGGGGAAACCCAGAGCGCCGCTATTTTCCATAGAGAAACCAACATTTCACACAGGAACCAACACTCCGCGCAGCTCTGCATAGAACAAGGACACAAAAGAGCCTCCAGCGCTCGGAGGGAGCTGGAACGGGTCTGCGGGCGGAGGGAGGGCAGAGCCAGGCGGGCCCTGCGCAGGTGAGGGAGCGCCCTCGCCTGTGCTCTGTGTGCTCTGTGTGCCCCGCGGGCCCGGGCGGCCCTGACGGCTCCACCCGGGGCTCCTGCCTCAGCCGGGGCTCCTGCCTCAGCTAGGGTTCCTGCCTCAGCCGGGGCTCCTGCCTGAGCCGGGGTTCCTGCCTCAGCCGGGGCTCCTGCCTCAGCCGGGGCTCCTGCCTCAGCTAGGGTTCCTGCCTCAGCTAGGGTTCCTGCCTCAGCCGGGGTTCCTGCCTCAGCTAGGGTTCCTGCCAGAGCCGGGGCTCCTACCTGAGCCGGGGCTCCTGCCTCAGCCGGGGTTCCTGCCTCAGCCGGGGCTCCTGCCTCAGCTAGGGTTCCTGCCTCAGCCGGGGCTCCTGCCT
>WBNO01019299.1:255247-323760 GCA_013400575.1 Peucedramus taeniatus
GGCGGCTCTGAGGGCCGGGGAGGCTCTGAGGGCCGCGGGGCTCCTGAGGGCGGGGGCAGGTGAGACAGCGCCCCCCCGCGGAGCGCCCCCCGCCTCACGGCACCGGCACCGGGACCCGCCGCGCGCTGTTCCCTTCGCGCTTCTACCCGCGGCACGGCAGGGCCTCAGCCCCGCCGGGGAGGTTTAGGGGCATAACGGGGCCGCGGGCACAGCCAAGGCCAGGTGTGTGAGGCGCTGCGGGGCGGGCAGCCAGGAGCAGGTCAACCTCTTCCCTGGGCTGGTGTCAGCCTCTGGGGCAGGAGAGACGAAGCAGGTGGGCAAAGCACCCTGGAGCCACTGTCCTTGGCATGGGACTGAGAACGTCCCACCCAAACTCTGGTTCACAGGCAGGTGTTACCCCTGTCCCACCCAAACTCTGTTTCACAGGCAGGTGTTACCCCTGTCCCACCCAAACTCTGGTTCACAGGCAGGTGTTACCCCTGTCCCACCCAAACTCTGGTTCACAGGCAGGTGTTATCCCAGTGCCACTCAAACTCTGGTTCACAGGCAGGTGTTACCCCCACGGCTCTGCTCTGCACCAGTCACACTCTGTGTACACCAACGCCCTTAAATGGGATTATGAGCACGGAAAGAATATAAACGTGAGCCTGAAGGTTTCCAGGATTCCACATGCAGCATCCCAGGACAGGGGAACAGACGCTCCTCCCTACTCGATTTACCCCAAGAGCTGTTCAGAGGATACAAGGAAATCCAGGCGGAGGCAAGCTTGGCATCCTACCATAACAATATTGTAGCGGCCTGACACTGAGGTTACCACCTACGCTTTAATAATGTAGCACCAGCATTTCGCAAGAAATCTGAATGTGTGTGGTTTTTTTCCCCTCAATCACCAGCACCTCTCCGAGAGAAAAGAACCTGGCTCTCAAACACTCGTTTTATTTTTCAGGAATGAAAAACCCCAAGCCTTTTGCTACCCCTTTTACCCTCACATGTGAGGGGAGCTTCACGCTGTACAGCTGCACCACGAGCAGACACCCGAGTGGGTTGTCTGAAGGTGGTTACAAAAGGTCACTGCAGAGTGCTCAGTGATCTTCCAACAGCGTGGGGGATGCATATTTTCCTGGAATAATCCTCTCTTTATTACCCCATAAAACTGGCAGAAACTTCTGCTTTGTGTACAGCAAGTCAGCTCGATGATATTGACGCCAGCCTAGAAAGTTATTTTGGTTTGCTCTGCCAAATCAGATCTCAAAAATCAGGTAAAGCTAAACCAGATTGTAGTGTTTACATTTTATCTCTGTAACATTTTAATTGGAAACATTCGATTTCCAGCGTTGTGAGACACCCAAAGAGCTGTTTGGGCCAGCGGGACCTTTCAGAACTATTTCCCTCTGTGCCTGGTAAATGAAGTGAGTTGTAAAAACACAGACGTGGTCACTGTGGAGTCACAGCTGGATCAGTCTGGGTGGGCTCAGGCACTGAGGAATTGCAGGTGAGACCCTGAGGTGTCTGCCCAGGGTGGGCTCTGGGCTCAGGCAGCCCCTTGCAGGGAGGAGGGGGATGTTCCCACCTGCAGGGACTCCCGGAGCTGCTGCTCAGGCATCGGGAATCTCCAGGGTTTAGCCCTCTCTTTCAGGACATCTGGTGAGACTGGATCCCCCTCTGCCCTCAGTTCATTCACAGGTGAAGGAACCCTGTGTCAAGACAATTCCCAAGCGGAATGTCACACTTCAGTGCTCCTGCTGACTGCTGGAGTGGCCCAGGAATGCTCATGGCTGCACTACGGCCAAATCTATTTGTGTTTCCATTCCTAAAGCTCAACAGACAGTGCCCACAGATGGAGACAGGATGTCTGACTGATGTGCCTTCCTCACATTCTCAAAATTATACAAATTATGTGAGCAGGAGTAAAAAAAAAAAAAGTTTCTTTCTCTGTTTAACCCCATCAGTTTCATTACGAGTTTTTTTCACATTTTCTTAAACATACATCTTGCTGGGATCTTCCAGACATGCCTCTCACAATAAATTCTCTGCTTTAACTGGGGATTGAATTATTAATGATTTCATCTTAGAACTGCAGTTCTTCAGTGGAAAAATCTTCATGCTCAAAAGCCCAAAGCTGTCAGAGAAAATGCAGTGATCTGATGCTCAGTTGTGATTTAAATGGCAAAGTCACTGTAAGTTCACATGGCTTATTATTGACTGGGGGAATATAATTATCTCCAATTCTAATTAAAAAGGCAAACCCCCCAGTACAAGACACTGAGGGCCCCCGGTGAGCCTGAGATTCAGACACACTCAGCTGCACAACCCTCCCAGCCCTGAACAAGCCTGGGGTTTTCTTTTCCAAGGACATGCAATGTTTCTGTTTCATAACAGAAGAGTCCAAGAGATTTCCCCCATAATAAGGCTAAAAATACTTGCCCAGGCCCCACAAGAAATTAACCCTTGCCTGTTACCACCAAGCTTGAAGTTCCTTAGCTGCTAGTAGCTGTTTTAAAAGTTTGCTGTTCAGCAAGCAGGCAGGTATCTGACCTTCCACAAGACTCCAAAAACCACTCCCTCAGTTGCAAATAATCTGAGAACAGGGAAATCAGTTTGGTGATTCTTCCTAGCAGATCAAAAGTGTACATGACATTTACATTGTTGGTATTAAAAATAACTCATATGTATTTTAGTAATTAGAAATCTAAATTGAACTTCTGTGTTCTTCTCATCAACATCATTGTAGGTTCTTCTGACCTGTAAGACACAGAAAATTGCATTTAAAATTGCATTTAAAATTGCACTTAAAATTGCATCACTGCAGGACTGTGTGTGACACTGCCCTCACTGCAGGGAGCTGTGTGACACTGCTGTCACTGCAGGGAGCTGTGTGACACTGCCCTCACTGCAGGGCACTGTGTGACACTGCCCTCACTGCAGGGAGCTGCTGTGTGACACTGCCCTCACTGCAGGGCTCTGTGACACTGCCCTCACTGCAGGGCACTGTGTGACACTGCTGTCACTGCAGGGTGCTGCTGTGTGACACTGCCCTCACTGCAGGGAGCTGCTGTGTGACACTGCCCTCACTGCAGGGCTGTGTGACACTGCTGTCACTGCAGGGCACTGTGTGACACTGCTGTCACTGCAGGGCACTGTGTGACACTGCCCTCACTGCAGGGAGCTGCTGTGTGACACCATCACTTACCGCAGGGCGCCGTGTGACACTGCCATCCCTTCCTGGTCAGGAGAAGACAATGTACACCATGAGGGCACAGCCCAGGATCCAGCCGAGCGCCAGCAGCACGGGGACGAGCAGGCGGGACAGGGGGGCCTGGGCTGCACAGAAACAGGGTCAGTGGCCCTGGCAGGGAACTCGCTGAGCGACTCCCACCACACCACGACTGGAGCTGGGCCTGTCCCAGGGTGCTGAGCCACGGGTCAGCTGCTCAGCCAGCCCAGGCCAGGCTCAGAGGAGCCCAGGGCAGGCCCAGGTTCTCTGTGGAGCACACGGGAAGCAGGACTGGCTTTACATGGATACATCTCCACGCAACATCAGAATTTTAAGGACCCTTCTATCGGCTTCCTGCAAGCAGCACACTCTTGCCAGAAAGCAGAATAATAACCTTTGAGATCCTATTACTTACCAATATACTACAACCTCTTACAGCACATGTCTACACAGTTAATAGAATCACAGGTTTTTGAAGGGATTAATAAATTATGTAAAACTACTCACAACTCCTTGCACAGTTTAGATCAAGCAGGCAGACTCGGAGGGATGCTTTCTAATTTAAGGATTGCTACATTCTCTTCTAAAGCTCTGCACAGCACACCTGTCTCACCACGACACTGTGTCTGCCAGAGGGACAGAAGATTGCCATGTGCTGCCATGAAAATATTGAACACATAAACACCTTAAAAAATCCTGCCCTGAAGCTGGGTGTCCCTTTGCCCCAGGGGAGTCCCTCACCTGTTTCATTTAGAGACCTTTACTGCTGTGACACCAGGTGAAGCTGCTGGGGTCACTTCCCTGCACTTTCTCTGAAGGTCTAATGACAAAGGCTGGGCTGATCCTGCTGGGGGCACAGAGGGGTTTGTCAGAGCTCTGCTGATGCTGCTGACTGTGGGGCTTTGTTATGGGAGCTCCAGTTTAAACCAGTCTCAGGGTAATTTCTGGGGCTATCAATGAAAACTCAACCAAATAGTGTTCAGTGTCCTTTTGTACCTTAGCAGAAACTCACTCTCCCTAGATACCAGAGTCAGTGGTGCAAAAAAAACAGGAAATAAGTCTTTAAAAACTTTGAACATGGCTATGAAGATGCATTGAAAAGTTCCCTTCACAAATGTTGCTTGAGTAACTGTGCACACAGCCACAGTTATAAATTTAAGTGAAATAAATAAAAAATTTAAATAGATATAAAATGCATTTTTATGAACTGCCTTTTCTCCTTGGAGAGAGCGAAGTGTGCTTACAATGGAAAGGTCATGATTAAAATTTCATTTTGCTCTGCCACTTGAGCTTTGTGGGGTTAAAATCTAAATTATTCTGTGTTCACTTGGCACTACACTTGGAGCTCAACTCCACACAGTATAACAAAAATGCTGTCAAACATAACTCATTTTACACACTGTCCTATTGTGCCAGCTAACTTGGAATGACTACAAAAAATAAAGAAAACAAAACTGGTAGGATTCAAAAATACAGGAGGAACCCAAGTTGTTAATAGAATTAGCTTTTAGAGAGAATACACTTTCTTCCTTACTGAAAAGTAAAATATATATAGTGTATCAGACAAGAATACAGGTAGCTGAGTGTATTCACACTGCATTGCTCAGATCTATTAATTTCAGTATATTATTACATTCACATTTAATTGTGCCTCTTACCTGGTTCTGCCATTCCCCCTCTGCTAGTTTAATGGCAGGTTCAGGTTTGCCTCTGCAGTTGCTCTGAGAGCCCTGGGATGCTTTAAATAGAGCAATATTTGGAATGTGCCTGGCTCACAGTGCCAGGGGTTGGCTATAAGCACTCAATTGTCTAAAAAGGCAGGAATTCAGGGGTTCAAGGTTACCTCTGCCTGTTCCTGCAACTGCACCTCTTCTTCAGAGCAGTCTGACTAAAGAGGGGTCTGTTTCTCGAAGAGGGAGGGAAACAAGGGTGAAAACTGCTTTATGGCCTCTTTATAGCCCCCCATGGTAAATGCAGGTAACACTCATGAGCCCCCCTGTACTCTAGCATGACAGGGAGCTGCTGTGTTCTGAGCCCCCCACTCTTCTCTCACCCCTTTGCTATGGAAACCCAGGCAAGCCCAGCTCAGGGTTCCTGTGCAGGTATCCCTGTAGGTACCAGCTCTCTCCTACCTGCAGGAGTTCAGTCCCAAGGCAGGCTTAGCAGGGATCCCTGCAGGGCAGAGCAGGGGGGCAGGAACATGTCCTGCATCACAGCTCCAACACAGCTGGGAGGGACAGCCCTTCCCCAGGCACCCCCTCAGGCAGGGGACTGCATTACTGCTCCTCCAAAATGGGAGCAATCTTACAATAAAACTCAGGCCTCTGTAACACTTTATTATGCCACGCACAGTTCAGCCTATCACAACATTTTGAGACACGAGAATAAACCATGAGCTTCCCTTTCTTTGTCTGGCTTTGCCATAAAGCAAATCCTTTTGGGATAAGATCCAATTTGTTGTGAAAAGAAATATGATTCTGTGTAAAATATTTATTGAAACAAAAAAAAAATCTCTGATACAATAACTTTGTTGGCTGCACAGCTGTTCCTGTAAGAACCTATCTGGTTTGGTTCTGCTAATTATATCTATCCATCTGATCTCATGGAAATAATTTCCAGCAGGAATCATGTATTCCTGACAAGACCATCTGACCTTCAGGGATTGGGATCCTTCCAGGCCCAGTTGCCACAAGCAAGGGCAGCGAGTCATTGCTGCTCACAGCAGTTTGGGTAATGCTCCCCAGTGAGTGCTGCCCTGCACGTCCACAGCTGGACTCAAAGGAGATCAAAGTTGTAACTGCAGCAAAGAACAGAGTAACAATATAGACATTATTTTAAACAACACATCTGTTGGCAACTGAGGAATGAACTGCACACATCAATTCTACAAAAGACCTCAGTCCAACAGCCCCAAAAAAAAAGCAGAGGGACAGTTTCAAAAGATAAGAACAAGGAGAGGACACAAGGCTTAAGAAAATACTCAGAATGATCTGTGGCAAAACACAGCTACTGCTTTGCTGCTGAAGAACAATACACAAGAACAATTCCCTCATTTCTATTTGTGTTCCCAATTACGTGATCTTGGTTTATGTTTTCCCCCCTCTGTGCTGGGACACTGAGATATCAATATCCAGAGTTACACTTGGATGGGAGTTGGGCTCAGAAATGAGATTCCTTTTTAGCCTCCAGCTCACTGAGGTGCTCAAAGAGATTGGTCTCAGGGCAACCTTTGGGGCAGCCTCTGGACTTCATTGCCATTAACTGCTCGAAGCTGGGAAAGCTTCAAATGCTTTAAATGTCTACAGTGCTTTAGGGCCAAAATTAGGAGGAGGAACAGGGCAAGGCAGCAGGGCTGCAAGGCTTTCTGTGAGAGAAGTGATTTTAAGGGGAAAAATCCTTTTAGTGCCTGGTGTTTGGGCAGGAACTGTCAGAACCTCACTGACCTCCCCCCACTTTGCAAAGCAAATTGGCCATTTTTAGTGTTAAAATACCAATATGTTTAGAGCACATCCCAATCTTCATCACTGCATCAGCAGCCAGAGATCAAATACTGGAATGTGACATTTCTGTCTTTATTACTGTACTTGTAACCTCTGGGAATCTGAACTCACATGCAGGAGGCTGGCAAAGAAACATTTTGTTTTACAAATTCTATATGATCCCTATAAATAACTGCAGCCTACACTGTTTTAGAGGAGATTAGAAGGACAGACCAACTCATCTTCACAAAGGGAATGCTCCAACTAATAAAATCTTTATAGCTTTGTAATACTGGTATTAATTTTTAAATCGTATTTCTTTCAATTGATCTTTTTTCCTTTAAGAAAAAACCCTGATTTATTAGCAAATCAAAAGCCAAGCTTATATGCTTTGAATTATTTTATGCCTTTCCCATATTCTCTTGTGACCTGCAGACTAACATATGAGAATATCAGATTATTGCATTGACAAAATAGGTTTATGTGTGGAAAATTTGTCTAACGAAATGCATTTTATTAGTCACACCAATCTCAGCATTTGCAAGCTCCCTTAAAAATTGCTAGACATCACTTCTACTCACATTTACATGATGAAAAGAAAGGCTGATTTATTTGATAACTATGCAACCAAAGACCTGAAAAAAATCCATGTATTAAGCTAGTAAATAATTAATTCCACATGCTGCTTTCTAGGGCTCTGGGTCTACACATCATTTCTGCTGGCAGAGAGGAGCAGCACTCAGCTGAGTGCTGAGATACCTGCAAAAACCAGCAGCAGATGTGATGGGGAAGCAGCAGCACGGTGTAGGGATCTCCATGAGCTGTGCCACTCCTGGATCTGTCCCCACTGGTGTCCCAGAACAGCAGCAATAACGAGGTGGGGTTTGCCTTTGTGCAGCTCCAGTTCCTGGCAGCTGAGGGATGGCAAATTCCTCCAGAGCTGGCACGGGCATGGCCCCATCTCCCTGATCCCTCGTTCACCAGGGCAGCTCCTGGGATCCCTGGGGCCCTGCAGGGCTGGAGGTGGCTGCGGGGTGAGGAGCAGCACCAGGAGCCCAGGGCACAGCCCAGGGCACAGCCAGGGATGGCAGCAGCTGAACGCAGAGCCCAGTGTCCCTCAGCACAGGTCAGCAGAGCAGAGCAGCCCTTCTTCCAGTGGGAAGAGCAGCAGCTCCAAACTGGTGCTGCAGTTCCCTCTTGTGACAGCCTGAGCAAATTCCTGTTTGCAGGGAATCAGGAGGTTCAGCCAGCAGAGCCACTGCAGCTCTGTGCACACAGAAGGTGTGGGCTGGGGATTCTAAACAAACTAAACCTGCTGGTTCAGAAACATTCCTCAGGGAAGATGCACTCGCTCTTTCGGGGCTTTGGAAAAGGAGTTTCCCCACCCTGGGGTGCCTTTGCCCCTGTTCACATTAACCCCACAATAGTTACAGGAAATGAAGCACCTGAACCCCTTCCTCAGCCTGAGGTCCCTCTGGCACTGGCAGGGATGCTCCAAGGTGACAGGCATGGGCAGTCTGGCTGCTGTTCAGATCACCTGAGTAACCAAGAGCAGGATTTACAGGCAGAAACAGAGACTTGGCTGCTTGCTTGACATGAATTCTCCTTGCTCTTCTCATGTCTCCAGGTTCTGCACTGTATTTCACCCCAAACTAAGCTCCCAGAATTGACTGGGTTTAGCTTTTGGAAGCCAGTTCTTGGTTTGGGTTGGGAGGGACCTTAAAGCCTGTCTTGTTCCACCCCCCGCCATGGGCAGGGACACCCTCCACAGACCAGGATGCTCCAAGCTCTGCCCAACCCTTTAACGCTTGCAGGAGTGTCACTGAGTGCCAGCTGTGTCCTGTGTCTGAACACCTGCAGGAGTGTCACTGAGTGCCAGCTGTGCCCTGTGGCTGAACACCTTCAGGAGTGTCACTGAGGGCCAGCTGTGCCCTGTGGTTGAACACCTTCAGGGGTGTCACTGAGGGCCAGCTGTGCCCTGTGGTTAAACACCTGCAGGAGTGTCACTGAGTGCCAGCTGTGCCCTGTGGTTGAACACCTGCAGGAGTGTCACTGAGTGCCAGCTGTGCCCTGTGGTTGAACACCTGCAGGAGTGTCACTGAGTGCCAGCTGTGCCCTGATCACAGCCAGCAGTGCACTCTGGCTCCTGGCACACTCTGGGTGCCCCTGGCTCAGGCTGTGCCCCCTGGGCTCTCTGGCACACAGGACCCCTGGGTTTTGTCGCTGCCCAGCTCAGAGGCCCTGAGGGGTGGCAGCAGCTCCCAGGGCTCCTCCAGGAGCTGAGCAGTGGGAATGTCTCCCGGGGCCTGTGCTGCTCCAGGCAGGGCTGGCTGCCAGCAGATGGCAATCCCTGCCCGCAGAGCCGCCCAGCCACTGGCGGCGTTTGGGGAAAAGTCTTCTGAATGGTCAAAGACATGAAAATTATTGAAGCATTTCCAGAATTAATTACATTACATAATGTTTACATAGGAGAAATGTTATTCTGTCTTGGATTTCTGGATGCAAACCCCTCTTCCTGGGATACAGAACCTCTAGACAGAAACCAGCGAGGCAGCTCTCCTTTCCCTCAGCCACCTCCGTGATACCTCACAGCCAGCAGGAAATTATTTACATTAACCACCAGGTGAGAGAAGATCAGCACTGGGAAGGGAAGGGAGCTCCTCTTGCAACAGCCCTGTCCTGGAAAACATTTCCATGATGCACATTTCTGCTACCCCACCTCTCCAGCCCCTGCCCTTGTTTTCAGGGAGCAAAGAACAGTGCCTGAACTCACCTGTCTTTCCTCAAAAATCAGCGTGTTCTGCAATGCTCCTCAAATGACAGAAGAGGTCACAAGTGACATTTCCCCAAATTTGTGTTATATTTTGAAGAATAATGGGCTTACAAAATCCTCCTTCAAAAGATAAAAGGCCAATTGTCCCTTTTCCAGGCCCTTCCCCAGCACACAGAAATTTACCACTTCAATTACTCCACTTTTAAGTTAATTGCTGCAAAAATACTGAAATTCTTATTTCAGTAAAAGGCTTTCCTCAGAGTCAGTTTATTCTGGGTTTATTTAAATTAATCTGAAATAAGATATCTTTAAACCTCATCAAGAGCATGTTATCTTTTGTACGGGCTTAAGAGCTTTACCATCATGCTGCCAGTAAAAGCACAGGCAGAAAAGCCTGAAGGCTGGGGAAAAAAGATAGTTTTGAAGATTTTTATAGGGAGATCATCTCTAAAAATAGCCTTTTGATAAGTTATCTTGAAGTTTGGATTTAAAGCAAAAATGGAGGAAAATCACCCTCCTGGGGGTGTGATAATCTCTGCTGGATCATCTTATCAGCAGATAGCAAGATCTTCATGTTTTCTAAATGCATGTCAGAATTTTTCATGGATTTTTACCTTAGCACCAGCCTTTGTTACTTCAGCAGGTGCTGTGACCTACCATTGAGTTTTCTAGGCTACAAAAATCCCCCAAAATACTGAAGTCAAAGTATTCCATGTGTTACATGAATAGTTACCATCATCATTAACCAGCAGCAATAGTTTAGAATATACAAAAACCCCAAAAGAAGCACAAAAATCACTTCTTCTCTCCAGAGAAACTGAGGCTGCTGGTAACTGATACAAATATATTCAGTGAATATTACTATTATTATTATCTGATACATTCCCTTATGCACATATTGGGATTCTAAAACCCCAAGGCTTATTTTTGTATGAGCAGACACATGGGAAGGAAAGTAAAGCAACAGTTTAATTTCCAAATTGTTTGGGATTTTTCAGACATTCCCTAAGTGACTTTTTTCCCTTGGGAGTTATTTCTGAACAAGCAACATAAAGTTTAAATGCTGTCAAATGCCAAAGGATGTTTTCTTCTAAATGAATGCTAATTAAATTAGTAGCAAAGGTAATTACATTGACCTTAAATTCTGGATGTATTAAGCAACATTCAAATGGAGACAGTTAATATTCAGTGTCATGTCTTTCTGCACTGACATTAGCATATCATTCTTAATGGTGCACACTTATTAAATTAAGGATCTGTAATGCACTGACCATGTCCTTGATCTGTGTTTGTGCAGCTCCTCGAGTGAGTGACTGTGCCACTGCCAGGTGCCCTCATCCCACAGGGGACCCAGGACAGCTTTGCAGGTCAGTGCAGCATTTGGGGCCATGGCTCTGTCCTCCTAAAATAAGCTCAGGTGAGTTCAAATTGATCCCAGAGATCTTAATTTAAAACTATGTCCTTGACACAGCTTAAAGGAACCTTTAGGTCATCCCTTCTGTGACTCCTTGCAGGAATCTGGAACTGTCACAAGGATGCCACCCTTGTCCTTCTAATAACTCCACAGCAGCAGGACTTGGGAAAGGGCCCCAGGAACCTGGGAAAGACCATCAAGAGCTGGAGGGACAGGCCAAGAGGGAATGGCTTCCCACTGCCAGAGGCAGGAATAGATGGGATATTGGGAGGGAATTGTTCCCTGCTCTCCCTGGGGGAAGAACAAGGGCAGCACAAACCTCAGCATTCAGATTTAGTCAAATCATGTCACAACCTCACACGTGCCAACGCCCAGGGCAATGACAGCATTAAAAAACCTACTGAAAATAGAGTAAAACAGTCTTAAAAGGCCAGTCTTTGGCCTTTGTCCTGTGCCTGACAACTGTCCCTGCCAGCTAGAGAGAGAGGGGGCTTTGTGACCCCAGCTCCTCCCAAAGCAGCCCATGCCCTCACGTGGAAACAATTCCCAGCCTCTGGCATTTTGGGCAGCACAGCTGAGCAGTGCTGGTCCCTTCCCTCATTGTCAGGGCACCTGGGGCTCTTCTGGGACTGCTGACTGACAGTGTGTCGAGTTCCAGGTTATTTTTAGTTGATTTATTTTTAATTTGCTGTCTGTACTACACTTACTGCTGCAAGACCCCTGGACTGCATTTCCCAGTGCAGTGCTCACCCCTGTCCCACTGCCCCTTGCCCCCCAGTCAGTCCAGAAGCATGAAGTTAGGCATATATAACACATTATAGGCTATATATTACATATTGGTGTACATAGGAGTCACTAAGATCACAGCTTTGGTCTCTTTGTGCTCTGCCCTAGGCTCTGACACTGGAATGATGACATAAAAAACCCTAAATAAAAACCATAAAACTCCCACACAATGGAGATACTTCAAAGTATTATCCTCTAGCCTTCCCAAATTAGTCAATATGTTTTAAAATGTCAATAAATTAATTTTCTCCTACTAAAAGTTTTGGATGGTTCTCTCCAGGTTGGTCAATAATACTGACAGAAGGAGCTGCTTCTGGAGCTCTTCACTGACTTTGACAAACATTACAGGAGAGCCTGGGCCTTAAACCACAACTATTTCTATCCCCTCTGACAAATTATTGATTTCCTTGCTTTTCTGGCTGTGAGGAAAGCTCTCCCTGCCCATCCAGGTATTTCCACCAAGCTCCTCCCAACCTCATCTGACCACAGCATTATCCACTCAGAGCACAACACAATCCCATCCCTGCAGTGACAGCTCCCAGACTCAGGGAAGCCAATGATCCCATCACTTAAACAGCCTCATCTTTAAATGCTGCACCTGGAAATGCATTTTAAAATTTAGCATGAGAGAATAGCAACAGATTCCTAGTATTGCACTTATCCCTTATTTAAAAGGCTTAAGATATATCCCTTTCTCCTTGTATAAACCAATTCAAGTTATATAATGTATGTGGATTTACTTTGCCCCAGTTCCAGCTGGCAATATATTGCTAAGCCAAGGCTGTACAATTGCAATTTGGCAGAAAACAGGTCAGGGTTATATTACACATCAGAACTCTCAAACTGTTCTGAGTGTTTCAAATTAAAAAGGCAAATATAAATAACCCTTCTGTCAGAATGATCCTACTCCATTACCTTGCTCATAGATTTATACTGAGGACACTTTTTTTTTTTGTTCTTTTGCTGCTTTTCCACATCTGTACATGCAGTTTGTTGTGACAGATCCTGGGACAAAGTGAGGGTGGGAGTGCATGGACACAGGAGGGGACACCTGCACCTGGCCCCTCCTGCCCTGCCCAGCCACAGGCAGGGCTCCAGCTCAGATCCTGCAGGGAAAAGGCAGCTTCAGGTGAAGATGGGGCAGGAGGGCAAAGAATGATGTGGGAAAGACCTTACAGGTGGCTGGGCTGAAGGTGTGGTGATCCTGGCCAGACCCTGGGCTGTGACCCAGGCCATGGCAGGGACACTGGGCTGTGACCCAGGCCATGGCAGGGACACTGAGCTGTGACCCAGGCCAGGAGGGACACTGGGCTGTGACCCAGGCCATGGGAAGGACACTGAGCTGTGACCCAGGCCATGGCAGGGACACTGGGCTGTGACCCAGGCCAGGAGGGACACTGAGCTGTGACCCAGGCCATGGCAGGGACACTGAGCTGTGACCCAGGCCAGGAGGGACACTGGGCTGTGACCCAGGCCATGGGAGGGACACTGAGCTGTGACCCAGGCCAGGGCAGGGACACTGAGCTGTGACCCAGGCCATGGCAGGGACACTGAGCTGTGACCCAGGCCATGGCAGGGACACTGAGCTGTGACCCAGGCCATGGCAGGGACACTGAGCTGTGACCCAGGCCATGGCAGGGACACTGAGCTGTGACCCAGGCCATGGCAGGGACACTGAGCTGTGACCCAGGCCATGGCAGGGACACTGAGCTGTGACCCAGGCCATGGCAGGGACACTGAGCTGTGACCCAGGCCATGGCAGGGACACTGAGCTGTGACCCAGGCCAGGAGGGACACTGGGCTGTGACCCAGGCCATGGGAGGGACACTGAGCTGTGACCCAGGCCATGGCAGGGACACTGAGCTGTGACCCAGGCCATGGCAGGGACACTGAGCTGTGACCCAGGCCATGGCAGGGACACTGAGCTGTGACCCAGGCCATGGCAGGGACACTGAGCTGTGACCCAGGCCATGGCAGGGACACTGAGCTGTGACCCAGGCCATGGCAGGGACACTGAGCTGTGACCCAGGCCATGGCAGGGACACTGAGCTGTGACCCAGGCCAGGGGGGACACTGAGCTGTGACCCAGGCCATGAGGGACACTGAGCTGTGACCCAGGCCATGAGGGACACTGAGCTGTGACCCAGGCCATGAGGGACACTGGGCTGTGACCCAAGCACGTGTGGCTCCCCAAGCTCATTAACAAGGAGCTCATCTCTGGAGCAAAGGTCTCCCTGCCTGAGGGACACCACTGCCCTTGCAGGGCCATGTCCTTGGAACCAAGGCATGTGCAATGGCACTGCTGTTCCCTGCAGCCCCAGGACAGCCCTCAGTAAGACCCAGGACATCCATGGATCTCAGCCCTGTCCTTGCCTGGCACACGGGGTCAGTGCTGCCTGTGAGCCCTGGTCGTGGCTGCTGCTTTGGGCAGATTCACTCTGCCTTGTGCCACCCCACTGCTCGGCCTCCTCCTGGCCTGCCTTAATCCTCTCAACATTATATTTTTAGCATAATTACAGCTGTTCACTAATTTGCTGCTAACGGATGATTCCAAGTTCATTGAAGGAGATACCAGAACTACAAAGAGCCTCTTTGACTCTCCACTGCCAATTTTAACAAATATTAAGCAGTCTCTAATAAGCCGTGTTAGTACTGAAATTAAGCTGCATATTGGGTCTTCTGGGAAAAATATCTTCCTAACAATATAGATCTTGAACTAATTAGAGATCCTGAATTATGGGACTGTCTTCCACCAAACACGACATCCCAATATAAGCATGTCCCAATACAAGCTCCTACTGCCTCTGAACTCTGCTTACTGCACCCTTTTACCTCTGTGATGTCAAACTCAATTTCATAAACAGCCGCTGCTCCCAGAAAACAAAACAGATCATTTCCTTCCTTATTAAATCTCCTTCCCAACCTGTCTTCTGGGTTTTTGAACAGCCTGTTGCTGAATGGTCCCTCTACATATGTTGATATTGATACATCCTGAGCCTCAGACTGCTTCCCTGCCACACCTGCACATTGATTTTTTAAGGAGAAAAACAGGACTTTTTTTTTTCCCTCAATACATTGCAAAGCTGATCATCTAATCTTAAAGATTAATGAAAGCATGCAAAGGCTGGAATGCCTGGAAAGCCTGGAATGTCACTCCTGGCTCAGGGGCAGTGCAGTGTGTTATGGATGGCACCCCAGGGGTGGGCACACAGGGTTTGGGGCAGGAAGGGGACAGAGGCAGGGACAGGGCAGCTGCAGGAGCAGCCCCTGCAGAGTCTGCAGGAGGAGGGCAGGATGGAGGGGTGGGTATGAACTGTGACCACTCACTTGGTCTGCTCTGGCTAACAGAGGAATGCTTTGCTCCAAGGACACAGTCATACAGGTGACCCCACCACTCACTGCTGTTTTTAGGGCAAGGGAGGGATTTTTTAGGCTGAAGTGAGGCAGAGCTCCCTAGGGATAAGAGGAAGGGGCAGCACCTCTGTCTGCATGGCTGCACAACTCACACCTGAGGCTGCCCACCCAGCCCACGCCCCAGGCAGCATCCCAAGGTAATTCCAGGTTCTGCCACGGCTCCTTGGCTTCAGAGAAAAGCATTCACAAGCCCCCTCTGCCATTAAAATGCTTGGAAGAGTAAGGGTGGCTCAAGCCTGTCTAAACAGTTGTCATTTATTAACTTATGTTTTATGGCACCAGCTCCACTGCTGCAAGGAATTAGTCATTTATTTAGTTCTGACATTTCCTCTCCTGTCATTAAATTCAGTCTTCTGTATAATACAGAGAAAAGAAAACAATTCCCCCATAGCTACTGAAACTTTATGTATAACAATTCTCTGAACAAGATGATGATTGTGTGGGCTGAAATCTCAAAGAACTGCAGTGCGACTCAGAATCGTTTCCAGAAAACTTTAAAAATCCTATTAAAATGCATCCATATCCATTATTCGTGTCTGCTGACATGTGACAACTCATTGCACCACAAATCAATGGATTTTCATTGCCACAAATGCATTTCCCCAGCACATCTGCACACAGGGCTCGATCCCTTTCCCTCCCTGCTCAGGGACTGCTGCCACACACAAGGAGCTGAGAACAGTCCTGCTACACACCAGCCAGACTTGCACATTCTTGGGCTTTTGTGATTCACTAAAACACACTTTGCTGCAGAATCCCCCATTTCCTGCTGGCACAGGGAAGGGTGCTGGGCATTCCCAGTCTGAGAAGTGAGGCAGTTGCTGGACAAGTTAAGCTAAGGAGGAGGAGCAGGAATCCATGGCTCTCCTTAAGGGAGGGCTTTATTGCTGTTTCACAGAACTATTTGCTCCACATCCAGGAAATATTGCCTC
This sequence comes from Peucedramus taeniatus, assembly GCA_013400575.1. Lineage (NCBI taxonomy): Eukaryota > Metazoa > Chordata > Aves > Passeriformes > Fringillidae > Peucedramus > Peucedramus taeniatus. The sequence continues at coordinate 271,260 of WBNO01019299.1, forward strand.
TTCAGTTTACTCCCCTCCATGGAGGGAAGCCAGGACTGCTGGAGGTGAGAGTTCCTGCTGGGAGCTGGGCCAGGGCAGCTCAGCTCCCTCAGGGATGTGGCCTGCACTGAAATCACTGACTCCACAGACCCCAGCTCTTGAGGGGACTCCAGCCACAGACAGCAGTGAAACTGAGCTCCTACTATGAATTACAGAAATAAAACACCAAACATTTTTCTCTGCTGCCATATCCCAAGATCAAACACACTGCAATTCAATAAAGCAAATGCTGAGGAAATAAATTCTGCTCTCAGAACAGAGTGTAAGGAACTAAGGATGGCAACAAAGTTGTTGATCATCTAACAAAACTAAGGCAGGACCATGTGGACATTTAGCAAAATAATTAGCTCAAGATGCAGGAATGCTAAACAAAGTCAGGCTTCACTGCACTGATCCATCAGAGCTCTTGCCTTAAAGCTGCACCTGGCAGAATGCAACCCTGTCACAGTGGGAACAATTAATCATGGCAAGTCAGATGATAGAGACTTTCCTATCCCTATCCAACAGTTTACAAATTCAAATATAGATGACTAATGAGATATTTTCCATCATATTTTTCCACCTCCTCAGTTTCTGTCATTTCCAGGTACAGGTCCTCTTGCTTTTGTTTTATAGAGAAGGAAGAGATCTGCTGTACCTGCTCATTTTCTTGGCATATACCCTCCATGTTCAGAGCAGGGGCTGTGGGAGAGGAGCTTTTGAGTTACCCTTTGTTTTCAAATGCAGATCCACTCACGTTTACCCCACTGAACTGTAATTTGAAGTGTAATATTCTGCATATGCCACTCCGATTCTTTGTTCCAGTTTCCCGAAAGCAAAAGCATTTGACAAGGGGCCAAAAGAGGCAGAAATGTCTGAGCGAGTTCCAGCTGCACCTCGAGAGCTCCTGCTCTGCTTTAGGAAGCTCCTGGTCTCCATGGTTACAGAGGAGTTGAAAAATAATAATTAAATCTTACCTTAAATGCTCCCATCCAGCGTGAAAAAATAACTGCTCAGGATGCCCTGTGCTGACAGCCCAGTGGAGCATGACCCCACACCCTGCACACCCTGCACGTGCTGCCCCTGGGGCTGCTGGGCACTGCCCTTGTTCCTGCTGGGCACTGCCCTTGTTCCTGCAGGACACTGCCCTTTCTCCTGCTGGACACTGCCCTTTCTCCTGCTGGACACTGCCCTTGTTCCTGCTGGACACTGCCCTTGCCCCTGCTGGACACTGCCCTTGTTCCTGCAGGACACTTCCCTTTCTCCTGCTGGACACTTCCCTTTCTCCTGCTGGACACTGCCCTTGCCCCTGCTGGGCACTGCCCTTTCTCCTGCTGGGCACTGCCCTTGCCCCTGCTGGACACTGCCCTTGCCCCCCTGGGCTGAGCCCCCAGAGGTGCCCAGCAGCCCAGCCCAGCCCCAGGGGACAGCCCAGGCCCCCCCAGCCCGGTGCCATCAGCTGGGGCAGCAGTGGGAAGGCTCCAGTCTCAGCCTGTGTCAGAGCCAGCCCTGGAGCCAGAGCTGCTCCTCAGGCTGAGCACACAGAAGGGAAAGGCATGCCTGGAGAGCAAAGCCACCCCTCAGCTCCTCCAGCACAGATGGCATTTGTTTCATCTCTAAAAGGGCAAAGAACAAAGTCTCTGATTCACATTAAAAAACCCCAAAGAACCAAACTCCTAAGCCCAAACCAAATCCCCAAACATTTCGGAGAGCCCAGTTCTCCCCACGCTGCTCTCCTGGCTGTCCTGCAGCAGTGGGAGCTGTGCTGGAGCCAGGGAAGGGAGGCAAGGACTGACCCTGCACACCTGGTGACCCAAAGCTCATCTCTATGCCATGTGTCCAGCCCCCCTCTGGCTCCTCCTGCCCACACCCGGGGTGAGGATGAGCAAGAGATCAGGAGTGTCCCCAGGGTGGAGAGGCACTGACTTCACATGTGCCACCAAGGAGAGCTCGCTCATCTCTGGCTCCTAAAGATGCTGACTGCTTTAGCAGATATTTTTGTTTTCCTACTATCCCTGCTGATCAACAGGTGTAGTGAGTCTTGACAACAGAATAAATTCACCAGTGAGAAGTGACACTCACTAGTGAAAAGTGACTTTCACCAGTGAAAAGCGACATATACCAGCAATGCCACATGGAGAGACCACAAGGGCAGCCCAGTGACAAAAAAAAAAACAAAACAATTTTTGTCTATAGCATGAAATAGCAAAAAAAAAAGGGGAGCCACGCATGAGAAATGGAGGAGAAAAATTCCAGACAAATTCTAACCCCAGAGAATATATGACTTTGTTAAGTCTTACAAACCTGACACCCCAAAGTATCTTCAAATAGGTTTATTAAATACACTGAGGTTTAACCTGTCCCCTGGACACCAAAGGATCCATTTCAGTCTGGAGGAGCTGTGTGTTACTCAGACACTGACAGGCACAGAGCACAAGGCAGCAGGGTGACACCACAGCTGGGACAAATCTGTTCTGCAGCCACTCGGGGTCCCTGCCAGCACTGGCAGAGATGGGACAGTGACAGAACCTGGGCGTGCAAGTCCCAGAGCTGGATCCACCCTCAGTGTCTGAGTGATTAATTAAACTTTAACGAGTGTCTGTCTGGCAGCTATTTAGCTCTTGTGCCCAGCTCCACGCAGGTGTTTGTGTGGCTCAGGGGGCCAAGTTAAACCCAAGGGGTTTCTGTCAAATCCTCCCCTGCTGCTGCTGCCACCCCCAGTCCGTTCCTGCTGCCTCAGCCCTCCAGGCCCAGCTGTGCCCAGATGTGCCCAGGTGTGCCAGGCCCAGAATTCTGCAGAGAGGCTGCAGTTGCTGAAGAGATACATGATCTGGAGAGACTCCCAGCTTTTGGCAAACAAAGCTTTGTATGTAATTCTGGGTAGCTCAGGAGCTGCCTGGATGGGAAAGCCTTTGGCAGGAGGGTCAGATCCAAGTCACATGGGCAGCCCTGGGCTCCCTCAGCCCCTGAGCTTCCCCATCATGTTCTGGATTGGTCTTGGTAAGGTCTCCAGTGATCCCTGCTTCTCTTTTCTTCTTTATTTCTTTAAGCTTAAGAAAAGGCTGCTGCCAATGCATTCAGCAAAGCCCTGTCAGCCAGTCTGCCTTGCTGTGAAATATTAGCAAACAAGCACTGATGGTAACACAGCCAAGTTTAACAAGATCTCCACTTATTATCCTGTCAATTTTGGTGGGAGAATATGGCACTGCTGTCAGATCCATCTGTTCAGTGCACAGCCCGTGCATAGAAATCACCTCGTCTCACACATGGGGAAAGATTGGGGAGAACTCTGAAGGTAAGAGTGAAAGATGAATTAAAGATCTGTTAATAAATAGTGAGAAGTCAATTAAGATAATTGACTGTCTGAGAGCAGCCAGGGTTTGTTCTGGTGTGGAGGGGGTGAAAATTCTGTCATTCTGGCCCCACACAAACAGGATTTGTTGCAGCCTGAACAGATCAAATGTTATCCACAGCTTGGATCACCACAAAGTGATACGGACAGGAAGCACAAGGGCATGGCTGGGAAAAGCCATGGAAGGAAAGCCTCTAAGAAGGTATCAATTTAAACACCTTTTTTTTTTTTTATCAAAAAATTAACCTGATCACTGGTCACAAAAATCACTGCTGGTGTAGCTGGTGTAACTTCCTTGGAAGAAGTGGAAATGGAATGGAAAAACAAACAAATGCTAGAGAAACTTCAAGGGACAAATATCGATCCCTAGATAGATATTTTCAATAACATAGATAGAATGTTTCAATAACATTCCATTACTGTTTATCCTGTTCCATCTAAGAGGTTGAAGGAAAGTTGCTGGGCAAGAGAACAGCTGGTGGAATGATTTCCTGAGCAAAAGCAGGAGGCTGCCATTAGATTCTGCTGGGGGTGAAACCTGTGAGCTCTAAAGGGCTGTGTTCCTGTCCCTCCTGCAGAGGAGATGCCTCAGGAAAAGTATCTGGGAAATCCAAAGTGGATATCACATTCCAGTTCTCACCAATCAATCAATAATGGTTTGACTAACTCTAAAGCCATTTCAATAAAAAATGAACAGAAATACATTCAGCAACTGCAGCCTCTGGACTGTTGAGCCTGGGAAGGCTTTGGTGGATCAGCACTGCAGGACTGCCAATACTCCCCACAATTCTTTCATTTGGTAACAAATGAAAATATATGGGATTTGAATGACCACCAACTCAGAATTTTGGCTTAATTTAGATTATTATATACCTCAAACCAAAGCACATGGAGTCACTCCTTGTTTAAAGGTTCCCATCAGAGCAGCACAGGGCCTTGCTATGTGAATTCCTCCTGCTGAGCTTTCAGCATCTCCATTATGTGCAGCAGGAGGTGCTGCCAAAAGCAGCCCAGAGAAAGGAACCATTTCCTCTGGACTGAATCCCTCTGCACCACTCCCAGCACAGACCTACAGCAGAGCAGGGCCTGCTGGCCTGGTGATGGATGAGCCTGAGTTACTGGCTAGAGAAACACCTCCTTTGAGTCAAAACAAGGGCTTTTCTGCAAGGAAATCAAAGGGGCAATTCCTGGACATGTGTGCTTCAGCCCTCTTCCCTCACTGCTGCTGTCAGTCCAGCAGCACTCCTGCTGCAAGGCTGGCTCAGCTCCGTGCCTGGAACACAGACCAGAGAACTGCTCAGGATTTATCTTTCCAATTAAAACCTGCACTGATTGGTAAATCTTGGTTTGTCTCATGAAAGCACACGCTGGCTTTGGGAAATGCTGAAAGTTGAAATTCTCTGCAGTTTTCTCTCAGTTTGGGTGGGGAAGGATCCCATGCAACCAGGGCTGCACAGACCCCATGCTCCCTCAGCTCCACGCTGCAGCTCCAACTCTCAATTAGCTCTAGAGAGCTAACGAGCACCCAATTAAGAACAGTCCCCCTCCAGACCCTGAGCACACAGCCAGAGCCTGGAGCAGCTCCTCCAGAGGCCAAATCCATCCAGGGGGCTTAAGCCATAGCAGAGAAGTGGGGTTCAGGCCAATATCACTACTGCTTATCTAAATTAATTCAAACAGCACATGCACCCTCACCCTTAGAAGGCCAGGCACATTTTAAATATTTAACATCATAGTCCCAGACAAAACAAATACATGAATATTAATTACCATCTTGCTCACTCAGCATTACCTCTGTTTGGAAATCAGATATGAAATAGTACAAGAAACCTGGCACGTGCTTTAAACCAAACTTCCATCTCTGGTGCCTCTGGAACAGCTTTAGATGGACCAAGCCTGGAGAAGCAGACAAGAAACAGACCCCACCCCAGCACACACCTGGGGAAACCCCACCCACTGCACCAGTTACACTGGATTCAAACTGTCTAAAGCACCCAAATTTAGCACTCAGTTGTGTTCCCTCATCCTGCTGAACTCTGCACTGCAAGAGGATCCTCTTGGATGCAGCTGAATTTTCATGTTACTGAAAAAATGTTATCAGCCCTGGAAATAAGAAAGTCAAATTAACATGACTTGCAGCACTCTGTAGCTCTCCATAGTCTGTTCTCTGAGCAGTGTTCATTTGCAGAACTCCACTGAATGTATAAGTATCACTTTAGACAAACACATCTTTAACTGAAATAAGATTTTGACTATAAATGTTTAAGACGTGAAACACTAAATTAAAGAATCCACTTTAAAGAGCTTCTAAGTTAAATGAGCGCTTGAAAACTCAGCACAAATTAATCATCTGCTTCCAGACATCTGTTCCCTTAAAAATGTGCTTCCTTAAGTCTATTACTCCTTGAAATGGGATCACATAAATACTGTCTGACTGCACTGGGGAACTGCAGTCTCCCCCCAGCTGTATTTTAATTACCCACCCAAGCAGTGCCTGGAGCAGGGGCTGGAGCAGAGCAGCACAGCTCCCCAGCTCCAGGGAAATCACTGCCACACCCAGGCCTCGCAGTGCCCCAGGGCTGGTCCCCACAGGGACACTGCAAATCCCACAAGGTGCTGCAGTGTTTGATTTATCCCAGCTTCTCCAGGAATCTGCTGCTCCTCGTGCACCCGCACAGAGCAGTGCGCCCAGCGAGGTGGTTCCAAAAGGAAGGAGGTCACAGCCCTCCCTCACAGCTACAGGGCTGTCTCACACCCAAAGTTTTGGGCTGTCAGACACCAGAGTTCCCACCCCTGGTGCCACTTTGTACATGGCTGCGTTCCCTGTGTGCTGGGATTAGATCAGAGAATAGTGGGGTTTGGAAAAGACCTAACTGGTTTTAATATAAAGGAACTATTTCTGTGTCATTATGAAGTCTAACATGGAAGTTCACGTTTCTTTTAAATGCACCCACCAGGAACAATGGGATTTATCTTTATTTGCAAGTGCCCAGCCAAGCAGCCAGTGAGATTCAGGCTGTTCAGAACCTCAAACTCCCTTTTCAGCATCCCTTTCCTGTGTTTTCACTGCATGCACATACAGAACTAGAGCAGCAAATCCACCTGGCTCCACCTGCAGAGGCTGCAGAGCTCCTCAGGCTGGAGCTGGATCCTCCAAAAGCTGCTGGGACTGCAGCAGTGACAGGACAAGGCTCTGCTGCAGAGGGTTTTCATGTTAAATCCCCAACCGCTCCTAAAGCAAGGACTAACAAAGCACTGTACCAGGACTAACAAAGCACTGCACCAGCTGCAGCTGCTCTCCCTCCCTCCATGGCCCTCCTCACACACAAACACAGCTGTGCCCATCTGCCAGGCCAGCACTGGCAGCAGGGACAAGGCAAGGCCAGGTAACTCAGCTGCACCCCAACTGCAAACTCTCCTGGCTGGTCCATAGCTAAAGTCACATGCAAAAGAAAATATTTCCACTTCCATGGCTTTCTACATGCACAAAATCCCACCTCAACTAGGCCAGCCAGGCACTGTTCATTTTAATTTCCTTCTGTCTCAACCAACACAGGACTTTAAAAGATAATCTCTGGTAGAAATTCAATTTATTTCTCCTCCTGCATGTCTAAGCAGATCTGTAATCAGTGTAATCACTATGCCACTGTCTCGTGTGTGACTGAGGGTCCTGCATGATTTTCCCTATTGCAAAAAGGAACAGCATTAAAATCTTATCAAAACAAATCCAAATGAGCATCAGCCCAAGAAAAAAATTGACCCAACATGCTCCTGGGTGAAAATCTGGCTGTTCTTTCACAAGATGTTTTATTCTTACATACCTTAATCTTATTCAAGATGCGAACGGGAAACTCAGGATGAAAGCCCTCTACCAAAGCCTCAGAACAGGGGCTGCTGTGCAGGAGTGAGGATGTGGAATGACTCCTAACACCTGGAACATTCTGTACAGCTGTTTAAAGCAGGGGCCGTTGATATTCCAGTAAACAATCATATAAATGTAACTGGACAGTCTTCCTGGCTTTGAATTAGAAAATATCTAATTTCTCAAAAGTAATATTCCAAACCCATCTGTTCTCTGCAGATTCTTGAACAGTTTAATTTATGCCTTCTTTCATGAGTTAGCAAAGCAATTTAAGCCTGCTAACCCAGGATGTGAGCCACTAGCCTTTACTAGGCTGAAGTGATTGTTTATTCTTCACCAAAAAAGTCTTTACTAGGTGGACTTTCAACAAGCTGCAGCCTTGTTCAGACAGTTTAATTAATTTTGGGAGAGGACTGAAATTGAATAGCCCTCTAGATGTCTGAACTGCAGATTTCTGGTCTGTCCCACCCATATGTCTAAAACCCCTGGCTCTGTGCAATGCTGCTAGGACCCACACACCAGATGTTCCCCGAATTTCAAGGATGAGCTCTGCAGGTGCCAAATTTCTGAAGTCATCATCCCTTCAGTTCACGATCCAGGGCCCAAAGCTGGAGAAGGAGGCATTTTCCCAAAGTGTCCCATTCCCACGGAGTTTTGGAGTTGCTGCACAGAGCATGTCACCCCCAGGCTGGATTTTCTGGGACCCCAAATCGCTGCTGCAGCACCAACTCACAGTGACACAAACATTCCTGACCCAGAGTGTCCCACAGCAGCTGGGGGCTGGCACCACCAGTACTCACCAGTAACACCACATCACCTGGGCACTGGAGGATCAGCAGGGTGGTTCAGGTATCTCAGGAGGCTTCAGGGCAGGAACATCCCCACCAGAGCAGCTGGATTGGCAGCAGGTACCTTTGTTTGTATTGATTCCACTCCATGAAAGAAAATGAAGCTTGTTCATTTAAATTAAAAACTAATGAAGTATTTTATATATATATTTATTTACTTATATAGGTATATAAAGGCTGATGTGTATTTACCTTCAGCTGCACTACAGAAACCCTGCCCTGCTCCATCAGCCAAATGTTACTGTCACCAAAGAACTGTCCTCATCTGGATTAACTTCTAAAATTAAGAGAAAAGTGTAAGAGATTATCTGATAAAACACTGCTGCAATAATCTGTCCTGACCTCCTGCAAACACCATACAAATTTTTTATATTAATTCCAATTAAAGCAAGTTTTTTCACCTCCTGCAATAGAGATCTTCTCATCTGCTTCCTTACAAGGCACTTTTGCAAGGCCTCAGTCACACCTCCCAGACAGCATCCTGGCTATGGGAAATCTACATCCAAAGCTTAAGGGATTAATCCAGTGTCTGGTTCTGGTCCTCCATGGAAAAATGCTTTTTGTTTAGATAATCCACTGTTCTTTCCCAAGTGATGCCACAGCCATTCTCCTGTGTTAGAGCCTGAGCTGAACAGTCAAACTCACTCAAATGTGGCTCCTGATCCAGAAGGGAGACCAGGGCTCAGCTGCCACCTCCAGCCAAGAAGCACCCTGTGAAATGAAGGATCTGCCCTCCTTGCATCCCCTGCCAAGACAGACGTGTGCAGTCACTAACTGCTCCTGGATTCAGCACCAATCTACTTGGATAGATTTTTTTTTTCAGAAAACATGTGACCAAGTGCTTAAAAATCTATTTTAATGACGTTTTCAAGAATAATAATACTCTGCATTACAAAAGAAAGAGGTAAAAGGTACGTCTTTGACATATCAGAAAAACTTACAGCAAAGGCAAAGAGTATCTTCCAACCAAAATAAAGCTATGTTGTTCCCTACAGGGAAGCTTTAGGTGTCTGAGGTTCCTTCACCCAATTCACTTTCAGCCTTCATAGAAAAAGGTGAACAGTCAAAATAGTCACTCTACCATGTCAGTTTAAATATTCCACTGACTGTCGACAATTTAGCAATAAAATTACAAATATACAGAAAATGGATCTACTGTACCAAAGCTACTCACACAACCAACAGCAAAAATACATAACAAAATAAGCAGAAATTAAGTGTTTTCATTCATAAAAGCAGAATCACTCCCACATTCCACTCTGTCCCAAATCAACACAGTAACCAAAAAGGAAGACAACTGTTGTCATACTTTATAGAGAGGGCAAAAGACAAATCTACACAGGACTCACAAATCTGGACTAACCCTTATTCTACAAACAATTTGCTGCAGAATCACAGTTCATACATGAAAACATGTAAAATTTATAGTAACAATTCAGAACAAGTGATGCTAATGAAGGGTCGCTGCCTGTTGGGCAGAACAAGCCCCAGTCCAGCATTCCAGACACCACAGTGCTTTGGAGAATCCTCACAAAAGGCCAAAAGTGATCACCAGAAGTGTTTTTCCAAGCAGGAGGACAAGACACAAGGAAACCAGTATTGCCTTCAGTGCAATGCGAGGCTTTGGAGCACGGCGTTACAGACACAGAGTGCTACAAACGCACACAGCCTCCGCCAGCAGCCCTAAGGACGGAGGGCGGTTCCTGCTTCCCTCAGCTCTGCCAGGAAGGGGCACGTTAAATCACTGCCTCACTGGCATTAAACTGCTTGTTTGAAACACCCTACCCGCTCCGAGCAGCCCCTCGCTACCCGCTCCCTGCAGAGCAGCGGCCCCGAGCCGCGCACAGCCTAGAGCCTGAGCAGGAAATAGATCTCGGGCTGCTCCTGGGCGCCGGGCGGCAGCGGCAGCTCCCCGCAGCCGTGCTGCAGGGCGGAGCAGGCGCCCTCGGGCACGCNCGCTGCCGCCGCAGGGCCTGGGCTTGCCCGCCGCCTCCTGCCGCTCCCGGGCGCGGCTGGCGATGTTCCGCACCCGGCTCTGGCTGCGGGACGACAGCTTCCTCACCAGGGCCCGCGGGCAGTCCTCGTCCGGCTGCCTGGGGCACAGCGGCTCCCGGCTGTCCTCCTGCTCCAGCGACAGCAGCCTCCGCAGCTGCTCCGTCAGCGCGTCTGTCGAGTGTGGCCTCACGCCCTGCATGGCAGCCACCTTCCTGTCCCTCAGGCCCGAGGAGATGAAGCTCCTGCTGATGTACTGATACTTACTCTCGAAATTGCAGGAAATGTCCTCCGAGGTCAGGTCTCCCAGACTCTTGGACTTGCAGGGGCTGCTCTGCTGGATGGCCGGGTGTGGGGGGAACGGCAGAGCCGCCGGGAGCAGGGGGCAGGCTGAGCTGGCCTGAGGGGCACACGCTGCAGCCTTGTGCTTCTCCGGGGGCTGCCGCCACAGAACCCCAGCGTTCTCACACGCGGGGAAAGCGAGCTGGCTCCCTGCAGCCCCGGGGTTCTCGGAGCAGTGCCAGGCGGCGGCACAGAGCGCAGCGGTGGAGCTGCTCCCAGAGGTCCTGTCACCACCGTGCCCCGCGTCCTGCTTCTGCCTCAGGCTCACAGGAGAAGCCAGCTGGCTCATGTCCTCCCGTCTGTACTCACAGGCGGTCACCAGGAGGTCCTGGCTGTCCCCGTCCACCTCCAGCAGGCTGCTGCTGTCCGAGTGCTCCCCAGGGACAGGGGGCCCCGGCGCCTCCTCAAAGATGAGGCTGTTGGATCCGAAAGAACTGGCAGACTCGGGGGCTTCCCAGCTTGGTACAGATTTCGTAGCACAATTCCTTTTGGGATTTGCATTTAGCAAAGAGAGGGATGAACAGGAAGAGCTAGGCAAGATACTTTCTAGACTATTTAATCTTTTCTTGCAGACTAATGCTCTGTGGCTCTTACATTCAGAAGCTGGAGATGCCTCATGGATAATTGTGTATGTGGAATACTGTGCATCCTCCAGGCTGGAGAACATGGCTGTGTCTGGAGTGGAGAATAAAGTGGGTTTGTTGGATTTTTTGGGAGTGAAGGTGTGCCTACAGGGGCTGCTCAGCTCTGCAGCAAACACATGTGGGACTGCAGCTCCCACCCTGGGGGTCTGGCTGCTGCTGCCATGGGGGCTGGAGACAGGGGGAAGGGAAGTTTGGTCATCTGTGCCATCGAGCTGCCCGATGAGAGTGGACGCAGCACTGTCCAGCTCACTCTCAGTCGAGAGAGAGACTTCATCTATGAGGTGAGAAATGTCACTGTCTTGCAGAGCCACTGTGGAGTGATCAGGGCCCTCAGAGCACACGGCAGAAGAAGGGGAAAGAGGTGCTGCAGTGCTTTTCTTCATGTCATATTTGTGATTCTCCACCTCTGTGTTCTGAGAAACAGAAGTCCCCATGAGACTGATCTTCCCTTCCTTAGATCCCTTAGTGTCATCTTCCTTTTTACTGTTTACACAGTGTTTGTGGTGTAATTTTTCTGTGGGAAGTTCAGAGTCAGAGTCTTGCATTAGGGGGACAGTTCCATCAGAAAGATTATTCTCCTGGTAGTCCACAAGGTGATTCGCTTGAGCCACATCATTTGCAAAAACCAAATGTTCAGGTTGCTCCTGTGGAGGTGGTACTAAACAATCAGCTGCAGAATCCCTCCGATCGTTCTCCTCCTTGAACTGAGATGCTAAATTTGAAGCATTTGAATTTTGCTCTGAACGTGGAAAAACCAATTCTTTCAAGCTTGTTTCCTTCTCATTTGTATTGTCATCACTGTTGGCTAAATTAAATGAGAAATATATTAGTGGCATACAAGACTCTGCTCTATCAACACCTATTTTGTCCTTAGACAGACAAATGGAGAACGCAAAACTAGGTACAGTTGTGACAGAACTTAATCATGGGGTTGTGCAGGTTTAGTACAAATTATCTGAGTGACATGAATAAATGGAAAAATACAACTGCAGGCACTTCATTGAAATTTCCTTGGAATGTCTATTACATCAAGCAGGTGATGTAATATTTGTTGTAAGTAATGTTAATGAGGTACCACATCATAGCTTGCACGTGGCATTACCTTCAGCTGTGTTCCTAGTCACATTTGTACTATAAAGAAGCGTGGCAATAAAGACAGAACAAAACAGCTCTGTTAAAACACACAACACTTGAAAACAAGATGCATGCTTCAAGCTGAGTCAAAAGCATCGAGTAGATGGACTCCAGACTGGTTTATACATGTGGTTACTGCAAAGTGTTACAGTACAAGGATTTTGTTTGGATCTTCTACCAGCAGGCAACATTCACAAGGGCAAGGGTTTGAATTCCTCGAAAAACACATATTGGATGTTTTCTCCACAAATCCTCTTGTCTTTCTATGCCAGATTTGAGCTCTGTGACTCACTCCTTTGAAGATTTAACAGAGCAGGGACTATAGAAGTAAACTTGGCGTAATAGACACTGGTTTTAATGCTTGCTAGAAATCAGGTACTCTTGGAAGAAGCAAGGGGAGCCCTGACCGTTGACCAAAAGTAATTTTGGAAGCATCTTACCAGACGTGTTTTCCTCTCCCTTGGCCTCCTGGGCAGTGTCCTCTGCTGGGCAGGGCAGCTCTACCATGAGGAATCTGTCCACGGGCATGGACGCGGGACGCGCCTGCAAGGTGCGGTTCGGCCGCCGGACCACCCCTTCCTTGTCCTTCAGGTCTGTTGGCTCAGAGGCGCTGTCCTTAATGTCAGCAGCCTCCAGGAAGCCCATCTTGCTCTTCTTCCTGCCCTTGGCCGGGGCGCTGGCCGTGCGCCGCAGGATGCGCTCGCCGATGGAGCGTTTGCGCACGTGGGGCCCGCTGGCCTCGGCTGTGCCCGCCTTGGGCGCCTTGGAGAACAGCCCTCGGAGCCCGATCAGCTGCTTGCTCTGCAGGGACAGCAACACCACAGCCTGGCCTGAGCTCACGCTCGCTCACGAGGCAAAGAGCTGCTCTCACAGTGCTTATGAGCGATGACGACAAAGTTCAAAACGCAGCAAAGCAAAAATTCACACCAAGCCACTCACAGCTACTCTGAGCAAGGAGCTCCCAGCACAGGTCTCCATGGATTCATGCATGCCTGCCTTTCCCCTCATTAGGACGGCAGCCTGCCACAGTTACCCGAGAGCTTTGCTCGGTCTCCTAATGGGACCTGACAAGGCTCTAGGAAGTGCTCGGCAGTGACAGGCTGCACATTAACATGGAGTTTTCTGTGCATGGGTTTCACCAAAGCAATATTCAGATGTTTCAGAGCCTGCATGGAGAATGGTTCCAGTTTGGCAGTTGCAGATCATGCGATTGGGAACCACTGGAAAGTCTGTGCCCAGCAAGTGCAAAGTGCATGCTCATGAGCTCTACCTTTGTGGCTCCTAGAAAGTGCATTATTGTGTAACTGGGATTGAGGATTAAAGGGCTCCACTGAAAGGCAAAAAGAAATGCAAATCCATTTGGCTAATGTTTTCAAGACTGCCACACAAGCAAATAAGGTAACAGTACATCAGCTGTAAATAGGACCACTCTACAGTAAACCATTTAAAACTATTTCTTAGTTTAATATGTGTCCCCCAGGAACTGAGCAGATCTCCTCACTCACAGATGCAAACTCAGCCTAGGAGAAACAGCAGTGCAGCCCATTATTCATTCAGAGCAGCATCAGGGGAACAGACCTAGGGACAGAGATGGAACCCCAGTGGGTGTCCCCTCCTGCTCCCCTTGCCTCCCCTCTGGAGTTACACCCTGCTGGTTTTCTTGAGCATATTTGTTCTTACAAGGGCAGCAGCCAAACCGGGCCCTGCAAACCATCCCCAGGGGATGTGAGCTCACAGACATGCCCAGATGGGCACACACCAATACATGTGATCCCATCCTGTGATCCTGCGGGATCGGGGGAGAAAGGAAGTGCAGCTGGGAGAGGATCTGGACAAGAGCAAACCTCAGCCCTGGGCCCTTCTCCCTGCTGTTCTCTCTCTGTTCCCCTGAGCTTTCTGTGGGTGCTGCACAACTTTGGGTTCATGTTTGTCATGACATTCTCTGCATCCTCTCAGAAGGCACAAAGACTGAGGGCTGAGTGTCCTCTGCAACCTCAAACCTCACAAAGGTCATGTTTTTGTGTTTATCTTCATTTCTTAAATCACTGCTAAGGTGCTATTTTACTTCTGCATTCTGCTGAGCATGGCCTTAATTTCTTTCTGCTGCTTATCTCCAGATGGAAACAGCTGAGGAAGGCAGCTGAAAACACAAAAAGCACTGTGCTTTCACTTTCACTTTAAAAACATTCTAAAATTAGCAAACTTCCGGAAAAGCAAAATCTATGCACTAAAACCTAAAATTAAATTAGGTTAATTTAAATTAATTAAATTAACAGCTAAAAATAGCTTGTCAAATATTGTGCTCTGGTGGAGCTACAGTGCTCAAGGTCTACTTCCAAAATAAGATCAGTTTAGCACACTGAAGAAATGTACCTCCTGTACGTAGACAAGATAATTGTTTAGGTGCTAACATCTGCTTGCAGATGTAAGAACATCTGGAAGTATGTGCACAGCAAGAGAGGAGTCATGGTATGGTGAAGTTTCCTTGCTGATTTCCTGCAAGGAAACCCCACACACACTCTGAGCCTCCTGGGCACTCCAACATAAATCCTGGGAGGTTCTGGGCTACATTTAAATCCATTTTTATCAGAAGGAAGATGTAAATTTCCAGCTGTACCTACCTTTCCATAGGTCTCATTAATGATTATATGAACAAATATGGAAGCTTCTGTCAGTCCTTCTAAATACACGTGGCGATAGCCTGGGGAAAAAGAAGTAGAAATATTTCCACACAAACCTCCACCAAGAATCAGCAGATTGCATTTTATGCCCAGCTAGCAATGACTGCCTATAAATGTGATGTGTACACAGGAAGCCCCCTGGTGCCTTTAGTAAACATCCCTGGTGTCCTCACAGGTTTTCTGAGCCCCAGTACAAATTTCATCCAAGTTATAAAAAAACAGCAGTAATTTCTAAAAGCACAGACAACCAAACTCCTTTGAGGAATGGTGCATAAAGCACCCTAAGAGAACAGAAGAGCTGTCCAAGCTTCACATGAAGTCACAGAGATAAGGATTTATAAAATCTATCATCTCGTGCTGGTAACACCCTCCTTGGGTTTGAGGGTGGATTTCCAGGCCCAGCAGAACAGGGGGACTCACCAGGCACGAGGCTGCTGAAGGCCACAGTTCTCTGCCCCACAAAGTCTCTCCCAATGGGATCGTGGTCCCAGACAAGGAACCGCACCAGGGCAATTTCGGGCATGTGGATGGTGAAGGTGAGGGTCTCCTCCCACACAGGATTGAACCCTGCAGGACAAACAGGACACACTTTGGGAAACAAGTCCATAGCGAGTGCTTGCCTCAGTTCCCAGGAGGCACAGGACACAAGCAGCAGCAGCAATGGCAATTCCATCATGTCAGTCATTAGGTGTGGCAGATCTGCCTCTAGGATTGCTTTAAAAACAAAATGGGTCTGCCTGGGAGCTGGCAGGGATACCCAGGCAAGCACTGAGACAGATACAGATATAGATAGATTTGCAACTTCTGCATAAAGGAGATTTAAGAACAATTCAGTTAAAAGAAAATGTGGGGAACAACTCCTGCCCTTCACCTCTAACTTGTTTGTCTCCACACCAGAAATTCTGTCTGGGAAGCAGAAATAATTTGTTAAAATACAATCATTTGGTTTCATCAGAAAAGATGCTTTGCAATTTAGAAAGCAGTAACAGACACTGATTCATTTATACTTATTTTACCTTAAGAAGAAGAAATCACTTAGATTATCTTACCATTGTCATCCACCACCCTGGTCTGATCTTTACAGCAGTCAACAGGTAACCCAATAATCTCCACCTCAACAAAGGGATCTATTATCTGTTTTTCAAAAACACAATATTTTAAAAGCAAGCCAGTCATACAAATGAAGGTGAATTTTTAAAAGATTAATGGAGAGAGTTGATTTAAATTCATATGAGAATTCAAACCCCTTTGATTGACATGAATTTTCAAGCAGCACTATCATGGGAATTGGTTCCATGAAGTCCATGTTGATGTATGGTTTGCATCAAGAGCTATGGACAGCTGTGACTAATTTTCATAAAAGTCACCCTTTTAAAATACAAAACAAATCAGTTCTTAAACATAACGAGTAGGATGCAGGCTGGGGGAGGTGTAGTATGTAGTGACCAAAAGCTTGACAATATCTGGGTGTATTTGAGTAAGGAGAAGGTTTGAGTCACACGCTGCCTTCTCACTGCAGGAGCTCCCCTGGAAATGTCTGCTGGCATCAGAGCATCTCACCTCTCCTCTGTCCCCCAGCATTGAGTCAGGAGGCTTGGGGAGCTGCTGCCCACTAATGATCTTCAGAATCAGCTGCTTCTTAGGACTGGCAGGAAGTGGATCAGCAGAGTAGGGGTTGAATGTGCCTGAAAGATGGCAAGAATGAGAGCGTAAGGAAAAAGATACAAATAATAATTATCACCCCTCAAGGCACACACAGACACACATTCAGTCAGAAATGAGAAACTTTGAGTATGGAGCAGCTGCTCAGTAATTTTAAAATTCTCTTCCTCTTTCTTAAAACCTTTTATGAGTGGAGCAGCCCTTGGTTTTGTGATTCCAAGGCAGAACTACACCAAGCCCTCCTGGATGCTTGCTCCTGGGCCACTGCAGAGCTTGTTCTACATTCCTGCAGCTGGTCATCCTAGGACCTCTTTTTCTTCTTTTAAACTCATGTTTATAAGGCAATGACCTCAAAATATACATATATATATGATCACAGTAAGAGATTGCACACTGGTAAAGTCTAAGAGCTATGAGTGCATGGAAGTAGTAAAGATTCTATATTTGTTTGCACTTTCTTTTCTTGTGCCTTCACTGTGAAGGACACTTTGTGAAAGGCCTGGCAGCTACAGTGATAACTACACTGGAATCTTACCTTTGCACATCTGCTGAGGTTTGAGGACATAACCACAGTTGCCATTTACCCTGAATTTTGCTTCATTTAACTGCATCACACGTCCCTCAGACTGGTAGTTTAGGGCCACTGAAAGAGAGAAGTGGGTGTCATTAATAAAGACAGTATTACTTGGCACATACCCAGCAAAAGGGAAGGAGTCTTTCATTCAGCTCCTACCTAACTGGCAGCCCACATTCCAGTAAGGAACAGGGTTGAAGTTGCTGGAGTCGATCCGGTAGGCTGAGGGATAGACCCTGGTCAGCTGCCTCTGGTTGTAAAGCATGAACTGCTCAGCCTTCTGCTGCACTGCCTGGTGGGCTCTGGTCTCACTGAACGACAGCACGTTCCCTGTGGAGCCTGTGTGCCATGGTACAACCAACAGACAGGTGACAAACAATCCCAGGGCACGGGCCTGAGCTCAGACCTCATTACCTGGGTATTAATCAAGGGCAACGTGAGATTTAGTCCAGTATTCCAGGATAGATTGTCTTGTCTTGCACAAATCATGCACCCTGGGTACCTGAAGGGCACCAGCTCCCCCTTCCAGGAGGGTCTGTTGTTCTCCCCTCAAGTCTGCAGACTTGAAAGCCAAGCCAGAGCTCCAGCTAAAGAGCCCAGGCTCAAGAGCCCCTGCTGGGGCCTTTCCACCTGTAGACCCCCAGATGTGGCAGCTCTGGGGAACCTGCAGTGAAATCCTCTGCTGGCAGAAGGGGCAGAGGAGTCACTGCCAGGGAGGGAGAGCCCTGCTGGGCTCTGGCTTTGCCATCGTGCCACCCTAACAGCAGCACTCAGCCCCCTGCTCTCACGAGTGACAGGGGACATGCCAGCCCTGTGCCACCCTAACAGCAGCACTCAGCCCCCTGCTCTCACGAGTGACAGGGGACATGCCAGCCCTGTGCCACCCTAACAGCAGCACTCAGCCCCCTGCTCTCACGAGTGACAGGGGACATGCCAGCCCCGAGTCAGCCCCGTACCATCATCCACGATGTCCTGGGCTGCCACGGAGTTGGTGTACACCACCAGGTCAGACAGGGCCCGGCACAGCTTCACTGTCTTCCTGCGGCGGGCAAGCCTGCTGGGTTAAAGCAAACAAAAACGGGCACTTGCAGGACTGAAGGTGTATTTCAATCCCCCTTTCTGTTCTTTTCAACCACAAGGCAATGAAGAATTGTGAGCAAGGAACCCTGTGTGGGAAACCTCCTTAGAGAGGGTTCTGAAATGACTGCTCCCCTCTACATCCACAGCCCATTCACACAAAATTTTTCACTTAAAACATAATGAAATAAGCTGCACCATGGCTGTTCTAGACAAAACCAAAGAGCATTTCAGTGAGAGCAGACACATACTCAGTGGCACTTTTTTGATTGCTTTTTTTTCCATTCTCAGATGCAATAAAGTTGCCTGGGCTGTGATGCACCTTCTTTAACCTGCACAGTTTGCTCTGTGTGCAGTGGGTGAAATAGGGCCTCATCTCTCCATGAGCAGTGGTACTGTCACACTCCTCTGCAGTTAATTGCTGCTTGCAGCCTGTGACAGGTGACACAGCCAAAACACCGGGCTCCCAGCAACCCCACCTGACAGCTGTCACGTGTGACAGACACATCACAGGTGACACACGGGGCCTGCTCTAGGCACAGCCTCACACGCTGATGGCCCAGAACAGCCCTGGCCTTACCTGAGGGGCTCCAGCTCACCTGTGGGGCTGCCCTGGCTCCTTGCCCGGAGGGTGCTGCTGGCCGTCCTCGTCGTCCGAGGCACTGTGGGCTTTGGCTGCTGCCTTGGCAGCTCTCTGTGGGGAAAGAGCCAGGCAGGCTCGGTCACTGGGGGCTCCCCTTACTGTGGTTGGGGTTGGGCAGGAGGCTGAGCTGGGCTTTGCAGCTCCAGGGACAAAAGTGACCCTGGGGCTGGGCCGGCAGAGTTTCCCTGCTGTGGAGAAGGAAAGGCAGCACAGAGCACACTGCACCCCACGGCAGGGATTCCAGCTGTGGTCATGAGCAGCTCTGTGCTGCCAGGCCTCTGGGCATTATTTCTGCCAAGGGTCTGTCCAGCACAGGCCACTCTGTGCTCTGCACCTGCCCTGCTCCCTCCCAACATCAGAAGACAACACTGCTCCCCTGGCTCCAGGGCACTGCTCCTGCTGAAATCCCAGTGGATTGTGTCATATTTAACAAACAGCAACACACACCAGGGTCTAAATATACAGAGCACTGCTTCTGCCCACCTGTGCCTCCCCCCAGTTTAGAAAATTAAACATATTCATTAGTGAAGGTGTGATCAGAGTCTGGGCAAAATGTTCTAACATCATCTTCCTGCTCCACTTTGAGCCACATACAAATATTCAAGTGATTCTAAATTATTACACTATAAAGAAAATAGTTATGATAAAAAAGATTAAAATCTCAAAATCCCCTTTTTTCATAAGCACCTATGATTTAACAGTTTCCAATTTCAACATTACATCTTTTGTAAGGCTAAACACAGCTTCAAGTGAGAGTTATTTAATTCCCTTCTCATCAAGAGGTAATTAATATAACTGAGAGCTCCTTATCCTTTTACATATGGCTCACTGAGCACAGATTTCTCTCCTCCTCTTGTCATACACCCTATTAGACATAATTCAGTTTGCTGTGTTTGGTGCTGACATGAAGCTGACTGTACTGGAAATCATTTGCATGGCTCACTTTGGAGTCTTAAGGTCTGCACACAGCATGTTCCATGCAGTTAACTTTCAGGAATTGACAGCTTTAATGTCTTTGTACCTCCCCGGTAATTTTTAAAGAGTTTATTCATTTGGCACAAAAGCTAGCTGAAAATGTCATGTGTCAATATTGTTAGATGGATAATTCTGTATCTGCAAAAATATCAATAGTAACCAGTCTTCCCTGGAATGCCTTCAGCTGGAAAGGCATCAGGGGTCAGTTACAGGATGATTCTGTTGCCTCAGTCTACAATACAATCACTATTAAAAAAAAAAAAATCCATATATACCCTTTTTGTTTCAGCAGAGATGAAATGAACAGGCTTTCCAACCTGCTACATCCATTAGGATAACTAGCTGAAGTAATTAAATTATTGACAGACTTTCCAGCCCTCAGCAGAACCAGCAGATTCCAGTGGCTGACATTTGCCTGTGACATCTCATTGCCAGCATTTGTGTGGGCAGCAGCAAGCACAGGGTGCCACGGGCAGTGCCCCCTCTCAGGGACCACAGGACTGGGAGCTCTTACCCCACACTGAGGGGGTAATGTGCACTGAGCTAAAGGTGCTGAAGGAAACACAAGCACTTTAACTGAGGCAAGCTTGGAATTGAAGAGTGAGTCCTGGTACTGTCTGCTTAGAAAATTTTCAATGGCTTCTAGCTGGCTTCAGGGCAGATGGACTAGTGGCTGATTAAGTTCTTTGAAATGCCTCTTAATCATAAAAATCTGCTCAGATTCTCAGTCCCAAAGCTCAGTGCAGCCCTCACCATGGATACCACAAACCAGGAGCAGCAGAGTCTGGAGGGCTGGGGCAGAGGGCTGCTGGTGGCACAGGGACTGACCGGGCTGCAGACCTGCCTCTCCGCTCAGTCACCCACTGCAGCTCTCACTGACTCCAGCAGGAAGGGAGCTGGCAGCTGCAGCAGCTCAGGCTGGGGCTGCAAATCCAAGGCTCAGGGCACCGTGGGAGTGTGGCAATAGGGGAGGCAGATGACAGGAGCACATTTGTCAGGATGTGGGAACGGGAGGAAACGTGGGCACTGTCCCTTGTGGGGGCTGCTCTGTGCCCAGCTGTGAAATGAGAGCTCTCAGCTCCTGCCTGGGCCAGTGGAGACACCACTGAGGAGCAGCAGAGCAGACAGTCCAACCCAGCAGCTGCACAAACATAACCAGGACGTGAAAACCAGGAGGAGATCAGGCAGAACACATCTGCACAGAGCAGGAGCCCACAGCCAGCACTCAGCCACAGCAGCCCCTGGGAGCAGGGACAGTCCCAGCATGACCCTGCCCAGGGTGGGACACAGCAAAACTGAGCCCTGACTGAACCAGGCACCATCAGCTCTCTGGAAAACAAGATATGCCAAGACATTTGTCTCTGCTGCTCTTCTGCTGCTGCAAGTTTGATCAGAAAATCAGCAATTCCACAGCATGAATAAAGGTGATCTTTTAGCCATGTTAGAAGTTTTTGTTCATCTTTTAAAGGTTCTCAGTCTTCTGAACAGAATTAAGACACCAAGTGTAATCACACAGGCTCCCTGCTCACTGCCCCCATGCCCACCACGTTTGTCTGGAGCAGTAAAACATTGCCAGGGTCTCTGGAATGCTGCCAGTCCTAGAACAGCCACCTCAGCTCTCATTTATTTCACTCACCTTGTGTTTACCAAAGTTCCCCATTAATGATCGACCGTGAGACTTTTTTCCACCTTCTTTCGTGTCCAAGTTCTGTGCAGAAAAAGTGCAATACAAAGCATAACTAAATACCTTCAGAAATGCCTTTAAAGACTCTGCTACAGTCTCCAAAAGGCAGCATTTCAACCTCATGCAAGTTCCTGTATGTCACCCTG
This sequence comes from Peucedramus taeniatus, assembly GCA_013400575.1. Classification (NCBI taxonomy): domain Eukaryota; kingdom Metazoa; phylum Chordata; class Aves; order Passeriformes; family Fringillidae; genus Peucedramus; species Peucedramus taeniatus. Next base: position 292,894 of record WBNO01019299.1, read on the forward strand.
GTTCACTATTAGTAAAGTAAAATTATTCCAAATGAGACAAAGTGAGTTAAAGTCTGATCTGTGAACAAACTGAAATCCAAAATCTCATTATTAGACTTTTCTAATTTCTTTGTACCCTTCATTGTTTAGAATCATCTAACTGTAAAGAAAAATACTAACATTAGCACTCAAGACAACAACAAACCATGTAGAAAAAGCAGTCTAGCAAAACCAGGCAAATAACAACAAACCAAGACATCTGAGTGTTCTTGAAAGCAGCCACAAAGGGAAAAGGGAGAGGAAAAAGAATCTCCTAGCAGATAAATGTGGACTTCTCTTAGGCAGCCTGTAGGCTGAGTTCCACATTCCCAGCCATGCCCCCAGACATCAGCTGGATAACTCCTGGCAGCATCTCACTTCTTCTGTCAGGAACACACAGCCCTTCATCTTCTGAAGAGCAAAACAAAACGGAAGAATATTCCCCCAGCATTTCAGCTGGGTGAGTGTTTCAGTGCTGTGAACTCCAGCTATTCCCTGTTCAGTGCTGAGCTGGAGTCATTTTGGGTTTTCATGACCATGAGGGCACTGGGGGCCCAGCAAAATCAATAACCTGTGTTCAGAGATTTGCTCAGAGCTCAGGCTGGAAGTCTCTATAACATGTAGAAAGAATCTTTAGCAGAATTTTTACTTCTTTTAATAGCAATTATTTGGGAAAAATCAAAGGCAGATCAGTAATGAAGGAAGATAAATTACCAGAAAAAAAACCTAGGAAAATATCTCAACTGCTCCCTTTCTGGTCCATCAATTACACAGTGACTCCCAGAAAAGAGCTCTGTGACACTGGTTCCAGAGCAGGCACATCTCCACAGAAAATTCACTCTGTATTTAATATCCCTGGAGTTTGCATCCAGTTCCTCAGTTCCTGTGAAACAGACTGCAACCCATTGCACTGTCCAGTCCTCACAGGGGCTGTGCAGGGAGAGCCCACATACCTGCTTCAGGTTCACACTGAAACTCTGGTGAGTTGCCTTCAGCAGGGCTCTCACGGTGAAGCTGTCAGGATCCTCTTTGTCCCTGATTTGGGATTCTTTTAGCAGAGACTCCAGTTTTGTTCGTATAAAAGATTCCACCTGGTGCTGAGTTGCACCATTGCTCTGGAAGACACCAGGAAACCCAGTTCAAATAGGTGTTCGTGTCCATCCCATTACACACTGAGGGTCACACAGTGCTCCCATTTCCTTCCCTCTGCAAGAACAGACTCCTTGCACAACCCTGCCTGATTCTGCCCTTTTTACATTTGGCTTTCACTGCCCTTTCCCTTCTCCTTTTCCCCTGAGTCCTCCCAGCTCAGCTCACAGTCCTCCTGCAGACCCCCCAGGACCTGGCCATGGGCTCTCTCTGCCTCACAGCTGTCACAAGCCCCACCTTCTCTTCCAGAAGAGCATGAATTCCCAGCTAATGCACTTACAGACACCCTAAGCATTAGATTCCTGCTCCAAACAGGTTAAAAAGGAGGTGATTTCTGTCAACAGTCATCCAGGCTATACAGACTCAAACCAGTCTCTTACATAAGGCACTTAAAATAAAAATGAATCCTATAGAACAGCATGAACCTGACACAGGAATTAAAAACTTCGGAATGAAAAACTCTGCTAACAACTGTAAGTAGGACATGGAGTGTTCATGTAAGAAATGCAGAGCTGTCACACTCTGGGAACTGACTGTGTGCACATACAAAGCAGGGCTTTAACTTGCAGTCATCCTCAATTTCATCAGCACTGTCCTCTTCTGAAACCTCTCCTTCCTCAGCATCTGCTCCAAGGCTGCAGGGCAACTTCTTACCCTAAAATGAGGAAAAAACATCCCCAATAAATGTGGTCAGTGTTTGTTAGTGCACCCAGTCTGCCCCTCTTGCTTTACCATCTGCTCCTAAATAAATCAACTACTAAATTTCTGTGATATTGCTTCTGTGCACAGAAATGTTCTCAGCCTACCTGCTCATCAGTGGGAGACAGGAATGACACTCAGATTTCTGCAGCAATGCAGAAGATTGATTTTTAGGCTGCATTTTGAAATTAATAATGCTGCTGCTAATGAGTGGGTCAAATTCACTTCATGCTGGTACCTTTACACTGGCTTAAATCCCTGAGTGTTATTAGAATGACCCTCTATATACACTTACAGGATGAAAATTATGCCATTATTTGAAATTGTTTGGATAGTGAATCAATACTGCCTTTCAAAGGAAAATTTATAAAAAGAGCAAAAACAATAGCAAAAAGATGAGAAGCTGGCTTACTTCTCAACAAGGTACTGATTCCTAAATCTGATTTTATCTTTTCCAACAGAGCTGCTTAAAATGAGCAGGGGATGGGAGACAGGGCTTTGTGCAAGAATCCTGTGATGCTCGAGATAGAATTTCTCATTCTGAAAACAGCTCAGCTCCACAGCAGTCTGCACCCACAGGGCTCCAGCAGTGAGAGCTGGAGGATCACACTGAAATGACAACCTCAGACGTGCTGAAAAGGCAGCTCAGAAGTTCAGGTAAGAGCCCAGAGCACCCAGCCTCTCCTGCCTTTAGTGCAGTGCCATGGGATTTCTCACAGGAGTGATGTTCCACACGATTTCCTGTGGATCCCTCAAACACCAGCCCCACGTGTTTGAACAGTTCATTAACCAGCAGCCTCCCCAGAAAACTGATGCAGTGAAATGCAAAATCACGGCTGAGCACTCAAAGGGCTCCTAATTTGGGGTCAGCTCTGTACTGTGCACTGCAGCATGTTCAAACTAACATCAGACAAACTGTGACTCCCTACAGCCAGACAAGGACAGGGGGAAAGCCAGAGTATCCTGAGAGTTCACACAGAAGTAATTGCTCCCCTGTGTCCAAGTAAATTAGACAATCTAATAGGGCAGAACTCTATTAATCATCCTCCCAAAGGTCTGCCTTGTGCTTCTCCCCTGTTCTATCCATCCTGGCCTTCGGAATTTCTTTCAGAGCAAATCTGTTTGGAGTGAGAGCTCACACAATTAATCTTGCACAGAGCTCCAGGGCCTCCTCCAGCTCCTCCTGAGCTGCTCTTCTCCCATAAACACAGCAGATGAACCATGAACAGAGTTCCATCCCATGAACTACAGCTCTGAGCTGGGTGAGGGGAAAGGCAGGAAATCCTCACTTTTCTGTCACTCCAAAGTACTTTGTCCAAGGAAGGACAGTCAGATAATGTTTAGATGCTAAAGGGATATGAACTGGTCCTCCAAAGGAAACCTACAATAAGTATCACAAGCTGATTTCTGTTGCATTCTGAACACGCCCAGCAGCAAGTTACCTTCACTAGGATTTTTCCTTTTAAATCCTGAGGGCTGGGAAGCTGTCTGGGATCTCTAGTGCTCACTGATGACAAGTCCAGTTTGTCACCAAAGATCTCCTTCAGGTACTGGGCGATCTTCTTTTGCTGTTGAATACTGCAGTGGTTTTCAATGGACAGGATCACTGGAAACCTGGAAACAAAGCCCCAGACACTCTCACAGCTGTGTGTGGAGAGAAAACACCTGCACTCTTACCACCCACCTGGGAATGGAACACCTGAGTTCATCCACAAATTTCCCTCACTGTTTTCTAAACTCTTGGCAGCCCCAGGGTTCTGTGACAAGAAACCCCACACCAAGTAATGAAAACCACCTCCTTTAGTTTTGAAAGTACCACCTTGTATTTCTCATCAATAACACCAAACTTTTGGGCTTGGTTGTTTTTTTCCCACACATCTATTCTTGGGTGCTTTTTTTTTTAAATAAAGGAAGTATTTTCTTTTTATTCTCTTTAAACTACTCAAAATTCCCTACACCCACTCATGATCTGAGACTACTCTGTGTGTGTGTGTGTATATATATATATATATGGGTGAAGTCCACACTTTTCATAATAAACTGTTATAAAGCACCGTGGCAAATGAAACAGATTCAGAACACTATCCCATACCTCAGTATTTCCTCACACTACACATGACAGCTTTTCAATTTTCCTGCTGAAATAAAGTATTTTCAGTAGGTAGAGAACATCACAGTATTGATTTTTCAGGAGAAATTCCCTGTGGATGTGAGTGGGAAGTTCTGTTGAAAGATAATCAGCAGTGTCAGACTGTCCAAAGCCTTACTGAGTTTAAGAGCACAAAAAGGTTCAACGTAGGCAGAACTCTCTCCCTCAACTGATGGGAAGAGCTCGTGTAGCTGAACAACAAACACAACACAGGCAATAAACAGGGGAATAGAATCAACCCTGATGTGTTTAAAGGAGTATTTGCACTTCCTGGGGCTTGATGGTTGTTTTCAGTGTGGGATTAACTACAGAAAACAGGTGTAGCTTCAAACCTGGCTCCACACTTACTCGTTTTTGATGAAGGCGTATTTATTGATGGTTTCTGCCACGTCCCGGAAGAGGATTTTGGAGGTCAGGGTGTAGCCATGGTGCACCACTGGCTCCCCATCTGGGCCATCCCAGCAATCCACTGTTAAGACCAGAAAAGCCACACATTAAGAGATGCCCCCAATCTCATCCATTCCTGTGCTCCTGCTGCCAGCAGAGCTCACCTGCTCAACCATGCAGGTTCACTCCAGCTCTTGCCACCTCTCATTCCATCTCCTCCAACCTGCCAGCTGAGCTCAGACTAACAGGACTGTCTTTTGCTAGGTCAGATGAGAATTCTGCATCCTAGAACTGTTTTTTCCCTTGTATGAATTTGAGGTTTTTTCCTCATATATAAAACTACAAAGGTGTAATAGGCCAAATAATGTTACAGCTACCTTGGGAATGCAGGTTTTGCTTCTGAAGACAAACTATTTAAAAATAATTTATCTTTTCCCACTCTCAATTTAATTTGGAGCTTTATAACTGACTGTATGAAGAGTAGCATCAAATCCAGCACATGTAGAATGGACTAGTATAAGAATGGTTTTCCCAATGAATGCCTATACCCTGAATTTGTATCAATCTTGTCACTGCTGCTGCCTCTACAGGCAGTTAAACTTCCCAAGGAGAAAGCTGCACAGCTATTCCCTGGGCTCTGAAGTAGCTGCAAGAGCTCTGAGGTCAAGCAGAATTACACTGCTGAGTGTTCTTGGGAGCTGTTCTGCAGAAGGCAATCACCCAGTTTTCTCAGGTTCATTTTCTCTAATTCATTTTTAAATAGAGATTAACAATATTTTTTTCCAGATGACCTTTTGTAATGCTAGCCATAAAAAATTAATATTGAGCCTAACTTTGCCAAAAAACTTTATTTATTTCTGGAAAAGGAAAACACTAATACTAATATAAAAACACTAATGTTTTGTTATTATTTAAATCATGCAGAGCTTAAACAAGAATCCAATGTGATCTCCACATTCCTCCATGGCAGGGGGTTGGAGCTGGATGATCTTTAGAACCCCTTCCAACCCCAGCCATTCTGTGATTCTCTGGTGCCTGTGACGCTTGCCCAGGGTGATCGTTCCCAACAGAAAAATCCAGTTTGGAGTGGTCAGAAAGTGCTGCAGTGCCTGGGGCAGCCCAGCATCGCTGCTGGGAGCGTGGCCCTGACGCTGTGGCTGGTGCAGCCCCCCGTGCAGCCCCCAGTGCAGCCCCCAGTGCAGCCCACCTTCGACGCAGCGGCAGCCGGCCTGCAGCACGCGCGCGTACATCTCGGCCCGCGACTGCGAGAGCAGCTGGTCCCCGCTCAGGTAGGTGTTGTGGGACGAGGCGATGAAGTAGTGGCACAGGGGCTGCTCCATGTCCTGGTGCACCTCGCGGTGCAGGGGGTTGGACACCTCGCATGCCGGGCTGCGCATGAAGCTGGTGAAGCCTGCGGGCAGAGGGACACGGGCAGGGAGAACTCTCTGAACTCCTCCCAAAGCTGAGGGTCTGACAGTGCCTATGGACTCCAGGGCACAGTGGAGGCCACCCTGGCTCAGAAGCAAATGCCTGTTTTTAACAGAGTTCCTTGCTGGCACTCCTGTGCTGTGAATGGCAGTGCCCTGAGCATGGATGGGGGCACACAAGGCAGCAGCCACCCAAAGCAGAACTGTGGATCAGCAGCCAAGTCACTGACCCATCATCTTCACTTCACAATTTTCTTTTTCCTGCAAGTTTATTCAAGAAAATGGTACTTCATTTATAACCCTCTAAATGAGAGCAGCACTGAATAGAGAAAGTTTTAAAAATACCTCCTTTAAGAATGAAACATGTAAAAGATTTGCAAAGGACAGTGCAAACAATACCAGCCCTGAAAGCAGCTCAGAGATAAAAGCAACTGCAGCAGCAGGTTAAGAGGAGCAGAAATGCTTGCAGAAATATTGTTTAAGTGTCACAGCTTGTTTGTTTTACTTTCCTTTTTTCAGTTTGAGTGCACCGCCCTGGGTCACATCAGAAGCTTGTTGAAGGGAGGCCATACCCAGGATTTAAATACCATGTGGAGGAAAATTCCTACTTCCCCCTTCCCCAAATCACCATGTACATTATGCTGCTCCACAGAAGCTTCCTTCTGGGCAAAGGAACACACCATGGCTTTTAATCTATTTCATCTCAGCTCTGGGGCTGATTTGACACTAAATTGGATTCTGAATAAACATACTATTTACAATTCCTTTCACAAATAATGGGAATCAGGTATTAACACCCAATGAAAATGCAACTATCTGTACTTTATTTCACAGAAGCATAAATTAATGGATTGTGCAGGATCCCAGATCCCCAGAGCTAAGGTAGAATGAACACTTGACTTTCATTACCTCACTGGGAGCAGGCTATAGATAAACTGCATGGTATAGGACAGTTTTTTAAGAGTGAGCAATAAATCCCCACAGCCTCAGGCATCCAGCCCTGCCCCTGAGGATGGCTGTGATGGATGGCTGAGAGCTGCTGCCTCACCACACCTACTCACATCTCCCCCCTGACTCACAAAATGCACCCACACTCCTGACTGCTGGTCCAGGGGACAGCAAGAGCCTCACCAAAACACCATCAAAGCACTTCCACTCCACTGCAGCACAGCAAGAGAAAACTCACTCTGAAATCAAAACTTTTACCTTCAATCCCAAGAACATTTTGCTTCTTGTTTTCTTCTGACACTTCAAACTTCTGTATGATGTCCAGACAATATTCGGGTGTCACATTATTCATCTGCACAAAAACAACAGTGGAGGTAAGCTTACTTTCAACATCACCAGCATGTGGAAATCTACTTAACCTGGAGGAGACAAACAGGAGTGAGAGGTAGCCATCAATTAATACCTATGGCATTTTAGTCTCAAGATTAAAATTAGCTGTTTAGCAGCCTTAATAGTTGTACTGGCCAATACTGCTGAAATGAGAACTATGACATTATATTCTTTAATATAATCTTCTCAGACATGCAAAAAGATTTGGCAGGCTTGGAATTCATTTTCATGCGTTTTCCACTCCTATGATTTCATTACTTCCAAGGGAGTTCACTGTAATACACTGGCTAGGAGAGAAATAATTAAATTCTGAAATGAAAAACAGCAGCTTTTCTGAAACAAATAGGAATTTTGTCAACAGCTTCAGCTAGCCCACAGCTGAGGTTCTAACTGATTTGTGGGGCACTTACAAGTAAACACTTATATTTCCTTCAGAACTAAAGGAATGCAGTAGCTCCCATCACTCATCTCATCTTTCCTCACTGCCTTGAGCTGTAGAAAACCAAAGGAAGGATGAGGACTGTGTGGATTTCATTCCTCCACTACCAGCATCACAGAAGACAATACTGGCTCTCAAACTTCTGGCACCTTTCTTGTGCCATCATCCTGTTCACTGTTTGTACTGTCCCAGCTAAGCCAACCATCCTGAGATGCTGAAGGAATTACACAGGATAATATAAAAAGAAAAATTCAGTAGAAAAAAATAACATTATCCTTGCTCAGGTCGGTGTTTGATTGCAAACACTGCTCAGAGCAGGCCCTGTTCTGGTACAAGCTGGCTCAAATTAACTTTTCCATTATCCCCCATGGCTCCTTGCTGGCCCAGTGTGGGGTTCTCATGTGCTTGAGGAATGACAATGTCTAATCTAGTCCAAAGCTGCATCTGCTGCGGAAAAGTCCACCCATTTGTGCTTTTTTATTGTAGCTTGAGAGGTAATGACTTTGGCCACTCATTTTTTGTTACACTTTAAAGTACTCCACTAAAAATAATATGGAGTGTTCTCCTAAACAGGGAATTTTCCTAAAAAAGAAGCCAATTTAGCAAGCTAACAAAAACCCCAACCCACTTTTGTTCTGTCCTCAGGCTGCAGAGTATTTCATATCTTGCCAAATGAGTAGCAGATGGAGCAGAACAGACTGTCCACAGATTTCCAAGCATCCAGACAACAGCAAAACCAAAATGCTGTTTGGGTGAGGGCATTGGGGAGCTGCCTCCTGGCTGGGAGCACAATCAGCTTTTGGGGCAATGCTGCCCTGCCCCAGGGCACTGCTGGCACTGGGAACATTTGGGGCAGTCTCCCTGACTTCCCATTGCTGGGCATTGGGAAGGGGCACGGGGTGCAAGGTGCCTCCAACCTGTCCAGCCAAGAGGTTCACCTCCAGGAGCTCCTGGTTTCACTCTTTATGGTTTGCTGCTGGAGCAATGCTGAGCAGAGCAGTTCCCCAGACAGCTCTGCCCACGCTGTGCTCTCAGGAGGGCACACAGAGCACAGGCAGGATGCAGAATGCCAGACCTGACAGTCAGCTCGAGGTTTCTGCTGCATCAGCAGGTCCATAACGCCCTTGTGCACCCCAAAGGCAGCTCCCCCACCTCTGCCACATGTTCCCCTTCCTGCTCCAGGTCCCTGAGCACCCTCTCATTCCACTATCCTGGGCACTTCAAAAATCATCCAAAGCAGCTCAAACTCTTTCTAAAAGCATTTCAAAAAACAATAAAACCTTCAGAACTCTCTTCTGTCACATCTGTGCTTTGCCCTCGGCCACAAGTTAATATTTTCTGTAAAATCCTTTGCCTACACTTGAATGTAAGTACATGGGCATAGACATGGGTGCAGATATTGCCCTACCTTCTGTTCCACCCTCAGAAACTGGGCCAGCTCCTCAACAGTGAGATGATCCTTCTTGTCACTGTAGCTTAGGAGCAGCAGGTAGAGATCTCGACGCAAGGACATCATCTTGTAAAACACTGAGAATTCTTCAAAGTTCAGGGTTCCTTGGTTCTCATCTGTGTCTGCCTCCTAAGAGGTAATGACACTCAGGTAAACATGCTCAGCACAGGAGAAATCAGGGAAAAAAAGAGCAGGACTTGTGCACACCAACAGAAATGTAATTCTGTAAATTCTAGTCTGCAAGACTGTTCAGACATAAATTCTAACAGGCTAAAATAACTGCAAAATTATATCATCATCTGGGGTTTTTTGTGAAAACAGTTACTCAACTAAAGCCACAGATTCCCTATGAAACTCTAATTTCCTTCTTTAATTTCATATTTTCCCCAGAAAGAGGCTCATCCTGGGCTTTATTCTGATCTCTTGCCCTCCTGTATGCCCTGCAGTTATCCTGGATTAAAACACAGCAAGAGGCATAACAATTTCACCCAAGGCTTCCCCAACAACAGTCTGATATCTTAAAACATTCAGGACAATATCAGAGTCTTAAATGCACTTTATTTCATCTGCAGCACCCTCAGCCCCAGCAGCACTCTGCAGAGGGGACAACTCTGCAGCAGCACTGAGACTCCACACCAAAACATACACCCAGCATCTCCAGTCTTGATTTGCTGTTTCTCCTCAGAGGTAGGAAGAGAAGAAAACAGTACTTAGCACACACTAATACAAGCTTTTTCCTGTGAACATCTGCCTAAGAGGATTGCTTTGGATTTTCAAAACAAAGAATATATTCTGGAGAACGGCTGGCAGGCACTGTGTGGGTCTCCATGCAGAGAGGAGCTGCAAACTCCTACCACAGCAAGTCAGCCAAGAGGAAACGAATCCTCAGCTAAATGGTGTTGAATGGGATTTTTTATCATTTTAGATCTATTAGATGACATTTATAATCTCTGGGAACAAGTACAACCCAAATTAATCTCTGCAACACCACCCCACCAGTTTCCAGGTCTTTGGGAGTAACTCCAGACTCCAAAGATGTATCTTTAATGGGGATTTTATGCCTTAGAAGATTCTTCAACTTTTCCATGTTTTACAGCAAACTATCTTGGAGCTTGTAATGGTTTAGAAAAGTGAAGATGACATTTTTTGCTCTCCATTATGTCCTTGGTTTATCTTTCCTTTCCTACAGTAAACACAAGGACTGGTGGAAAATGGAAGCTGTTTTCAGACAACAGAAGAATCAAAAAATTGATTCTGAATCAATCAAATCTGAATGGCTAAATATGAGGAAGTTGTTAAAGAAAACCTAATTACTTTCATAAAGCCAATTTCTAATAAATAATTTTCTGTAAAGGAAATGAAAAAATATTTCAGTAGCAACAAGAGTAACTTCATTATCCACCAATGCCAGCATTGAACAATTCAGTTCACAGAGCTGCAACCAACAATGCAGCAGAAAGAGTAACATTGGTAACTTTTCTGTGTGCTTCATGTCATTTAAACAATGTTCTGATGCCTCTGTCCAAAAAAGGGTAAGACTTCGAAAAAGCCTGTAGGTGCTGGGTTTTTAGTCCCAAGCTGCAGATCCTGCTCTGCAAGTGCCCAGAAATGGATCTTAACTGGTCCCCCAGGCACAGACCTGGAACATCTGCCGGACCTTCCTGCGGGGCAGGCTCACGTTCAGCTTGTGCATCAGCTGGTGGATCTCCTCGATGTTCAGCAGCCCGTCCCCGTTCTTGTCAGCCTCTTCGAAGGTCTGCTTCACCCAGCTGCCAGCGTGTCAAGGACAGGCACACAGGGGATCTCCCCATGGACAAGGGAGGCAGGGCAGCTCAGGAAAGAACCCTTTTAGCCCCTGCCCTTCCTACAGCTCAGACAAATGCTTAAAACCAAAACTGGTTTATGGTAATTATTCATAGCTCAGTTCACAACACCAGCCCCTCTGCACTCCCATTTCTGATGCTGGTTCCTCCTCTGAGAACATGTTCTAAAGTTTTTAAATATTGCTGCACTTACTCTGGGATCTTCTTCCACCTGTCCCCTCATTCCACCTGAGCTTCACTTCCCAATCAGCACCCTTCACCTCCTCCTTGCATCCCTCAGCACCTCCTGCTAAGTTTTTGCAGTAGCTGGGAGTGGGACAGGGCCATTCTGTGTGCAATCTCCCAGCTGCCACACTGGATAAAACAAAAAAGATTTGCAGTGATGCTTCACCAGGAGAGAAGATACAGCAGACAGGAGCAGCTCAGAAAAGCCATGGTTAAATATAGCAAGCTGTGGACAGGTGCAACAGAGCATGCAATACAACCCCAATGGACCTGTGCCTGCTGTGGATCAGAATCAAGCACAGGAGATATAAATTAAAAATACCTGAAATATGTATATTCTCCAGGAGTACCACTGGAGATTTCCATGAGGCAGGAGAACAGACAGGTTACAATTTGAATTAAGATGGCCTTGGGGTTTGTTTTTTTGGGGGAAGAGTGTTCTTTGTGTATAAGATTTTAGTCATCACTGTTGTGAAAACAAACTGTTGTGAAAAAAAAGGCACATGAAGAAAATATTCAGAGGACATGAGGTTCACTTTGGCCACTGGGCTACAACAAACATTTAAGGAGCTTTAAGGATTTGTGCTCCTAACAAACAATGGAGGCTGGGAAGGACGCAGGCATCTGACTTACACAGGAGCAACAGAGATGGCCAGGAGTTACTGAGATATTGAGATAACTAGAAATAACTGGCCTGCCCCTTCAAGAAGGAATTCATTAACAAAATGCAAGCCTATCCCCTGACTCCCATGCAGTTTGATCCAGTCCCCAAGGCACAGCCCATGGTTTATCATAAGTGTCCATGTCAAGCCCATTGCTCAGGTTTCCAGTGCAATCAGTGGAAGGGTTTTGGTCACTTAATAGGAGGAGAAAGGACACGCTGTGCTGGAGTGACTGGAAACCAAAGCAGGAATATGAACCAGGAGGAAGGCTGGCTCCTCAAAGGATACTGGTCGTGCGTCCTCTGGCGCTTGGCGAGCGAGTCCTCGTCGCTGATCCCGGCCAGGAGGTACTTGAGCCCCGTGATCCAGGTGCGAGCCTCCTCGGGGTTGGATGTGATCAGGTCCAGGGTCTCCAGGTGGTTGCCATGGTAAATAGTGAAGCAGCAGCTGGGGTCGAAGCTGCCCTCGGCGTGGCGGTGGAAGATCTCCGACTGCCGGCCCTCGCTGACTTTGTAAATGGAGTCGATGACAACTGGGGGGAAAGGGAAACCAAAGGACACGCTGGGACAGCCAGCCAGCCTCTTCCTGCTTCTCACAATTCTGAGTTATTCAGGCTCAGAGGCGTTAAACTTTATTAATGTTACATCTTCACATCCCAAAGCCCTGTTGGACTGAAGGTTTCCTTGCCATGGCTGTGCCACGTGCCGGCTGCCCCAGAGGCTCCGAGCGCTCCCCGAAACATCACAGGGCTGAGGCTACAGAAAGGGAGCAGGGGAGACAGACACCAAGTGTTTCCCATCAGCCCATGAGCCCCCATGTGTAGTTCTTTAAGTCACATTCTAATACTGAACTGCCCCAGAAATTAGAAGAAATATGAGGAGTTTACTTTTTGCCTTTTCGCTCTTCCTGGAGGGCCTCCATCGGATGCAGGTCCTGTGCTCGTCCAGGTAGAAGAGACGGACCAGCCCCTTGGTTCCACTCTTCAGCTTCACCATCTGCGTCCCAGACTGCATCACACTCATGCATCTTTCAACTGCAAGGCAGAGCAGAATAAATTCAACCGAACAGCCACCTCATCCACTAATGACATGACTAACAGGCTGCCCAGCATCTGCCAGGCACACACCAGTCCTGACCTGAACCTCCAATGACAGAAAGTGGGCAGTGCTGGGAGATAGTGGGAGACTATTTTTTCTTCACTGCCACCTTCTCCATACAGGAAAATGGAACAGCACGTCTGTCTGTACCTCCCTCACAACAGAGGAGGCAAAGAAAACTTTCATCTATGATGAAGGAAAACATTTTATCGTTGTTTCATGCTCATGTTATTTACATTTTTTTCTGTTACTGCACACAGTGCTGTAATTTTAAACCTCAGCACTCCATGTACTTGGACTGGTGAGATCCTCATTCAAACCCTGCAGTCCTTTGGGCTCAGTAGCCCTGGAGTTTGTCCCTCATGCTGTGACACTGGCAGAGCTGCTCACAGAATGACACAGACACATTCACACCCTCTCCATGCTGCCACCAACCTTCCAACACACACTGAGATGATTTCCTTTTATCCACCCATCCCATCCGAATGATAAGGCTTTTTTCCTCCTCTGTGTTTTGACTAAAATAAACCCATTTCATCTCACATCCTCCCTCCTGCAGCCTTCCAAACACAAGGATCAAGATAACATTTCCTCTTGATCTCAGTATATATCCATGCTCTTAAATTACCTTCTGGTTTTATCCATTCACAGCCTCTCCTCACTTGGTATCACTCCAAAATCATCTCCCTGGGTGATTTGTTTACACTCTGGCTGGCTCCCAAATAAACTCTCTGGGTCTGTCTTTATTTCTTATCACCCTTCCTCTCTTCAGCACTTCTCTCTCCAGTGCTCCTCAGTGTCACAGCAAAGACTGACCCACACTCCCACTCCTCAGCCAGAGCTGGGGTTTATTTATTCTCCCAGCTCCCAACAGCTCTGACACACAGGCAGCCGGAGCAGCATCTAAACCTTGGGCAAACCAGAGCTGAACAGCCCTTGGCACTGGAATAACCTTCCCTGGCTCACTCACTCACTGGGAGCTGGCAAGGCAAACCCCATATGGAATAAACCCCATCAGAAGGAGTCTTCTTCCTGTGTTCTCTTTTTTGAAGGAAGGGACTGAGGTTGAGCTGAACAGAACCAAACTCTTCTGAAAGCCTCACATGAGTGCAATAAATGTGTCCTTGATTATGTCCACAAATAATGACAACCTCTGGATCAGCACACACTGAATAAAGGTGAGTTTGGAAGGGCTTTAAAATAAATAACAAATGTGACATAAATCAAGCCACAAGGAGATGTTAGACCATATCCACATGTTGGCAGGAGCAGCATTAACTTGGATCTATCTGAAGATGCACAAAGTACCAGGAAGACAAGCATCTACACCACGAGGGATGGAAAACTCAGAACCTGAGAGAAGAAAGATGAACTGAAGCAAAAAATAGTCCCCAAACCATTCCATGTACATGCACACAGGAATGCCTTTTCTTGGCAGACCCAACCTTTCCCTGTGGAACTGAGTTTAGATCAGGTTTGCCTTGGATTCCTACCAAGATAAACATGACTTGTCCCAGCACAGAAATGAGTCCTCCCTGTGAGCGTGGGTACACAAACGTGCCCTGCTCCATCAGCCTGGCACACACACCACAAGCACCTTTTGATTTCACTAATAGAGAGATCACTTCCAGCAGGGCTTTAGCTCTGTAAGAGGTTTAGCAACAAGCTACTCAACACAGAAAATCTGTTTCTTTGCACCTAAGGCTAGCAGTGACTGGTGAAAGTCTTACAAAAAGAACTAATTCTCAAATAAGTCTCTCTATTAGCACCAGCTCAGTTGTCAGAGAAAAAATCCCAGCCCGGTTTCACTAAGATGTTGTTGAGGAGAGCCAGCAAAAGGCAGAAGGGAGAAGACTGCATTTATTCAATAGAAGAAAAGCAGAGAATGGGCCACAGTCAGGTAACTGCAGCCAACAAAACTGTGGGGGAAAATAAAAACCATAAAAGGCAATCCAGTTCCTTCTTCACCATTTCAATTGCTTAAACATTTCTATATCACGTTTGGAATTGTTTTGGGTGCAGTCACATTCATGCTTCAGGCACACTTCAGTTACAGGGAATAGATTTTAAAACGTTTTCTTTCATGAAGTAGAAGAAATCCAGCTCCTGTCCAATATCTCAACAGCCTCCACCTCCCAAACCCCACCTGCAGTAGGTCCAGTGCCCCAGGGAGCACCATCTTTGCCGCTTGCACTTTCCCAGTTCCAAGGAAATACCATGAGAATCCAAAAAGATTTAAAGAATAGTAAATGTGTAAGAAAGTTCATGGCATCATTCTTGCTGTGTAGGTGTTAATAACAAAGGCTCCACGTTCAAGAAGGGACTGGGGTAATGGAAATGCCACAGCAATCACGAGCCCACCGGATCTCAGCTCCGAAAACCATTTACAAAACATCCCATCCTCCCCTTCAGGCTATTTATAAAATATAAGCACGCAAATAAAAAAGGTCTTTTTCAAATCTATTCTCAGTATGCTAATGCCGGTCCCTTGCCAGACACCACACATTAGCATCTGAATCAGGGAAGGTATTGAGCAATGCAGGGCAAAATAAAGCTCCAGAAGAGCAGTTCAGAAAGGATTTCACTAAGGAATAGGGACGCTGGTTCCAGAAAAACATCTAATCCTGTAGATAAACCAGGAATACAGAGTAAATGAAGCAGCTCCTCAATGCAGACGTAGATTAAAATTTGAGGAAGCAAGACATGATTCCCATTAAAATATATTCTTCTAACACAAGGACTAGCAATGCAATTTTTGCTCAAAGTCGGAAAATGAATTAAGTTTAACTAGAACACGATGTAGTTTACATTACAAGATCAAAGAAAATTAATCTGGAAGTTGAAATTAAAAAATATGCTTATGAAATGTATAAGGAAGGTATCCCTACCCATGGCAGAGGGTTGAAACTGTGTGGTCTTTAAGGTCCCTTCCAACCCAAACCATTCCATGATTCTATGATATCTGAAGCTTTAATTTAAAATTAAAAACCCCTGAAAATTACATTCACTTCTGTTTGCAGAGTTATGCACACTTGACAGTCTAAAATCATCCCAACAGACATCCTGAAGTTTAACAGGATTTAATAATGAAAGACCAGTCTACTTTTCTTCCTCCCAAAATAACCCTTTAAAGCAATACAGACCTGAATTGAAATAGCCCTTTTTAATTTAGTTCAGCCACGAGAATCACTCCTCTCCTTAGGGGAAGAACTGCTTCTGTACCTGAGGGTAAACCAGATACAAACCCGTCTGTGCCAGCTCAGCCTTCTCTGGGGCGGCCACGCTGCCCAGCACATGGCAGGTCTCCGAGGCCAGGAGCAGAGCCATGGAGCCCCAGGATGTCCCCGAGTCCGGGTGCCAGGCAGTGCTGTGGGTCCCCCTGCCCAGGCTGCTCTCTCTGCCCACTGAGCAGGTGCTGCCGGGCAGCTGCGGCCGCTCCAGCGGCGCTAATCCCCCAAACCAGCCCGTGCCACCCTCCGTCCCCTCGCCCGTGATCCCTCCCCGTGCTCTCAGGCTCTGATAACCAGGGATGCTCAGCACCAACCCCAGGATCCCTGCAAAACCTCCATGGCTCGGAGCCACGGCCGTTCCCTGCATCCCGGGAGCTGGGAATTCCTCTGGTTTAAAGGTAATTTAATTCCAGCAGTCACACTGCTGAGTGCACTTCTGCCTGCTCTTGTGCCTCACCACAAACACTTCAGGGTGTCCATACCAGAAGGAAATTATTTAGGGAAGTAAGACATTACACTGAGCAGCACTTTCCAGCAAACAGAAGAGCATTTTGCTATACAGTGCACATCCCTGCAGTGAAACAAACACCCCCTCCCATAAAATATGTCCTCTAAGGTTAAATAAATATCTTGGCCAATTTTGCTACTATATTTTGGGGTTTAGTTATTCAAGAAAACATTATTACCTTTGCATTAGCAGCACAACTCTACTGGCAAGAGTCTACAGCAAAAGGTTACACCACTGTTGTGAGACAGATAATTTTACTTTAAAGTCAAAGATCAAAACAAAATTCTTATTGCTGTCCACAAACAGCTCTTTAATTTTCCTGTATGTTAAGAAATTAATATTTCAAAGTGCAACCAAATGAAAAAAGGTCTGGTCTCATCTTGCTTTTATGGACTTACTGTTACAGCCATCTGACAAAACAAAAAGATTAAATAAGGTATAAAGAGCATTACCAAACACTGAGAAGTATAATTATGAAAGAGGATATAAACTGGGTTTCTAAATGATAGGCATCAACTGCATTAAGCCAACATTAAGCTTGAAGAGATAAAAGGAACCCATGAAATTCAGGAGTTACTTTTCTAACTGCAGCAGCAGCTCTTCTCCCCTGCATTCAATGTTTTGGAGCTTACTACGTATTTTGTGAGGGGTTGTGAAGCCCTGGCAGAGCTGCCCAGGGCAGTGGTGGGGTCACTGTCCCTGGAGCATTTGAAGAACGAGTTGATGTGGCTCTTGAGGACCCAGTTTAGTGCTGAACACTGTGGTGGTGCTGGGCTGATGGTTGGACTTCATGATCTGAAAGGTCCTTCCCAAAAAAGCCCCCACCCCTGCACTGAAGACCAGCACACAACTGCACTGCCCCAGTCCCAGCAGTGAAAATACTCTGGATCCAACCCAACCCCAAAGCAAACCCCAGAACCCCACCATGTTCTCTGCACTCTCCTCATGCCCCTGTCCTGCACCATTCCCTCACGCTGAGAACTAAGTTTCCCTTCCAGTAATGCCATTTGACACCATTTTCTGCCCAGGTCCACCCCAGAGAGCACATTTTATCTAAATCCCACACAACAGCACTAATGCCATCAGGGCGCTGATGTTGGGCTGTTACATAACAGCCAAAGAGCCCGGGGGGCACAGAGGGCAGATGCAGGTCTGGGGCACTCCAGGGCCTCAGGCAGGATTGGGTTTTGGTTTAAATAGCCACAGCTCGTATTTTATGCCAGAGTTTAATTTGCTTCACAGCAGCTCTTCCAGCCTCACGGAATTTCACATTAAGCTTCTTACAGTGGATTTAATGGTAATCTCTGGGAAGTCCATGGACATGAGATGGACAATCAATCTCTCACACTTCTGCATTTCTCAAGAAACCCTCGAGGAAGCCACACAGCACTAACAGAGACACCAGAGGCTGAAAAGGGCACAGGCAATTCATCTCAGCCCTGGAGATGGAGAGTATCAAAACAAGTAACCAAACACAAGTTGAACTACTAGTAGTTGAACTACTCAAAACAACTGTGAATGGTGTCTAATCAAAGGAAATCCCTAACTCTGGGAGGCAGCTCATGCTTCTAAAGTCACTAAATAATATGCAAACAAAGAGAGGGGTGAAGCTTAAGAGCAAAACCATTCACTATCCAGAATGGAGAAACAACCCCAAGCACAACCGTAATCTATCAGCATGTTTCAGCTCTTTGTAAGTCTGGGAACTGTCTGGCAGTGTCTTTTTTTTTCTTTCAAAAAAAAAAACCCAAAACAAACGCAAAAATTTGGAGCAGCAGCTCCCAGAAGTCACATCTGAATAACACATATTTCACAGTAACTGCTCTTTCAGCCTCCCCTATTGACATTGCAGGCTCAATGCTTCCAGGATGACCAATAACTCATCTTATTTTCACATTACTAGTGAAAGGTCTCTGCTCTTCACCTTTTCAAGCTGATCCTTGACAACCCTTACTTATTCTTGCCATGGGCGAACCCAGAGCTCCTTCCCAGACTGAGGCCCCCTCCTCTTTTGCTCTTAAAGATCAGAAAGGAACCAGAAGCATCCAAACAAAAGCTTGGCACTACAGTATAATCAAAAAAGAGCCTGAACGATCCTTAATGACAAGCTTTGTTCCCTCACTGAGACTTCAGAGCACTGTGCAGTGCAGAAATGTCCTGCCAGGCCAGTGCCTCTTTTAAAGGGGCTGTGCTGCCCTGTTGGACACCATGAATAATGCATGTTTTCCACCCCTGCCCAAGGACCCCTCCTTCTGCCAGCTCAGCAAAGTTCCACTTATTATCTTCTCCCAATTAGGCCAGGTTTCATCCTTTCTTCAGAAACAACTCCACCAGAGCTGTCCATTGTGAGAGCCCTGGTGCTGCTGCAGCAGGACTGTAAGTTTTCCATTAGGACTATGGAATTAATCCTTTGTCAACACTGAAAAGCACAATCGTTTAAGCACAGCCATGGCCAAGTGCCAAAGCACATTGTCACATCAATGGGGTGAACAAGGAGCACAGATTTATTAAGCAAACACAGTTAAGTTTGCACATCCTAATCCTCTTTCTTCCTGGAGGATCCCTCAGCAGGGAGGGCACAGCAGTTGATTATGACACTACAGAGAGTGGAAAAAGCAGGAGGTGGGAAGAAAGTGAGGAGGAGGAGGAGAGTTTCCACTGCCCCTGCCAAGGGGAGGAGGAGCACACAGGTGTGTGGTGTCACTGTGCCAGATCGAGGGTGGCTTTCAGGACAAGCAGCACTCTCCTCCTGTGTGACCATAGCACGGAGCACCAGGCACCATCCCCAGAGTCTGTGCCCATGCTCCCAAAGGAAAGCCTGGGGCTCCCCAGGCCGGGGGAGCTCTGCTCAGCAGGGCAATCCCTCCCTCACTGCAGCTGAGCCACCTCTGCAGTGCCGAGGGGCTCCTCCTTCCAGGCCTCCCAGCTGGCAGAGAGCAGTCTGAGCATCCCAGGAGCCGTGCCTCTGGATGTAGAGGTGGAGAACAGTGAACCACAAGCTCTTTTTCTGCCAGAATCCCATATCTGCCCTCTAAAAAAAATCAGTAAGTACATAAATAAGGATCCTACACCAGTGAATTAGATCTTGTTCTCAGCCTGCCTGTGCTGTATGATACAACAAATACAATTCCCACCACAACATACTGAGCTAGGACAGACCCCCTCACCCACAACACTGCCCTTTATATGGCACACCTCGCACTTAACTTCAACAATTAACAAAAAATAGGGAAAAAAACCCACCACCAAAAGGCCCTTCCTAGAGCTTGCTCCTGTGCCCACACAGAGACATGCAGAGGATGAACTCTCCCCTCAGTGCAAACAGTCAGTTCTGATGTCTGCAAATTGATCAGCAAACAGCCAGGTGTGGCAGCATCTCGGGCCCTGTCCAGCACCACGGCCTGGGGAGGGGAGTGCCCTGGTGACAGGGCATGGGAGCAGCTGGAAGAGGGATCCAGTCCCCAGGACCTGGGGCCAGGCTGGAGGGAGCACTGCTTCCCTCCAGGCTGCCAAACAAAGCCACATCTGGGGCTCGGCTGGAGACTAGGAAGAGGGAAAAAAGCAGAATAGAACGGAAGGTGAAGTTAATTAACCTTTAAAAGTAATGAATGGAGACTGCAGTGCAACAGATGATAGGAACTAATTTATTCACCCTCCTCAGAAATAGTCATTTTGTTAAAGAAACGTGTTTATCTATTCTATTTTAAATTACCTCGGTACAAGTCACCGACAGTGAGTCATCTGTGGGCAAACAATGAACTGACAGTCTCAAACACTGAAGTGATTTTATTACTGAAAACGATGCTGTTTTGTGCATCTGAGTTCCAGGCTGATCAATGTTTCTATTGGTAACGTGGGAACACCTCTGAGCCTGTTCTCTGCTGTATTGATAACCTGCCACAGCACAGGCTCGAGCTCCCTGCCCTACAGCCAGGTCTGCTGGCACTCCCAGGGAAAAGCTGGGCTCCTCACAGCTCCCATTCAGTCATGCAAGGAGACACGGAGCAGCACATGCTCTCTGAGGCACCAGCTGCTGAAGGAAAGAGGAAAAACCAGCACACACACACCCCCTGCAGCAAGCTCAGTGCTGGACAGAGCTGGGAAGGTTTCTGTCGGCACATTCTACTCACAGCCCCTGGTGTCCCCAAGCTGCTGTGTGCCACCACAGTGCCACCACTGACCCCACTGTGGCACTGGGGCAGCTCAGCCTTCAGCAGAGCACTGAGGGAGTTACCTCAACAATTCTAATCTATGCCCCAGAGTTTTGGAAACACAACAGTTCCTCAGCAAACGGCAGCAACATTTCCCCTAACACCATGACAGCATTCTGTGGATTTATTTAAACGAGTAGATTTCATTCATAAGCACCAAAACCACAAACACTAAGTAGTTAGCAAGCACATAACCTAGTTACTACCTGGCCAGCCACATCCTCTGCAGAGCTGATGAGACACTGCCCCTGGAGCCATCAGCATCCAGCTCCAGCACCCTCTGAACCTTCAGCAGGGCCACGGCAGGGACACTTTGTGGTGCCCCACTGTGACACTGGGCAACACTGGGCAACCTCCTCAGGACATGCCAAAGCACCTCGAGGCTTTCCACCTGCCAAAGCTGCCATGAGCCTGTGCTAACTTCTTGTGAGTGCATTTAATGCTGAGACAGATTTAAGCTGTCATTGGAACGAAACCTGTGGATGACCAAGTTCTTCCCAGGAGAGTGATGCCTTCCATATCCACTCAGACCAGTTTGCTGTTCCAGGCTAATTCCTTTGCATATCAGGATTCCAGAGCCTACACTCAGTGCCTGAACAGGTGCTTGGACAGCTGCAGGCACAGGAGTCCCAAAGCAGCACTAATAAGGACATTAAAGAGGGCACTGCCATCGTCCCTGGTACAGAGGGGAGCCCAGCCATGACCTCACCTCCGAGCGGCCAAACCTCAGTGCCAGGGACAGCAGGGATACCCAGGGACAGCAGGGACACCCAGGGACACCCAGGGACACACACTCACTGCTCTACAGCCCTCGCTGGCCTCCCCTCACAGAGATGGCACCACCACAACCAAGGATGACCAACTGGAATTCGGCCTTGCTATCACATCTGGGTGAGGAAGGGACTGCAGAATGACCTCGAGCAGAACTCCACCCTCAGCCGAGTTCTCCGGTGTGGAATGCGCTTTTCCACGCACACACTGCCATGAGATTCAAAACTTGAACCTGATGCTTTCCTTGCAGGCCTGTTCCCAGCCCCTCCAGGAGAGCTGGCTGCTGTGAATTATTCAATGAGGCCATATCCATTACCTGCTGCACCTGGGAAGGCAGATGGAGTAACACCTGCCCTCCTTTAGCCACCAAAGCTCCACGGAGAGCTCTGGGTACCCAACACCTGGGAGAGGAACAGCAGCCTTTGGCACCACAGCTCAGCAGCCCCAGCACGGGCAGCCCTCCCCGCAGGGCATCCTCAAATAACTCACTTTTGCCTGAAATAGGCTCTGGTTTTTATACAATAGCTGTGCCTATTCCCAGAGACTTCCTCTAGATAATAAATATCCACTAAAATCAACCATGACAGATACAAAGAAAAAAAAACAACATCAAGCACCAACACTGCCCTGAAATTTTCTAACATCTTATAACGGGAAAGATGATATTTCAAAGTATAATCCATGACTTTTGATGGCTTTATTTTAGATTAGTTTGTTTGATTTTAAATTACAGATAATCTTGTCACAAAAATTTCTTCTGCACTACACAATTCTGGCAAGAAAGCTCTTATGCTAAATGTATTTTTTTAAGTGTTTTCTTTAAAAGAACATAATCCAACATCCTTAAGGATGAAATACAAAAATTAACTTTAATCTACCATGATTTCTCCTTCTCTCTACAGCATTCACTCTCTATCCACTTAGAGGCTTAAGCTAACTGCCACTTTCTATTCAGCACTGACTCAAATTGAACAAAATTAGACATAAACTGCAAGATACTGAAGAAAGTTATTCAAGATGTCTTCCTTTTTTGTACCATCTCCTGCAATTCTTGGAAAGACATCTTTTATCCAGTGCTTTCATTCAAATTTTACATACCACTTGCAAATGTGTTATACTATTTATAAGTGCTACTAAAAAAACCCAACAAACTCTTCTCCACTGAAAACCACAGCAAAATTCCCAACAGATGAAAGGGTCAAGAATGTTTGTATTCAAGGCAAACACATTGGTAATAATTTAGGCTAACACAGAAGTGCAGCTTGTCCTCATCAAAAGAGCAGTATCTCAAATACAAGCTACATGTTTTCATGGAGAAACTGACTTGACTTTCAAGTCAATGCAAACCCACCAGGTTTTCTTGTTAAACATTCAGGAATAGATACACAGTTGTTATACCAACAATGTCCACATAAACACTGCAATTTACCAAACCCAAGGGTTAAGTTACCTGATTTTTCTGTAACCATTTCCAGACATTACGAGACACATTACGTCCTATGGCAATTCCAAACTCAAACATCCTTACCTTTTTCTGGACTTAAATTTTTATATACTTCAAGGTCTGCCATTAAATCTGTAACTCAGGCATTATTGGCAAGCAGAATGGAAATTCTCCCTTCAGGAAAGGCTCGGTTTGATCTTCATGCCTTCAGAGCCAACACGTTTGGAAAGCAATCCTTGGAAGTACAGCCGAGCACTGCTCCTCAGGATGAGCCGGGAACCCTCGGTGATCCATAGCACAAATGCAGAGGCGAGAGCAGGTAACTTCGCTCACGCCCGAGGAGCGCAGGCTGCGAGGGAGCCGGCGGCATCTGCGGGTGCTGCAGCTGCGGAGCGGCGCTGCTCCCGTGTCCCCGCACACCGCGCTCCGCAGGCGCTCCGGGCTCCGAGCCTGCCCGGCCCCGGGAAGCGCAGGGAAATCCCGCGGGCAGGGATTACTGCACTCCGGCTCAGGAGCGGCGGAGTGACGCAGGCTGAGTGCGGGAGGGGAATCCAACCCCGCTCCAGAGTAACCCCCGCATCTGCAGCCGGGGGTTCTGCGAGCCGGAGGGGAGAAACCCCCAGCACCGTGTGTTGGCCTTTGCCCTGGCTCTGTGCCCCTCCTCCTGCCGCTGTCCCTAACTCCAGGGAACGGCCACCCTGCAGGGTCAGGCCAGCAGCAGCACAAATGCGCTCGGTTCGGGCTGTGCATCCCTGAGCGGTGCAAGGACCGAGGACAAGGAGCGCCCCGGGAAGTGCTGAGGACCAACTCTATCGGTAGCTACCGAAACCCCCGTGCCCCTGGCGAAACCCTGGGCTGGTTTAAACATCCCAGCGCTCCTGAAATCAGGGGTTTACAGGCAGTGTGAAACAATGGGCAGAAGCATTCAGACTTCCATAAATTGCACTTCCTTACAACGGAGCCCAAGGGCTCACAGGGCTGGAAAGCACAGCAAGAACGAAGTCAGCTCTGCATACAATGCTTCGCATCTTTCATTTATTGCATTTCTAATTCTTTCCCTCTTCAGCTGGCTCTTCCACTGTGACATTTACATCAGCACACCAAAGGAATTCCCAGCTGTATTCCCAAACATTGTGACAGCAATAAAAGAGACAGAATTTGTCAAGCACAGGCCAGGAAAAAGTTACACGAGAGACAACGTGACAGAGGAGGAAAACAAAAAAAAAGGCACTTAAAAAAACCACCCCTCATAGTTCCACACGCCTGCAGAACTTCAGTGGGATGGGAGACAGGATCCAAGTGGAGCTGACATGTTTTACTTCCTGAGAAATCATTATTTCTTAGCTGTTGCTAACAGAGAGAGCCTTCCCACAGCCCCCACGACAGAGCTCAGGACTCTGTGGGGTATCCATGGACTATGTCCAGCACCCTGGAATGTGAAACAAGACCCCAGACCCACTGCAGGATCTCTGGCTGCTCAGCCGTGGCTCTAATGGCACTGTCAGGCTGGCATGGCAGGAGGTGGCACAAGTCCCACTCTGAGGAGGGAGTGTCACCCATTGCCAGGCAGAGCAAGGGAAATGGGGCGGCCACGGCGTTGCCCCAGCTCTGGTCCCCCCTCAGCTGAGCAGGTTCATGGCTGAAATCATCACTCTGAAGCCTCTAGACAGTTACCAATGCCTATGCATT
Source organism: Peucedramus taeniatus (assembly GCA_013400575.1). Taxonomy (NCBI): domain Eukaryota; kingdom Metazoa; phylum Chordata; class Aves; order Passeriformes; family Fringillidae; genus Peucedramus; species Peucedramus taeniatus. Next base: position 317,610 of record WBNO01019299.1, read on the forward strand.
GAAATGTGCTGTAACTGCAGTTCAACAACAAAAAATAAACTGTCACTGCTGTACAGTTTAATTATTGATATATCAGATTGCACTTGATAATGTGTTAAATGCAAATTACTCACACTCCTACTGTTCTGTTAATTATAATACAAGCTATACACAAGCACCTTCAACACCACAGCTGCTCTGTAAGAAACCTTACACAACCACCAAAACGTTCTTCATTATTTTGCCTCCAAAATAAACTTCCTTTTAAAACCAGATGTGCTTAAATACTACATGTCTTTAGAAATTCAAGCCTGTTATATAGGTTAGAAGAACATTGCAGCAAACAAATGAAGATCTTATGTAATTCAGTTGACAGGTGCCAAATGGTATAAGAAGACCTGTAGGTTTATTCAACTTAAAAAAAAAAAAAAAATCCCCATGACAACTCCTCAGTGTCAAGCCAGGTTTTGCATTTAATCCCGAACCCTGTCAGTTTGCTTGGCTTTTCCCTCACTGCCAGGGCTCACAGGCTCTGCTGGGAATGCTCTGCAGAGCCACAGCTCACACAGTTCCAAAAGTCCCAGAGGTGACGGTGACAAACAAGCTTTCTGAAAAAAAGCCATTTCCTTTTACCTGTAGTCGATTGTCATCAATGCTCACTGTAAGATAAGATCTTTTCAGCCATCACTGCTGTCCCGTGGGTGTTCCACAGTCCCGAGCTAAGGTCTGGCAGGAACAGTAACAGCCTCACTTCCATGCCTGTTTTTCCCACTTAGGTTTTCTGCCCACACCTCACGAGGCTCAGATTACTGGACAGAGAAACAACCCTGAAAGTTCTACTGGAAAATATCCATTTTCCAATAAATGAGAATATGATTTAACTAAGTTTGGAAATTACAGCATCAGAGGAAGGTTCATTTTCTAGCTCATTGGGTTTTCCTTTATCACTGTCAAAATAGCTGGAAACCAGCACAAAGCCTAATTCTGCTAAAGAGCGAGAAAAGCTGATTAGAGAACTAACACCTCTTACAGGGAATAGATAATGAAATAAGAAGATAACAACATCTTCATAATCATCTTCCAAGTGTAATCTTAGATCTGAACTGTGAGACAATCTCCTTGTGAAAACTCAGCCAGCAATGAATAAAACTTTGTATCAGCTGCACAGAAAACTTGTCATTTTTATCAGATTAAAGCTTTTATCAACTCATTTATCGTTAATGAAGATTTGGTTCTGTGGAAAGCTAAGAAACACACAAAAATGAAAGGGGAAAAATACTTGGCATTAGAACACAAGCACCTGAAAGATTGTCTGGAGACAGATCCCACATGGGACTCCTCCTTTCATTAACAGATGCAGAGACAGACACAGTTCTTGAACAAAGCAGGGAGAGTTTCTCCAGGCACTTTAGGCCCTTTTTAAATCTAAGTGGACTTCAATACATCAATTCCTTAATGTTCTTATTTCAAACACATTTCCATTTATATCTGTTTGTCTCAAGGAATGAATTGTGGAAATTTCACATAAATCAGAATATGAACCCAAACACAAATTCCTGCGCTACTAACTCGTTCTGCTTTCCCAGCATCATTACAAAACTCCAGCTGAAGTGACTCTGAAGATAAAAGGCTGAATCCTGCAGCCCACATCTGGCATCTGTAGCTGTGCCCCAGCCTTGCATGAGGCTTCAGCAGAGCTAATTATAGAGCACTGCCCATCAGCAAACATCAGGCCTGAAGGATTTGTGCAATCTGGCAAAGCTCCAGGATTGCTCCCCCAAAACTCTTGTGCTCCAATAACCAAAATAGACCATTTGACTGCATAAAAAAGGACAACAGAAGGCATTTTGTGTTCTCATTGGGCACAGAAGTCTAAGGTCACTGAAGCAAGGAGAGGCTCTCCGTGGTTTGCTCATCAGGATTTTGGACAGCCAAAGCCACCAGGATGTGCCCAATATGACTTAAGGACCTGTGTCACCTGTCAGGCTCAGACCCCCTCACACCTTCCAGGCAATTCCCTTTCCAAGGTGAAACAACAGGGCAACATAACCTGCTCCATCCCTGACAGCCTGCTCCCCTCCAAACAGAGGGTTCACACCAACCACCACAAGTTTTGGGCTTAATTCCCACAGATGGTCACAAGCATAAATGAATTCCAAAAATCTTATGGGGAAAAAAAAACCCCAAAACCTGTCAGATGCAATGATAAAAACTGGAATTACCTAGATGCAGTTTTGGCTGGGGAAGTACTTGCCCTGTTGGCTGGGAGGCACTGGGGGCCACAGGAAGGGCTGCTCTGTATGCTTTTGGGTTTTTTTCCCTTTATACTTCTAGCCCCTACCATCTAGTAGCAAAGTTAAATGGATGTTTGCTCTGACAGCACAGCCATTCCTACATTGCTACTGCCAGCAAACAAACAAAACATGATGCACATTTACAGCTTAAAACCCCTGCAAAAATAAAATAAAAAAAAACCCTCTCTCTTCTTCCAAGCCTAGAGGGATGTTCTACTTTGTATTTTGGTACTGCTTGCAAGAGGAAGGAAATGAAAGTGGGTTCATCAAATCCTCAAGGCTATTCCAAACATTCTAATTGCTTGTCTTCTCTGTTCTGCAGAAACTGCTAAAACAGCTCACCCCCAGCCCCTGTCTCTGGTCTGTTATTCTCTGTGTGCACACACACTGCTGTATCTTGCTGCTGCTGCTGCTGAAGAAAACTGACATTTTTGCTTCTGGGCAGATAAGACTCCCCAGAGTACAAGGCACAGCAGCAGCCTCCACTTCTGTAACCAAAAATTTCAGACACAAACAGATAAGAATTTTAATATCCTGCAAATGCAGCCATTAGCAGCTTTTCTTAATAAAATTATAAAATTATGAGAGAGCCTGAGGCAATGTGGATGCATACAGTACTTCATTACACACATGAATCTCAGTCATTATTTAAGGACAACCCACCAGAGCCCCGTGAAAGCCCCACAGTTGTGTATCAATACTTCTTCTTGTCTAACAACCTGCAAGTGTCTCAAAGCACCATTAAAACCTGGCAGAGAGCAGCAGCATTCTCCTGAATGGAATGGGAGCACTGCTGTCTGTGTCTGAAGTTCACTGGACACAGGGATTGAATTTGGACCACAGATAGTTTTCCAGTCTTATTTCCCATTGGTCAATACATTGCCTGCTAACCACATTTACAACTTCAGAGCAAGAGCACAAATACAATGCTGTAACAATTTTTCCAAAACCTGTCAATCTCCCACTCAAAATACCTTAGATTTTCCTGGGCCTGTTTCATACACTCATGGATAATTTTCAACTTGCTCTTGTGCCAACTTCCCCATCAGTTCAAATAAGCCTTTTTCTCCCTGAGCTTTCCCTTTGCAATGCACTCAGAGCCAAAGTCATATCCCCTCTCAATCTTTGATTTCCCAAACTAAACAAACCTGACTCATCTCATCTCCACTTCTGTACCCTTCTCTCTGTTCCTGAGCTCCCCCTGCTCAATCACTGCTGCCCAGAACTGCATTAGGCTGGGCCTTGTGGCACCAACACCTTCATCTTACTCCTGAACACTCAAAATTGCATCTTCCTTCGACTGATCACAGAATCAGAGCTTTGGGTTGGAAGGGTCCTTTAAACTCACCTTGTTCCACCCCTGCATAGGCAGGGACAACTTCCACTGTCCCAGGGTGCTCCAAGCCCCCTCCAACCTTGAACACTTCCAGGGATGTGACACTAATGCAACCCACAGAGCAGGTGCTGTCCTCCTGCTGCAGGGCCACTGCACTGCAACAGGGCTGCAGGCTCAGCTGGGTGCTTCTGCTGCAAGCTGAGCCTTTTTTCCTTTTGGTTTTTTCTGGGAGGTTTGGTTTGGGGTTTTATTGGTGGTCTTTTACACAAAACAATTAAACCACTCCAAATAGACATAGAGCTTCAGCATTTTTATTAATGCAGTCCATCAGTTCTTGCATTTGAACTCCTCAGCAGGAGGTGAACAAATGGAACCCCATCTGCTCAGATGTTTAAACTAATGCAGGTGCCACAAGGGTGTGAAGAAAACACCAGAGATGAGCACAGCTGGACAGCAGAATTCCTCTTGTACACCTCTGCAGACACTTCCAAGACACTCCTATGTGTTTTAAGAACACCAACGAGCCCTGTGGGATATTTTTACCTGGCCTACTCCAAGGTGCAGCAGTTGCTCCAGCTCACAGGTTCAATTCCAGACAATCACTCCAGACAGCCCTGATGCCACTGAACTGTCCCACTGCTCCCAGTGAGGGTGCACTTGGATAATGTGAGCAGCCTGAATTATCAGCACAGCCCTGGAGGAACCCAGCCTCTCTGGAGCACCAGAACACCATGCTGATTCCTGGGACATGCCCACATCCTTACACCATGCTGTGGACTGTCACCTCTGTCACTGTCCAGGGGGAATCCAGCCCCTCCATACACTCAGGGGGAAAGGAACTGTCTCTGCAGTGTCTTGCTTAGGTTAAAGGAGGCAAATGGGAAGCCCTGATGGATTCTGTCAGGGAAAAATAGTTAATCTTATCTGGTCATCAATCAAAGACAGATAAATTAGGCCATGAAATCTTTTTGGTCTATGATTCCTGCTAATTATGCCCTGGGCTGCAGATGATTATCACTTTGCAGACTCATCCCTCAATAGCTGTTCATGGATTACTGGACTCTGTGCTGATGGTTCATTATCCAGCCTTTGCACCATTAGCAGGATAAAGGTGTGGTGCTGCTCTGTGCTGAAACACCACCTCAGGTCACAGAGCATGGAGCAGACTCTTCTTTCACTATTCTGGAATGGCAGAGCTGCAAATACCCCTGTAGCTGTTCCAGTCACCCACTGGTGCAGGAGAGCAGGGAGCTGCCTGGGAAGAACAGGGATTAACAGGCATCTGCCAAAACACTGCCACAGTGCTCAGGGCACCCGGGTGAACACATCCCTTCCACAAGGTCAGAGGGAGCTCTGAAGGAACATGATCCCACCAAAACCAGTGGGACCACACGAATGGCCTGATAAACCCAGGAACAAATTCATTTCATTGGAGAAGCAGAATGGTTCTGCCTGGAGATGACAGTACTTTCCCTCTAACACAAGTCCCAAGTGCAGCACACACATGAATTAATGTGACAACACCACTGTCAGACTTACTTACAGAAAGTTATTAACATTCTTCTGGTGTCCCAAATAGATCTAGAAGTGCTCATGGGCAAGGAAAAAAGCATTACAGGGAAAAAATGGGGCTCTCTCTGAACTGCCTTTCATTAGGAAGATTCACAGACTGACAAATGATTAATTCTCCCACTAAGCCATTAACTTCATTGATGGTGACATAGCCACAGTGAAAAAAATGCAAATATAGTTTGTTTTACAGTGGGCTGCAAACCTCTCCAGTCCTGACAAACACACTGAAAATGGAGCTGTATGTTCTCTAGGGAAAAAAATTACCTTTGCTTTGAATGAGACGAGTATTTCTATCTTTAATTCATAGCCATTCCATGCTGCTGTTATTAATAGTGCCATAAATCTGCCCTAAAGTGATGGGTTTTAATTACTGACCTCAAAGGGAATAAAGAATACAAGGTCTGTGCCTCTCAGAACAGCATTAGGAAGTCATTCCCTCAGCAGACAGACGGGTCCAGCTGTCTGATTAGACGAGACCTGCTGGAGCCCCCAAACCCGTGTCACTCAAAGCACAAGGAGCACCGACCCCGAACAGCTCTGCCACCAGCTGAGCCGCAGCTCCTCTGGGGGGTTCGGTGCTTCACCGGAGCCCAGCAGCTCTGCCTGTCCCGGGGCAGCCCCCGCTGCCTGCCTGGGGCTGCCGGTGCTGCAGGGACCGCGAGGGGCGAGCACCGGGCACGGGCCGACCCCAGCGGCTCCAGCACCGGCGGGGTCTCGGACCTCGGTGGGTCCAGCACCCGCAGCACCAAGGGGGATCGGTGGGACCGGGGGGGATCGGTCAGACCCCACCCCAGGGGATATCGGTGGTACCGGGGGAATGGGTCGGACCCAGCCCCAGGGTGGATCGGTAGGAGCCGGTACCGGGGGAATCGGTCTGACCGGGTGGACCCGGTACCGGGGGAAATCGGGCGGTTTCGGGGAGGATCGGGCGGACCCGGTACCGGGGGAATCGGTCTGACCGGGTGGACCC
>WBNO01019299.1:324446-334756 GCA_013400575.1 Peucedramus taeniatus
CACGGCCGGGGCTCGGCCCCGCAGCTCCGCGGGCTGCGCGGCCCGGGAGCAGCGTCCCCAGGAGATACGGAACGTCAGGGGCCGCCAGCAGCAGGAAACGCCAAGAGCCGAAAATGCGGAATAAAACTCTGTGACTCACCGTGGAACACGCCGTTGTCCGCTAGGAAGTGCCTGCAGTACTGCAGGCAGCTCTTCTTATCCAGACTCCAGTAACTCATCGTGAGGCAGCTTCCCGCTCACCATCAAAGGCTCTGACCCTGCAAGGGAAACGGGAATGGGTAACTGGGACTTAATTTACAAAAAATGCCCCAACTACTGCAGGCACTGTAGTTATTTGAGCCCTTTATGCAAAACGGTCCCTTGGCTTCACACAAAGATGACAACAAATGTAGTTCTTCTCTCTTCAAACATGCCCATCTCCACGGATGTCCAGGCAGAGGGCATGGACACATCACCTGGATGGAGCCAGAGCTGTGCTGCACTGGTGCCACCAGCCAGCAACTCCCAGGGTGCTGCAGCAGCAATGGACACTCCTGTCACCACCACAGGACACTGTGGGGCCTGGAGACATGATCAATTTAATCCATTCAGTGATGCTGTCCCATATTTAACAGGCTACAGACACATCCAACAACACCACAGAACTATAAATCCTCCCCAAGTGAAAGTTATAGTAATTAAAAAGGTGACTCAAAGGTAATCACCCCCTGATTTTGAGACCAGAGCAGAGTTATGAGGACACAGGGCCCCCGTGCCCTTGCCCTTGGCAGACATTGCCCTGTGGCACTCGGGATGAAATCACCCATGGACAGGGAGTTTAAACCTGGGGAGGAGCAGTTACATCAGATACTCAAAATTAACACTGACGGTTACAGGCTGACACACCAGCATTTCATACTTCTTTGAAGCCATGGAATTCTTAATCTCCTGTCCTGACACCAAATCCTTTCACTGGATCCTCCTTCTCCCTTTGCTATTTTATGAAGTTCAGGTTCTGGTTTCAGCAATGCAGACACCCCTTCCTGTTACAAGCCCACTTTGGTCTCCCATTTTATCTCCCTCCCACCTTCACTCTGGTCAACCCAGCTGCTTGCTCGCCCACACTTGGCACAAACAACTCCAACTGTCTTTATCCAAGCAATTCTAGCAGGATATAAGGACACTGCCACCCAAATCTCCTTATAAAACTACTGCCAGGGGCATTAGTAACAAACCCACCCCCAAATAAAGTGCCACAGCACATGAAAGGCTGGGCCTGCAGCTCTGCTGAGGAACACAGATCCATTTCATTCAAAACAAAAAGGACAACAAATAATCTGAAATCCCAGCAAACGGGACTCTGCTGATCCTTAACGGCCAGTTTAGCTACAATCAATTCTGGGGTGCAGCCAGCTAACAAGGGAACAGAAAAACTGGAGAACTTTCCCCCTTTCCCCATGCAGCCAGTGCCTCAGTGTTGATGCTGTCCCAGCGTGACACCCGTGCTGTTCCTGCATGTGGCTGCACAGGTGGGGTTTGCCCCTCTCTGAGGGGAGCAGGCATGGTCTGGATGCTCTGCTGCAGGTGGGAGCCAGAAACACCTGTTTGTGGTTTGCTCCGTCTTAAAACGTCCCCAGGCTGCACTGGGGGGGTGTGTTTTGGGTATGGACCGTGTATCGTTCACACTAAAGGCATGTTTTGCCAAACTTTGGAACCCAAGCAGCAATACCCACTATCTCTGCCAGGCTTCATCTTCTACATTCCCTGCACTTTCGCCCTCGCCACCCACGAGCTTTCTTTACAGCCTGCACTAAGGCCACTCTGCCTTAACGAGTAAGACACAAGCTGTTAGTTACTTTTAAAGCACAGGAATAACACCACAGTCCAGCCTACGGCCAGGCTTTTTGCTTTAGGCTACAGAAGCCCAAGAGGCATCGTGTTTTAATTAAGGAAACCATATCAAGTATTCAGCAGTAAGAATTTGCACACAATAAAAGCAGATCTTATCTCCCAGCTCCCACACAGAACCCGCATCACAGGGGAGATTTACAGGGAAATGTGGCTGTCAATACAGCCCTGCAGTGCCTCTGAAAGAGCCCCTAGCCCCCTCCCCTCCCTCTCACGGCCGCGGCTGATACAATCCTCCTTTGTTCTTGCACAAAGGGTTCTCCCACACCACGGTGGCCCCTCGGAACAAAGGTTCTCCCGGGCACATCAGGGATGAAGGCAGACTCCCGAAAGGGTTGCATCAGCTGACACTAACATCCCACAAGAAAACCTTCCCAAGAAACACCGGCAGTGTTTTGGATAGTCCTCAAAGTTATTTGTTTTACAGGATTCCAGGAGAGCCCAGCCAAGATCATGCCTTACCCTACAGTACAAGAAAAACCAAACAAAATCCCAACCAACCCCACACTTGGGCCAAATACCATCGTTTCAAAGGAACACACACTTAGGAACTTAACTGTATACAAATTTGCATCATTTCAATACAGGAGAAAAAAGACATTCTGTCTATGCCACTGAATAAAATGCGAGCTGTACCTGTGTCACTTATTTTAAACATGTAGAATAAACTATTAGAGTAAAAAGTGTCCGTAAGTATATAATTAGGTTTAATTAGGACTGTAACAACAAAACTATTTTGGCAAAAAGTTACCAAAATCCTGACCAGGTATAAATCTGAGTTCAAAATCAGCTTGATAAAGCAGCCAATTCAGAGAGAGTTGAAAACACTCCTCACTTTTCCACTCTGCAGGTTTCTCAGCTTAGGGTATCATTTTCACAATAAGCAAAATTCCTGCAGGTTTAGCCCTGAGCCTGTCACATTCATTCCAAAAGGTAAAACAATCAGTGCTTCACTACCTGAGAGCAGAGATGCTACTGCAGCTTGTAAGGAATCCACCTACTCTGTATCAGGATAAAGTGTATTAATCTGGAAGGTGAGCAAGGCATCCCAGCATTATGTGCTGTGCAGAAACACAGCACCTTGAGAGAGCTGTATTTGCTATTTCCATTAAACCTGTCAGCTGCCTTATTTTTGTGTTTTGAGCATTGTGTTCCATGAGAGACACTTTTCCAAAGAGCTTTGATTAGTTATACAGAGCTGTACTTTACAAGAGAGTTATTAATGGAAGGAAACTGATACTGCTCAAGTTATTAATGGAAATAAACTGGTATTGCTTGTTATTAATAGAAGTAAGCTGATATTGCTCAAAGTTTGATGCAAGGAATAAGTTAACTGACATATTCCCGTGTGCATGCATGAATAAACAGTGCAGCTACAGACAGATGAGATGAACAAATATGATTCTCTCTGTTATCAGAAAGTGGGTAAACTCCTCACAAGGAATGTTTCATTCTCTACATGCTTTATGAAGTTCTTTGATTCTAAAAGCTGTGGAAATGAATGTGTAAGGTATTCTGAATGCAGCAGAGGATGCACATGCCCTGCCTGGGTTGGGAGAGATGCTTCTCACAGCAAGAGGCTCAGCACAAGAACGTCTGACCCTCCGTGTCTCATCGTGTTCTGCAGTTTCCCCTCTCCTACAGAAAAAGCCTGTGCACTGTGCAGGGAAGCAGGGAATTCCCTCATTCCAGGGAATCACCACGCTGTCAGCAGCAGCTGCAGGCTGAGCCGCACTCAGCAAAACCTTCTCAGCTCAGGCTGTTGGAAAGGCTCAGCACGGACCTGTTCTGGAGAGAGCAGCACAATCCAAATATTTATCTGCAGTGTTTAACCTGGACACTGGGCAGGTGCCCAGTGTGAAGAGGGAATAAGCACACGGCCAGGAAGGTGTTTGAGCCCAGTGACAGCTCTCAGAGCAGCACACTGAGTGAGTTCAGGGGCTGAGACTGCTGATCGTGCCCCTTCTCACCTGCCCTCTGCCCTGCTGCTGCCCGGGGCACTTGCACAGGTAACAGCAGTGGCTCCATCAGACACCAGGGATCACTCCTAAAGGCAGGGCAGATCTGCAGGACACCGGCCCTTCCCTCGGACAAAACCACAGCTCCAGGAGCAGGGGTCATTCCTGATGGCAGGGCAGGTCCTGCAGAACACCAGCACTTCCCTCAGGCAAAAGCACAGCTCCACTTTCAGCAGTTTCAGAGCTCAGATCTACCCAGTGAACACACGTGGGAAGTATGACATATAAAAAACTGATTCCTTTCCTTAGCCCCAAATGGTGCATAAAGTTTGTGTTCCTGGTAATTAAAGGAAGGTCCAGAAAACACTGAATATTGAGCAGGCTACTGATTTTGAAAGCTTGTGCCCATTAATGAGAAATTTTAGCATGAAAAATAGTTCAAAGATACTGGGCTCTACAATTGACATAAAGGAAAAGTATAACAAAATAATAATATTAATTTTAAAAAAAGGTAAGAAACAAGAAGAGCAATCTGGAGTCACAAAAGGCCACCCCAAGTGTGTGGTGGAAATAATGCTGTGATGGAAATGATGCTGTATTGGCCCAGCTATGGCCAGAGCCCTCTGATGAGCTTTAGAGATCTCAGTATGGGAGGGAGGAGAGACCATCTGGCTGGCACTAAGCAGCAGGAACAGAGTCCAGAGAGAAAGGCTGGGCTTTAGTGTGGCAGCTGGGATTGTGGTGGGGGCATGCAGCATCTCTGATGACACCATCTCGTGTGGGCAGCTACCTCCCAGTCACTGCAAACAAAATAAACACCAAAGGACAAATACTACTTTGAACTTCCCCTGGAGAATCCTGAAGTGGTATTGAAAACCTAAGCAGTTCAGTTTCACAATGAACCTTCAGTGTTATTAGAAGGGAGGAAGTGAAGTGCTTTATCTTCAGTTTGAGAATAAGCAAGAGATTCACTTGCTCTCCTCAGGAACAGAGCAAGGGCTGCCCAGAGGGGATCACTGGGTTTTCTCTACAATTTCTTAGCTCGATAAAGAAATGTTCCACATCAAGCTCTACATCATTTCCCAAGGTGCCATCAGCACTCAGCAGCTTGGCAAACACACTGCAGAGCACACAGACACTTCTCCAGGACATGCTCCCTAGAGCTCAGCCCTTTGTTACACTGGTATTAGAAATAACAGGTACTGACCAGAGGGAAAGAGGTCATCTGCATTTCTGTTCACACCACAACAAGCAATCAGGAAACTTTGTGCCCTCACCGATTTCCTTTCCATGGACCATATTAAAACACACTGCAGGTTCACTCCTAGTTAATCAGTAGCCATCAACAGGAACTTCCCAGTCCATGTTTTTACTTTCTAACCAGAGTGACAACTCTGGTAGAACAGCTCTCAAGCTTTCAGAGACCAGATCTGCACAACATGGGCTGGATTTTTTTGAAACAGTATCCACAAACCAAAGAAATTCTTGGATGAAAAGCTAAGCCATAGTTAGACCTAAAAACCACAAATCTGAAGAGATTATAAAACCCTAATATGACAATATTCCATGGGGCATTCACCCATCTGCAGTCTTGGGCTTCTTATTCCACTAAGCCACTAACAGTCACCCAAATATTGCTAAGCATTTAAGCTGGTCTAAATTCATGCAGATTTAGATTTAATTGTCACACAAGCCAGGCTCTAAGGGTTCCACACATCATCTGTGCAAATCTCCACTTTAATCAGAATCAAATATCAACATTCACTCAAAATAACTTGAATAAACATTGCTAAAGTTACACATATGGGAGCCAGGCAGAATAGGCAAGGCACACAAGATGGAAGTTCCATACTGCTTACACAAAAAGACATTTTTTCCAACAAATTTATATAATTTTCATGCTTACAAAACAAAGTTTTACCTACCTATGGTATTAACTGTGTCATTAATGTATGGCTACTTTCCAGAGTTAAAGCATCTTGTATGAAACAAAAAGCTTAAAAAATACCCCCTTTTGAACAGCAAATATTTAACCATAAATATTACCAGCATGGAAAAAACATCAACAGTGCTTGGCAATAGAAAACAAAGCCATCCAGTGTGGGATCCTTTTCTTATTTCTCCAGGAACTGGTCTGGAGGTATAAAAGTGGAGATTTTTGCTTAGTTTCTTTTTCTGACAGATGAATTCCCTAATCAAAAGTGCCAAGAGGCCAGAACAGCTGTGCTGGCACCACAATGGCACAAAGGTGTCTGAAGGGACAAGCCAGAACAGGAGCAAAGGAACACATCCTGTGGACTTCCCTGGGAACTATTGCAAACTCAGAGTTCAGAGATGTCTGATCAAAGGGGAAAGGTCACAACAGAGTCTGGGATGCAGATGCTGCACTTGCATGCTCTTAGATAGATGAGACTTATTGAAAATGCAGATCTTTAGAAAACTACTGGGTTTAATCTGGTATTTTGGCTATTCCCCCAGCAGAGCACTAAACACATCTTGCATTGCTCACTAGATGAAGACAGAGGCTCAGCCCAACCCTGACTGCATCCAGTTTGGGCCCTGCTGGAGGACAAATTCCCAGGAGCAAGAGGAACAGGCTGGGCTTCCTGCACAGAACTGGACCAGGGTCTGGCACACAAGTTCCCTGGCACCCACCCCTCCCAGGCAGGCAGGACACGGGGCTGAGCTCCCTGAGCAAAGGACACCTCTACCTGTGCCAGCCCACAGCAAGCCCTGCTCCTCCCGGGGCTGTTCATTCCCATGCAGCTTTTGTTCCCAGTCGTTTCTCCACTCCTTCTGGAAGCCATGAAAAGCATGTGTCAGCACAACTTGCTGCTGAGGAAGGCATTAGAAAGGATTTGAACCGACTCCCCATGGCAACGGACCCTGAAAGGGAATTAGCATTTGCTCCCCATTCCTCAAGAAGCCTAAATGGAATTTGTTTTTCTCTTCTTTAAGGAATTATTTGCAGGAAGGCAGTGTGCTGCTGCCTCTAAGGTTCAGCAGGCACAGCTTCAGCTGGCACCTGCCTTGCACACCCTGTTCAGGGTAACACTCATCCCACCAGACATGGCATGGGTAAATATGAGTGAGTCCATCCATGTTTTCCTTACACAGACCTCCAGTGCTCTGCACACCTTTCTGCTGCCTCTGCCAGCTCTCTGTACACTCATTCACCAATCCAAATCAGCTTTGGGTCCACTCCACAGAGGGTTTCAAACTGCAAATGAATGTAGGAGTCTTTCTGTAAATGAAAATCTAAAAGGTACACAGACAACTCACAATGTGATAAACTGTGGAGATAAAAATAGGACACCTGGAAAGGACTTGTGCCAACGCAGCCATGTCTGAGGCATGGACATGGATGACCTGCACCTTGTGTACCTGGCCACTTATCAGAATGTGTGATTCCCCCAAGGAGTGGGCATTTCACACCATAAGATCCTCTGTGCTGAACATAATTAACACAGTTGGTGATTGCTAACATTCTTCCTTTTTTTTTCACCTGTGGGTGGAGCAACAACCAAGTAGAGAAGGAGAAGCTGGTGAGGCTCAGCACTGCCTGGTGTGACCCACACCATCTCAGCCACACGCTGTGTCATGCTCAGTGTGCAAAGGAACAGGAACTCTGTGTCAGTCCCAATAAATCACATCTGTAACAGAGCACACCCCACTCTGCACCACAGCCTGCCTCCACTTGAAGCTTCTTGCAAGCAACCTTGAGTTACTTCAGCCTGAAGAGACTCACATGGGCACCTCACGCTAAGACCTGTAACACACACGCTTGGAGTGGTTTTACATCCTTCACTGGTTGACTGAGCCTCCACCAGGGCACGTGGCATCCTCAGCACCCTGTGCCTGGCTTTTTCTAACCCTGCAACAGGCGTCTGCTTCAAACTCTGCCCTCCTCTCCCTGCACTTCCACTGCCCCTGGGGGAACCTCTGTGAGCGCCCATCTGCAGTGTCAGACACTTCCTCGCATTGTGGATCCCCCCACTGGCTTCCTGTCCCTCAGATCTGTGCTCCACATCACTCTCAGCCACCCAGGTGCACCTGGACAGTCGTGTAGTGTCAGATGAGCAGCAAAAGGCTCCAAAGTCAGGAGAGCAGAGAGAAAGCTCAGATCTCGGGAGTAACAGCAGTGCCCACCGTGACCGTGGAGACTGCAACAAGAAAGCCACCTTTGTTACAGAAAACAGTTCCAGTTTCCTAAAATAAACAAGAAAGGAGGAAAACAAACCCGAAGGAGTACACAAGAACACACAGCTCCCTGCTGGCCGTTAGATCAGTCTGGCACCAGCTGACCCCCGCAGGGCTCCACCAGAAGCACCTTCTGCTTGTGGGCTGGGAAACAAAGCCAGATTTGTCCCTGGCACAGCCCAGACCCGCAGGTTCCAAGCAGTGAATCCACTGCCCAGGGAACCACTGGCTGCTGGCCAGCGCCTCTAACACCTCCCAGTGCAGCAGCCACGACTGCTCAGAGCATGCTCTGCATCTGCTGTGCCACGAGGAAAACGCTACCAAAGTGCCTGAGCAGCACCCGCACTGCCCCACAGCCCAGCACACCGGAGGCTCTCATCGAAGGAGTTTCTGTAAGAGCCCGCAGGGCGATTAGGCATGACAGGCTCACCTCCTCTGAAGGCACAGGCAGAAAATGCTGTCCTACTGCACGCAGTACAGCAGGTCTCCAGCAGACCTGGAAACAGACATTTGCTTTCCTAATTTGGAGAGGGTTTGTTGTTTTGGTGGGGGTTTTTTTTGTGTTTTTTTTTTTTTAACATTCAGGCTTGTTTAAACCTATTAAAAAGCCCAGAGCAAACAAACAAAACAAATCTCCACACCACCACACCACCCCACGTGGCTGTGCCATCAACATTATCAATTTAAATTGAATTGGATCTTGGGTGACACCTTAGAAAAAACTCAGCTTATTCAGATTTCATTAAAGGAAAACTGTTCCGTTTATAGAAAGATTACTTTGTAGAGCCAACAGAAACACAGAGCTTAAAGCCTTTCCCAGAAATAAGGAGAAGCCACATCTTGAACAGAGGACTAATTTTCATTCTGTATTTTGATGCCCATGAAACTGTTTTACTGCCACGGGTATTTCTTGACAGTGTTTTAAATTACAGATCAGCTCATGCCAAACTGGGAGCTGGTAATAGCGGGTGGCCTCTCCTTTGCTTTTATGGAGTGAAAATTTTATTCTCCTTCTCAAATACCGGTGATTTTGATCAAAGTCATGGCGGGACACCCGCCTCAACGGCTGAAAGGACAGCAGCATTAAATCAATTCCCTAGGCAACTTCCCAAGCCGAGCCCCTATTGTTAAAATAATGAGTTGTGCACCACTTGATCCCAACCCACCAGCTGATCCCCATTTTTATAGACAATAGGTAGCACAGAACCAGAAAGCACCCGTGAATGGATCATTTCTCACTAATCGTGCATCTTCAGCTGATAAAACTTAACATTTCTTTCTGTAACAGCCTACGGGCATTTTTAAATGTAGAAAAAGAGCATCCTTCAGAGTTAAAAACAGATTTTATAAAAGTAGCACTCTCAAACTTATTCCAGGGAGTTGATGCTTAAAGAACCAGGAAGACTTTTTAACAGCGTGCATGCACTCTGCTGCCTCTCACCTCCCAAAAAGCCTGGATTTTCTTTCCATATCCCACATCAACTCAGGTGCCTCACTGCAGGGTCGAACCCTGCCTCTCTTTTCAGTACTGTTACCTGTAATTATTCTCTCACATTTCAGAACACCTTAACTTTTCTTTCATTTCCAAAGTTTTGCAACATGAGGGCCAGAAGTCCCAAGGACAAGTAAATCAGGAGGGCCCCCTGAAAACAGGCAAACATTGTGTTTTATAACTCAGGAGTTAAAGCACACTTTAAACAAAGAGCCTATGACTGGTCCATCAGATAAGGCTTATATCTCTCTCCCTGGAATTTAATAACACTTCTTCTAAAACACTTTTCGGCCAGCTGGAGTTGAAGTTCCCAGAATTGCACAGAGTAGCTTAATTACAACAAAATGTGCACTGAGTTTAAATCCTACCTCATCATACCTCATTTTAAAAAATACGGTTTATGGAGTAGAAATAAAGTATTTTTAGGGAGGACTCAATCCAGCGCTCAGCACCTTCCAGGTGGGGACAGGCGCGCTCCCACCCCGCGGCACTGCTGGCTGCTGTCCTGCGCTCCTCAGGGGGGTCGGGATTTTCCACTAAGCCTCACTGAACACGGGCTGGGCTCGGTCTGGGGCGAGCCAAGCGGCTGCAGCTCGCTCCGGTTTCACCGCCCGCGGCCCAGGTGCTGCCCTGGCACCGCCGCGGGGCAGCGCCGCCCCGGCACATGGCGAGCGGGGGAGAGCGGCCGGAGTTCATCCCGGCGATCCTCGGGGTCCAGCAGCACAAACACGGCCGAGGCGCGGCGGCGGCTGCGAGCTGCAGCCGGGAGAGCC
>WBNO01019299.1:343281-354993 GCA_013400575.1 Peucedramus taeniatus
CGAACAGCGCCCGGTGCCACCCCTGCCATGGGAACCGGGGAACGAACAGCGCCCGGTGCCACCCCTGCCACGGGAACCGAACAGCGCCCGGTGCCACCGTGCCATGAGCGACACCGGCCCCGAGCAGCCCCGGCCGGGACACTGCCGGGGAACAGGGCCTGCCCACCCTCCCAGGGAACAATTCCCAGTCTCCCACCCATCCCTGCCCTCTGGCACTGGGAGTCATTCCCTGTGTCCTGTCCCTCCATCCCTTGTCCCCAGTCCCTCTCCAGCTCTCCTGGAGCCCCTTCAGGTCCTGCCAGGGGCTCTGAGCTCTGCCTGGAGCCTTCTCCTCTCCAGGCTGAACTCTGCATTGAGCTCCTCAAACCTGTACCACACCTCCTCTGACCCTTCAGATGCTCCTTTCTTCTTGGCATTTTAAACTTGTTTGGTTTGTTATTCTTGTTGTTTTGGGTGTTGAGTTTTTGTTTGTTTGTTTTTAATGTTAAAGATGTTTAAGACAGTAATAATTCTAATGTTAAAAAGAAAAATCACTTTTGAACAGAGTTGGTAGAAAGAAGTAGCAAGATCAAAATTTTATGGGCGCTCTTCAGCAGCCTGCTAAGGGGCTAGCACAGCAGCAACATTTCCAACTTACAAAATAGCTACTTAAAAGCACTAATCCATAACTTGTTTTACCAGTTTGAAAAAGGACACATTTATTTCAGGTAAGATATTTATTCCTACCTACTTGGAGTTTATGTGCAATTTTTATATTGTTGATAACCTAATTATTGATTGGGTTAATCCTTAACCCATCTTTATTAGTGACAAGTTTCACAGTCACCTTTAGAAATAGTGAAAAAAAATTGCAAAGTAAAGCCCAAGTCTAATACACAGCAAATTTAACTTCTCAGCTTCTGCACTTGAAGTTTTTCCTCACAATCAGAAAAGTTAAAAGAACCCCTGTAGGTATGCAAGATGTAATTCAATAAGCCGCCCCTGGTTCCAGAGAGGATACAGAACTGAAGTGCCTCACAGAGTTAATGCAGTGGAGATGGTGGGATAGGGACTGAAAGGTACAGCCATAAATTTGGTACATTTTTATGTTGATTTTGTTCTTATGCAGGAAATTGGAAGACATTGGGCTTGGGCAGTAAAACCCATGTGATTTCAGTTAGCACGAGTGGTTTTGCTGTTTGCTTGAAGCAAACTGTGAGGTGTGTCCCTCAAGGGAGATGAGGGGACAGAGGACAGGAGGGAGTGTCCAGTGAAGCACGAGGTCACAGTGTCCCCTGCCAGACCCCTCCTTACCCCTGATGCCAAGGAAACCCTTTGTACACCCACCCACCCCCCAGCACTCCAGCAGTGGTATTGGGTCACTTTTCCTCCAAAACACACAGTAGCAGAAGATCCCAAACCCTCTCCAGCCCAATCCTTCAAATATTGACAAGAAACGTGGCAGAGAACCTTTCCAAGGGATGTTTAATAGTTTTCCTTCTTAATACCAATGTTCCACATACACCCAGCGGGGTCTGAGTGCCTCTCCAGCACCTGTGGGTCCCTAAGGCACTCAGGAGGGAGCTCAGTGGGAGAAATCCAGCAGGAATGTTTCCACCACATGGCACCAGCAGTGAATTCTGCGGCAGCTCTGCCACAGGACTGCACCCGTTTGATCTGTGTGAGGGCGAGTCCTGCACCAGCTCCCTGGGAATTTGGCAACTTTGTCATCACCAACTCACTCCTCTCACCCCCACCTGGGGGAGGTCTCGGTGCTCCCACTGCTTTTGAGAATGAATATTCAAATTTTAGTAATACAGTTTGGGAAACCAATGGATTGGCTTTCCTCTGTCAGCTCACCCCTTCCAAAGGCCCACGTGCCCTCCTTTGGGAAGCACCTCCAGTTCCAGCTGCAGGACTCAAGGCTCAGAGGATTGTGCGTTATTCCAGTCCTACCTTACAGCATTCTGCTGTCAAGAAAGTACCTTGAGCCTAAATCAAACTGTCTTCAACAGCGGAAATAAATTAAACAAATGTAATTTGCTTATAAAAATATTTTCTTATAAATCTTTAAAGCTTATAAAAGCCAGAAAATACATTTAAAACAATCTCCGGAACATTTCATCCTTTGAGGCGTGGTTACAGTTCAGAAAGTGAGGAGAAGCAAAGCCCACAGACATCTCACACTGATCTTCCCACAAGGAATTCCACAGTACCATGCTTAACCTCCAAGTCAGAATGCCTTGGGCATCCTTCCCCGGGTCAGCTGCCCTGTCAGATCATTTCTGTGTGAAAATAAAAGCTGGCACTCAGCTGGCAACGCTGCTGCCTCTACAGGCACTGCACGAGGAGCCTTCCCAGAGGTGCCCAAAGGAATCAGCAGCTCTGGGGTCAGGGTAAGCATGGGGCACTGAGGTGCTGCTTTAGCCATTCCTTTCTGAACTGCTCGAGCTGTGGGGAGGGCAGTGGTGCCACACACAGCCCTGCCTCGGCCACGCAGATCTCCCTGGCGTGGCACAGGGACACCGAGATTCCGGGGTGCTGATTATGGGATGTGTCTTTGTAATAAAACTAAAACCACCTCGCTGGTCCATCCAACACCTGAGTGCATCAATTGCTCCTCTTGCACTTCCACGAAGACTGTCCTTCGTCCTGCAGCTTTTTGAATTTTGGTCCAAGGAAGAACCACCAGGCAAAGCCCAGGATGACACAGATGATGGACTCCACGTAGTACCCGTCCAGGGTGGTCACACAGGAACCCCCAGCTGCTGTGCACAGCTGAAACAGAGCACAGCACACTGCACTGAGCACACAACACTCCAGAGCTGCGGGGGCCTCCCTGCTCCTCATCAGGACTAAACAGATAGTTTACTTTTTGTTGTTTCCTGTGCAGTTGGTTAGAGAGGCTTTGGAGCTTATCTGCAGCATGAAAAGTAACAAAGTACCAAACCTGCTCTAGACCTGTGGGAAATGGAGCACATCAGCCCAAAGGGCAAACTCCAGAAAACAGACACAGCCCCACTGTCTGTGCTGGCCTGCAGGGGCAACCACTGCTCCCAACCTCACAGACAAAGGTGGTTTTTTCCTTAGCCATCCATGTTGTGGATTCCCTACACCTGGAAATGCCCAGTGCCCAAGGCCTCAAAGGTTGGAGGGAGATTGGAGCAACCTGGGATAGTGGAAGGTGTCCCTGCCCATGGCAGGGGGGGGCACTGGATGGGCTTTTAGGTCCTTCCAGTCCAAACCATTCCATGAGGTTTTGAACTGGAAGACAAAACCCCCAGCGCTCACAGGGTGACTGTACAGCCCAGGATTGTTTCTGCTATTGTTTGGCTTTCAACACTGCTCTAATCCCAGGATTAATCAGTTCTCTGAGCTGAGGCTCTGCCAGCATTTTCATTATTCTGAGACACGTCAAGATCGGATTAGGAATAAGAAGGGAGTGGTGGTGGAATGTCACCAACCAGGAGGATGTGAGAAAAGATCAGAGGTGTGAGGTGAAGGAGGAAGGACTCAAGCTCAGTAGAGGCTGAGACACAAGGAACCTAATTAGTGACAAGCTAATGAGCGAAAGGCTGGGAAAGCATCCACTGCAGAAGCAGGTTCCCCTCTGCACCAGCAAAAACTGCAACTCCAGTTCAGACAAATCAAGCTGGACTCCAGAACACTTTGATAATTTGGAGAACCTCCCTGTCCTAGAGCATCCTGGCATTCAGGAGTGAAATAAATCTCAGTCATGAGAAGAGAAAAAAACCCACAAATATTTCCACTCTTCAGCCATGTCAAATGTCTCATTTGCTGTGAGGAGGTGAATTTGAAATGTTGCTTTCCCAGCAGTTTTGTGTCCTGTTGTTTGAACTGTGTACAGCAAGTTCTTTGTTCTCTTCCACAGGGCTCCCAGAACTGGGCAGGCAGCCAGTCCCACTTGATTTCATGGGGAAAGTGGACACCAAAATCAGAAAGCAGAACAGCATCTTGGAGAAGGTATCAAGGCAGGCAGATAAGAAGCCTCCAGGGAGACAGGAGGAAAAAAAACCTACCACAGAAATTGAGGGCCCAAGGAGACAGAATGCCTGCCAAGGACAGAGCCCCTGGCTGCACAACTCAAGACCCTACCTACAGGCTCCTCACACTGCACAGAATGTGGCACCAGTCTGGTGCTTCTGCCCCAGCTCAGCACAGGAAGAAAGGGCTCACTACTCTGCAGCTGCAAACCCTGGGTAAGGGGTGGTTATTCAGAGTGCACAGCTGCTAACAGACTGGAACATATCAGACAGGAAAATGAGCTCCATCAGTGGGAATTTTTAAGCACAAGCTATACATTGTGAAGGATTCCAAAGGCAAAAAAAATACTGCAGGAAGCCATTTAATGGAGACATTGAGCAGAGACACCCCCCCCCCAGCCCCCAGACTCACCTCTGAGGCTGCTGCAGTGGCACAGTTGTGGCCCTGGGCCCCGGCACACTCCTTCACTGTGAGGGGGTCCACCAGCCACAGGGCCACCGTGGAGGGCCAGTTGCCCCCCAGGTTGGACACGGTGTTGAGCAGGGTCATGTAGGTGCCCCCGATGAGCGGGTCGCTGACCTTGGCGTTGAAGGCCATGATGGCCACGTACATGCTGTACAGGGTGATCTGGGGGGACACACAGGCCAGAGACAACTGAGACCCCCAGCACGAAAACCCTGCTGAGAGACGCCCTGAACTCAGCAGCACTGACTGGAAAATGATCCCAGCAGCAGCAGCAGTTCCTCCTGCAGCCTGTCCTTCCCTGTGCTCACTCGGGGAGTGGCCTTGCTGCCTGTCTCAAGTCATGCTGCAACAGACACAGCCTCACATGCACTGGCATGACTTGGGTTAGCAAACTGAAATACAACCAGCCAGCTAAAACAGCACCTAAACACAACCCTTCTGCATTTAAAAATCACCTCTCAAGGCCCTGCATTCCAGTTCTGATCCAAAGACCACGCTGTATCAGATGTTTGTTTCCCAAGTCTTTGGATCAGATCCATTATGATGTTCCTCCAACAGTGGAGTTTTTTTCCTAGGACCAGGATCACATAACTTTATTTATTTGCACAACCAGCACATTCATCAGCATGCCTACCAAGCTCAGACACAGTTCTGGGACTTCTCCAGCTCCTTTGTGCTTTTGAACTTCTGGGTCTGGGGAAAAAGGAATCTGGGGAACTACACCAGACATGGACAGCTCAAAGTAGCTCACAGATGATGTCCAATGGAGCACAGGGAATAGAGAGGAATAACGCTGGCAAGAGTATTAGAAGTCAGTCCTGCCACACAGCACAGGTCAGGCTTGGAGGGATTTCAGTGTGACCCAGGACAAGACAGGGAACAGCATCTCCCCATCCCACACCATGAGTGTTACCTGGTGTAGAGCATAACTCAGCACCACCACAGCATAGTAGTAGACAGGAAATCCTCCTTCGTGCTTCACTTTTGGAGCCCACCAAACCAGGAAAGCAAATTCCAGGCCAAGCAGCAACCTGGAGGGATGAGAAAGGTGATTTGTTTTTCCAAGTAGTTCTTCCCATGTGCTTTCTCAGCACAAATCAACCACTGAATAATCATAGAGAGTACATTAAAATAGTTTAGATCTGAATAGTTACACCTGTTTCTATCTCAGAATTAGATATCAACTATTTGACAAGCAGTGATTGTTAATTAGGAGCAGGAGAGCACTGCTCTAATGCTGCTGTACATGCACATCCCAAACACCTCATGCTCTGCTTCCACACAGTGACACTGCATGAACCAGACAGTTCAACTCACTGTGACAATCCTGACACACTTCTTTGGACCTGGAAGTCAGAGAGTTACACACAAAACCCTACAGATGATGTGAACACACAAACTGAGCACACACATTACTGTGTTGCACTACAATGAGGCTTTACCTGTAAGGCATTGCTTTGTAGAAGGTGTTCAGGGGCTGGGGGCCCGCTGTGTATTTGCTGATAACCAGAGGCAAGATGATCTGCAAAGGAACCATTGGAACTGCCAGCAGAGCCAGGTGCTCTTTGGGGACTCCCTCCTCCACCAGTTTGAGTCCTGTGACAGCATCTGCTGCTGAAAACCCAACCTGCAACATCAAGGAGACAAAATAAGCTGAGGAGAACAGGGAGTTTGGCTAGAAATTCAATTTACTCCCTATGACATAAATTGAGAAATGGGATACAGAACAAGACACTTCTGCCCCTGATTTGATTTCCAGATTAGTTCCACATGTTCTACACTTGCACACTCTTATTGTCATCACAGCCAAAACTATTCCAGGAACATTAAGTAGCACTGCCATTCATTCCTGTGCCTTCACTGCTGTTGGCATCCTCAGTGTCCAACTAGGAGCCATGGAAACCCAGCCTGGACAGAGCCGGGAATTCTGAGCTAAAAAGAAACATTTTCTGTCCTTTTAACTGCAGGCTACGCAGCCTGTTTAAAAAATGTACTTTACTTTAATACCACATTGCCACCAAACTTCTCTTCAATGCTTGTGTTAAACACAAAAGCTCACACAAAGCTTTTTTGCTGCACAGCCCTGCTCAGCACAATGAGATAAGCCATTTTGCTTGAATTTCATGTGAAAATTCACAGCTCTTGTGACAGCCAACAGCAAAACTAAGTTACATCCCAGGGACCCAGCAGCCTTCTAGACCCTGATGCCAGCATTTAACAATTCTTAAATGTATTTACTTACTTTTGAAGTGAGGATCAAGAGACAGAAAGTAAGAACTGCTGGCATCTTGATTATTGAGAATAGCAGCCTGTATGTGTCAGTGATGCCTTTTGTTTCTTCCTTTGCTGGTATTAGCTCCTGATTTTCCTTCTTCAAAAAGGCAACCAATGTAGTTGTAACTAAGAAGACAGCACCCCAGAAAAACAGGAAATCTGAAGGGGAAAATAAAATAAAAATTTCTGTAGCAGCCATGATCGACAGTTGTAGAATATAAACCTAACAATCAAAGTGTAATAAAAACAAGCATCAAAAGCAAACAAGCACGGAGCTACATAGTGAGAGACACAGCTCTGTCCTCCTCTGAAAGGAGGTGTTTGCTGGAGCTGAGGCAGAGCAGCAGCAGCAAACCAGGTCACCTCCCTGCTCTTTGGTGGGTTATTACCACAGTGAGCATGTTGGAGGAGGAACAGAAGCAAAAATGAACGTGTTGAATGATTACACACACAACCACTACAGAGGATGACAAAGGAGGAAAACCACAAGTAATAGTTAGAAGACAGGGAAGAACCTGCAGAGGCAGAACTCCTTCCCAGCTCCCCCTTACCCTGCAGTCAGGGAACCACTCTGTGCCTCAGCTCGACATCCCTATCTAATATCCATCTCCCACCTGCAGGAAACAGGGATTTAGGAGTCTGAAGATGGCCCGAGGAAAGTTTTTACAGTTGTAAGGAGTCCTCAGATTTGTCAGGCTGAAGTGGATCCTTGGCAGCATTCAAGGGCTCTGTTTTAGACAGATCAGTATCTGTTAAATCGTGGATGTGGGGCAGAAAAAAAACACCAAGAGAGTACTTTTTGATTCAGTGAATGGCCAATTCAAGATAATCCTCTCCTCTGCCTCTACGGCAGAGGTAGGAAAGAACTCAGTCATGTGCAGAGGGTAGGACAGAAGCAGCCTTTAATCTTCCTGGTCAGGAGCAGCTCCCGCAGCCTCTGGGAGCCTGGGCAGGAGCAGCGAGGGCTGGTGAAAGAGCAGAGACAGCGCAAAGCTCCGGTCAATTATCGCCTGCTTCTCGTGCACAGCAGGGAACAGGATCGGCAAGCAGGCAAGAAAGATGCAAGCACTGCTCGAGGTGTGTCCCACCATTTCCAGAGTAACAGAAAAAAGGGTTCTCACACCACTTCTGCTACTTTTCCCTTACCTAAAACAAACATGACCTCACAAGCAACACTGTCAGATTGCTCTCTTAAAAAAACAAGGTGCCCTAAACAGACATTCTCAAGGAAAGATGCATTTTCTGAGAGTCACACTAATCACAGCTGCTGGCTACAAAGGATGTAGAGGAGCAGCTCTCTAATAATAACCCTAAGCATTATCACCGCAGTGGGAGACACACAGTGCAAGGATGGGGATAGAAATAGCTCTGAGCATCATCACATGAGTGCTCCTGATCAGGCCAGCCCTGTCAGCTGCAGCACAGCACTGCAGGGGCTGCATCAGCAACGAAGCAAAGCAAGAAGAAAAAGACCCACTATGTGTATATATATATAGTAGTTCAGACAAGAAAAACTGGGGTTTTTGAGGCTGTAGGCAGTTTACACAAAAATAAGGTACATTTCCTTTCAAATGCAAGGAACCTCACTAAGAGGCTACAAGCAAAAGAACTTTGAAATTAGAGTTTACATCAGGGATTTCAAGGACAAACTTTCTGGTCCCGCCATTGCTGCTTCCCCCATCCCTACTTTGTTTCTGCAGCTACACTGCTAGTAACAAAACAAACCACTGAGATGGGGCAAAACAAGTTTTTGAACTAGATCAGGGATGGATCAGGCTGGAAAGCAGCCATGAAGAAGGTAGCCAGGTGGTGCAGGTACCCAGGATCCCCTCCCAGGAGGAGGGCTGCTGCACAGTCCCTGGCACAGGTGAGTGGGGGAGGCCTTTAAGGGGCACCTTTGTCCTGTGCTCACTCTTTCCCTGTCCTTCATGCTGGAACGGGCAAACCAGGCAGGAATCACTAACCCAGCAAGGGAGCTTCCCCTGCTCTTAAAGAAACTGAAGTCACCTGAACAGCAAGTGCTAAATAAACCCCTGGATGTGCCAGGACAATCAGCCCACAGAAGGGTTTTTCCCGTTTCCTTCTCTGGCACTTCAGCCTGACACAGCCCAACACAGCCTTTGGTTTGGTGAATTTGATGATGGTTTTACATCTGTCCATATTATTTCCTGAAGTTAATGAGAACAATGAATGCTGCTGCTTCTCAACCACTCAAAGGTGGCTTAGGATCACAGAATAGCTGGGGTTGGGATGGACCCACGAGGATCATCTCAACTCCTGGCCTGGCACAAGACATCCCTGGAGTGCTGTCCAAAGGCTCCTGAAGCTCTGGCAGCCTTGGGGCTGTGCCCATTCCCTGGGGAGCCTGGGCAGTGCCAGCACCCTCTGGGGAAGAACCTTTCCTGATATCCACCTAAACCTGCTCTGACACAGCTCTGGCCATTCCCTCAGGGTACTGCCCTTCTGGATCATGGAGTGTTGACCTGTTCTTTCCCTGGCACTGGGCTCAGCCTACAACAAAAGTGCTCAGAGATCTGAGCTGGCAGAGAACATTCACCTTTTCCAGCAGTGAAGTTTTCTGCTGCTTTACCTGCCCAAACCTGCTCATCATGAGCCCATTACAGCCAGGGCAAGGAGCAGTGAGCCCCTGTGCTCCTCGGTGAGCTGGTTACTCCTGCTGCTCCAGGGAAACACCAAACTGTGCCACTCACACGACTGAGAAACAGAAACTTCTTACAGTTCTGCCACCTGAAAAACCATATCCTGACACTACAGTGTCAGTTATTTGCTATTCCTACTCCACCCACATCAATACCCAAGGACAGGTTAAGGAGGTTGCATTGGTGCTGTTTGGGTTTGGGGATAATATCTTTTTAAAAAAGCACTTCTATAATAGTAACAAACCCATTTATACAAACAGCCCTGAGAGGAAAAAAACCCAAACAACCAAAACTCTGGGCAGTGAGGGAAGTACAGCCAAGCCAAGCTGTCTGAACAGCAGTGGCTGCAAGTTGCATCAGCAGCAAAGACGTCAGTGTGCACTGCAGTGAGAGGGATGGACACGCCAGCCCAGGAGCTGCACAGCTCCAGGGAAAGCCAGGAACCAGCTGGGACACTTGGAGGGCCACTCTGTGCTCCTTGACAGAGGCCAGACACGAGGCTGGCAGCAGGGAGCAAAGAGCAGGACTGGTTAGCAGTGGTGAGAGCTGCAGAGACCAGGCAAGCACAGCAGCTGTGGACACTGCTGTCCTGGTCCATCCCTGAGGAAGGGGAAGGACAGAAAGCAAAGCTCCCCCTCACACCACAATTCCAGCCTGTTCTCGCATACCTGATCTGAGATGGCACAGGCAAGGCAATCAGTGTGGGGAGGGAGTAGAGCCTGAGACCATGAGGATCTGCTCTTCAGTGCCAGGGTCACCCTGAGGCTGCAGCCAGAAGTGGTGCCAGCATTTCCTGTCCTCCCTCGAACTTGTAACCAAAGCAGCTGCACTAGAAGCATCTCCAGGGTAACATCCCTAACATCAACCATCACACAGAACCTGAGGAAAGTCCCAAACCCCAGCAAACAGAAACATCCCTCCCCAAAATTGACAGTTATGCTGCTAGTTATGCTTGGATTATTTTTTTCCATTTAATTTCCTAAAGAGAAAAAGCAAATCCCCCTTAGTTTACTAAAATAAGGTCTTCCTTCAGAAACTGGCTACATGCTCAACCCTGAACACCTTCACTTCTATTCTGTGAAAATACCATATTGGAAGAATTTTTTTTTTTTTATTTTTTTAGTTCCCGTCTTTCTTCTTCCCACATGGAGGGTTTGGCTTGCTTTTTTTAAAGAGTAATCTAGTCCATGGCCATTAAACTAGGAGGAAAAAAAAAAAAAAAGAGTTCCTCCAGAGTGCTTAGATCAGCCAAGATAATGACAAGGCAGGTTTTCCACAGAGTTTAGCCCAGAAAAATCTCAAGTCCAGAGCATGTAGCAGCGGGCTCTGCCAGCCTCCAAGCAGGCTGTGCTTTCCCATGGGACAAGGGACAAACCAAACCTGTTTGGTTCCCAGCATCAAACCACAGAGGGGTCCGGGCTCAGGGAAGAAGCATCCTGAGGAATATATAACCATTATTATTAGGAAAAAATCCTTCCCTGTGAGGGTGGCAGGCCCTGGCACAGGGTGTCCAGAGCAGCTGTGGCTGCCCCTGCATCCCTGGCAGTGCCCAAGGCCAGGCTGGACACTGGGGCTGGGACAGTGGGAGGTGTCCCTGCGCAGGGAATCGCTTTAGTCCCTTCCAGAGCAGCGCACTCCGCGGCTCTGTCCCAGCACACCGGGGCTGCAGCGCCGGCCGTACCTGAGAGGGTGACGATGCCCCGCGGCTGCGGCTCGAAGCGCAGGTACTTGTTGCAGAAGGAGGCGGACTCGAGGGCCAGGAACAGGACGTTTCCCAGGAAGTAGCCGGCCGTCTGCCCCACGGAGTTGCAGGTGGAGGCGTAGCCCACGTTCTCCCGGGACAGCATGGTGAGCGCCCAGCCGTCCACCGCGATGTCCTGCGTGGCCGCCAGGAACTCGAAGAGGAAGAAGGTGACGGTGAGGGCCGCCACGTCGGGGCCGCGGCCGTGGCCGTCGCCCAGCAGCGCGTCCACCTGCGTGGACATGTAGATCATGAAGAGCCCCAGCACGTACTGCGTGGGCACCAGCCACGACTTGCGGCGGCCGAAGCCCCGCAGGTACACGGCGTCCACCAAGGGCGCCCACAGCAGCTTCAGGCTGAAGGGCCAGAACACGAAGCTGAAGAAGGCCTGGTCGGTGTAGCTGGCGCTCTTGCTCTGCAGGATGAGCGGCACGCTGCCCGCCAGCCCCAGCGGGATGCCCTGCAGCACGTACAGCACCAGCAGCAGCAGGATGCTGCCCAGCTCCGCGCGGTACCCCCGCGCCCGCGCCGGCAGCAGCGCCTCGGTGTCCCCGGGCAGCCCGTCGGGGGGCGGGTCGCCCGTCAGGT
>WBNO01019299.1:358105-406352 GCA_013400575.1 Peucedramus taeniatus
TTTTTTGAGTGCTCGGTTCGTCCCTGTGTGAGTTTCCTGGCCCGTTTTTTCCCGGCCGTGGTCACAGCCTCCTTTCCTGGCCGGGGCTGCTCTTGAGGGCTCCAGTTCTCCCTGGCTGTGGGGTGTGCAGCTCCTGGCCCATCCTGCACGAGTGAGAGCAGTTTCTGCAGGGACTGGCTCCCAGCAGCCAGCATGAGACGCGTGTCTGGTAAAGTTTCCCTCATGTGATGATTTGGGGCTCTTGTCTCAGTCTCGGGGATGGCCTGAGTTTGAGGGAGCTGCTTTCCTGTTATACTGTGAAATATGAGTGAGCTTTCTTAGACCTGCTTAATTTTAATACCACAGGGAAACAGTTAAACTCTTGTAAAACCTGTGCTGGCTTGAAAGTGCAAGATCAAGGCTCCTGCTTTAGGCTTGTTCTGAGTTACCAGTGTGGGTGAGAGCTCAGGGCTGAGGGCTTGGACAGAGGAGCTGCTGCTTTCCAGTACCCCACAACGGGACTGGTCTGTATGGAAATGTGGTTATAAATTGCATTCATGACCAACTTGCAAGCACGTGGGTGTGTGAAATGCTTAAAAATCCCCTGATGCTGCACAAGTGGGCTGCTAGGAACTTGCACACTCAGTTTAAGGCACGAGGCAGGTATGTGAGGAACAGCATTTGTGGTGTCCTTGGCTGGTAACCTAAGCCTGGTTCCAGTTCTCCTACCTCAGCTCACTAGAGAACTCGGAGTTCTTTGGCTTTGACACAGAAGAACAGCAGTAGTGGAAGATTTTGCCCTCCAGTGTTAGCGTGGTAGAGCTGAGGTGGTGGGATGAGGCTGGCAGCACAGCCGGGGTGACCACACGGCTCAGGTGGCACATGGGACCTTGGTGCCATGTCTCGGGTCCGTGGCATTCAGGGTGACTTCTGATTTAAACTAGCTGAATAGAGGCTTTCTTCTCTCGGTGTGCACAAGTTTTTAGTCCTGTTTTCAGTCCCGCTCTGGGGACAGCAGCATGGTGCCTCTGCCACAGTGCCTGGACTGCCTGGGACAGGTGTCAGAGCAGATTCCAGAGGAGGTCTCAAAACCAGTGAGTTCTCCAGATTATTGTGCGAATAGGCCAGAAGACAAGGAGCTCTAGTTCTACCTGTACTGAGGGGAAAAAGGGCTTTCATTAGGGGCTGTTCAGCCCCCAGCAGGAGGAGGTGCTGGCTCCAGAAGCCCTGTCCATCCCTGCAGGAGCTGGGCTGTCTGGTGTCCTCTGAGTCTCTGCTGGCACACCCGTGGTGTGCAGAGCTCAGCTGCCATGTTGGCTGCACACGAACAGCATCTGTTCCTTTTTGGATCTCATAAAATAAAGTTTCCCTTGGTAAATCGGGGTTTAAAACCCCTAGCCTTGGAACTGTGCCTTTCAGTAAGTAAAGCCAGATCCTGGGATGACTTTTCTGCCTTTTTTCCTTTCCTCTTTTTGCCTGTGATTTATGGTGGTGTACATTGGGCTCTCTAAGTCCTGAACCCCCTTACAGTTCTACTTGTCTGGTTAGCTCAGAGGAGTCTGGATTGCTGTCCTGCTTCTGCTGGGATCTGAGGGGTCAGGATTCAGACAGGTTCAGGTTCAGGACACAGACCTACTCATGCTGCTTTAACAGTGCTTCTCAAGCTACTCCTGATGTAACTTCAGGCTCTTTCTGTTTTCACACTTCTGTCTCCCCTACAGCCGTTGCTTACGCGTTTGTTAACCACACCTGCCTGCCCTCGGGGCAGGGCACTGAAAACCAGATTGATTTATTTATTATCTGCAGGTGTTGGATGCTCGGCTGTCAGTCCAGCTGAGCTGACACCAACAGTAACTTCTGTTTGTCTTTTTTCCTGAGGGGGCTGCAGAGCTCTGGCCCTAAACGACACAGCCTACTGCTCTGAAACAATTAAAGACTTGAAATTTAAAAATAGCACTGCAAGGAATAGTGTTTCCCCCAAGATGGGCTCAGGAAAGCACAAGGATGTTGGTCTGTCTTGCAGGAGCTGCTGATTTAGAAATTGCCAGGTGAAAATGCCCAGAATCACTCTAAAAGTGATTCCCTCCCATGCACTGTAAGGGAGGACAGCTCTGGAGACTCTGCCTCACTGGGGGTGTGAAGGGCTCTTTGCCTCAAAGTCTACTCTCTTCCACCATGTGCACTTTTTGTTGTGTAACCCAGGAATAAAAGTCATTAACAGCTCCCCGTGAGGCAGCTTGGCTGCCAGCTGAAGGGCAAAAATTAAATATCTGATTTTAACCTGGATTTAGGCTTTTGAGGGATTTAGCACTATTTTTTCCCTGACTTATGTCCTTTAATTTAGATAAAACCTGTTCCAGCTGGTGTGAACTTTGGATGTTTCCAGTGTGTTTGTTGGGAAGTTGTGTCCCAGCAGGATGATGCTCTCCAGAATCACCTGTGGCTGCTCTGGGCTGAATTCCTGCTCCAGGTGGAAATGCCTGAGCAGCAGTGATGGGAACACAGACGAGTCCTGGGTTGGAGGTTCTGCTGCCTGGTCCAAACCAGCAGAACCACTCCAACCTGCCATCAGTAAAACTTGAAGTGGAGCTCCAAGATATTTGGAAGCAGCGTTTGCCAAAGTAAAACCCTTCCCAGTCTGTCCTTCACCAAGCTGCATTGGCAAGGAAACAGGGTAAGCTTTAAGTTAGGGGAGGAACACCTTAAGAGAAGTCAATTCTGTAGGCAGCAGATTTCTGGTGTTAGAGCATGGCTGTTGATTCTTCCTTGGAGATGCTCTGATAAGAACACTTCCATGGAATAGCTGCCTGTCCTCACAATCTTTTTTTTAATGAAGGAACTCGGCCTTGTGTTTCAGCACTCTTTCAGATTTGGCCAGAGTTGGCCAAGCAGTTCAGACATGAGGGGCTCAGAGGGAACCACTGCTTTGTTCTGACGTGCAATCTGCTCAAATGCTGCGCTCAAAATGTGTTGGGCTTTTTTTTTTTTTTTTTTTTTTTTTTATTTTTTTTAAATCATTTAGCAGCAACATTTGTTCTCAATTTCCCCTTTTTATTCTCTCCAGGAGGTAATGTCAAGTGAAGTTCAGCATATGAGCCAGTGTGACGGGGGAGAACATTTTTTTGTTTGATTTTGTGCTGTTTTGCCTGAGAAAAAGGCCGGTGCTGTCAGTTCTCATGGGCTGTGCTGGGGTTCGTGTGGAACTGGAAAATGGAAAAAGATGGAGAGGCTGCAGATGGTGATCAGGGCATATGAGCTCTTGCTTGTGGAAAGCTCTGCCTTCGTTAGATCATTAGCATTTTTCTTCCCTAATTTGTGCCCTGTTTGGTTTGGGGGATGGGAATGCTGTGTCTGTGTCTCTTTTGGGTGCATGTTCTGTGCTGGTGTCCAGTGCCTTTATCTTGCCAGTGCCTTGACCAGTGCCTGGTCCTTATAATCTTCAAGATTTTTTTTTCCTTGTATTTTGAAGTTTCTTGGCTGGTCTTTATCATTTTTATCATAAATTAGCATAGCTAATTAGCAAAGCCTTGCACATGTTAGTTGTTAAAGAGATCTGGCTTAGTCGATGGGCTGTCAGTGTAAAGCCAGAGGAGGTTTAGGCTGGATATCAAGAGACATTTCCTGACAGAAAGGTTTGTAAAGCATCCAAGGGCAGTGCCCAGGGTAGTGGTGGGGTTGCCATCCCTGAGAGGGTTCTGAAAAGGTGTGGAAGCAGCACTTCAGCAGTGACCATGGTGGTGGGGTTGGGTGGACAGCTGGACTCAGGCCACTCGCAGAGGCCTTTTCCAGCCTCGTGTCTCAGTGATTCCATGGGATTGCTGAGTGGGTGTCTATGGTTCCATGGGATCACTGAGTGGGTGTGGGTGACCCTACAGGATTGCTGGATGGGTGTGGGTGGCCTCGTGGGATTGATGAGTGGGTTTGGGTGACTCAGTGGGACATGGGTGTTGGTGACCCCATGGGATTGCTGTCGTGGGTGTGGGTGACTCCAGAGGGTTTCTGACTGCTGGGTGCCAGCAGTTCCATGGCATTGCTGAGTGGGTGTCAGTGATTCCATGGGATTGCTGAGGGGGAGTGGGTGACCCTGTGGGATTGCTGGTGCGGGTGGCTCCAGGGGATTGCTTGTGTGGGTGTCGGCGATTCCATGGGATTGCTGAGTGGGAATGGGCGATTCCATGGGATTGCTTGTGTGGGTGTCGGCGATTCCATGGGATTGCTGAGTGGGAATGGGCGATTCCATGGGATTGCTTGTGTGGGTGTCGGCGATTCCATGGGATTGCTGAGTGGGAGTGGGCGATTCCATGGGATTGCTGAGTGGGAGTGGGCGATTCCATGGGGTTGCTGGTGCGGGTGGCTGCGGGATTTCTGACGCGGGTGCTGTTGACAGCCCGAGAACGCCGGGGCAGAGCTCAAGGATGGGCAGCACCACTACGAGGGCGCCGTGGTGATCCTGGACGCGGGCGCGCAGTACGGCAAGGTCATCGACCGGCGCGTGCGCGAGCTCTTCGTGCAGTCCGAGATCTTCCCGCTGGAGACGCCGGCCTTCGCCATCCGCGAGCAGGGATTCCGGTACGTCCCGGCCCTTCCCCTCCCTGCTCTGTGCTCGCCACCTGGCCCACAGCTCTGACGTTGCAATAAAGCACACAGGACTCCATTTTTTCTTCATGTAGGAAAAGCC
Source organism: Peucedramus taeniatus (assembly GCA_013400575.1). NCBI lineage: Eukaryota > Metazoa > Chordata > Aves > Passeriformes > Fringillidae > Peucedramus > Peucedramus taeniatus. Next base: position 362,763 of record WBNO01019299.1, read on the forward strand.
AATTTAAGAGTGAGAGATGTGCAGAACTTTTTCAGTCTTTGGTCTCTTGTTTTATTGTACTAGGCTTCGCGCGCAGAAAAATCACTACAAAATAGCTCCAGAATGTGCAAAGTCCTTTATAGTTGTTTTGTCCAATTAATTCTAGAAATGTACTTTATTTTCATTTATCTACCAATAACTCATCCCTTGTCCATCCATGTAATCAGAAACGGTGACATTCCCTAGCTAATCACCCTGTGCCACCACCACTGCAGGAAATGGAGCAGATGGAGAAGAAGCAGCAGCTCAGGGCAATGCCCAATGCTCTCCATCTTAGCTCCATACTAAAACACCCCAAAACCTAAATTTCTCACTCAAGTGACATACTACACTATTCTCTATTCTCTGTCTCACACTCTTGTAGATTCTAGTCTATCTTGAAGTCCTAAAAGCTTTCTCTGTAGGTGAGGGTCAAAGTCAGTGTTTCTCCAGGGGTCAGGGCCCCTCAAAGCAGACAGAGGAATATTCCCTGTGCCCAGGGTTCCCACAGCATTACTCATTTTATGTCATTTTCACAGCCCTTGTGTTCAGCTCCAAGTGGCTGGTAGTTTTCTTGTCCAGTTCATTGGTTCAAAGGTGTTTTTGTGTGTATGTGGTAAAATTCTCTCTTCACCCAGGTATTTACATTTTTCTTTGTGGATTTTTATGGGACAGATCTGTTATTCCAGGTGTAACCTATTTTTCTTACTGGAATAGCTTGTTGTGCTAACTGCTTCTTATTCCTTTGATTCTTTCTAATGGGAACTTACAAGCCAGCTGGTTAGCTGCACGTAGAGGAAGCAACAGGCTTAAGCCCAGATTTTATAAAGCCTTTTATAATATCTACCTGTATACAACTCTCTAATGCCAGTGGTGTGAATGATTCCATCTGGAATCCATCAGGAACACCTGAGCTGTGCTGGGGTCACTTGGGCAGAGATCCATCTTGCACGTTTGTCTCTCCATGCCTTTTTGTACATTTATTTCCTAATGTCATTTTGATAATTTCAGTTCCAGAGCATCATTCAAGAGGCTGCATTTTAACTGTCTGCCAAAATGTAGATGGTTTTGCTGGTTTACCTGTTGAATTTTTGTGGGCTTCTAAATTATTTTTTTTACTTCTTTTTTTTTAAATTAAAGTAACTAACTTGGATACTGAAGGTATTGTGGTAAATTGTGCCAGATGTTCCTGGGAAGCAGCTAAAAACATCCCCAATTGACACTGCCACTCATTGTTTGCAGCAAAGAAAGGTCTCACAATTACTTAGTAATTTGTACATTAATTTTTCATGTTTTGTTAGGCTTTCTAGGATATACATCTCTTCTGTGTGTGGAGAATTAATACCCTGAAGTCTACAAATCACCAAAGATTTGTACTGACTTGTCAGTTTGGTACAAATCCAGAAATATGGTGCATGTGGGATTTTGGTTGTGCTCTGTAACAGATAAGACATTGCTGCAGAAGTGCATTTTTCCAATCAGTGATAATTAGTGAAGCAGTAAATAGTTTGTGTTGATGGAGATTTGCAGTGGGAAGAATTCAGAACAGCTGAAAGTTCTTCAGAGTATTGGGATTAGACCTGTAGCACTTGTCATTGCAAATAGTTGCTCTCTAAAATATGGCAGAGCCTCTTCAGCCAGGTCATTTCTCAAGGTTGGGGTGGTGGTTTCAGGTCACCCAGGCTGGTCAATGACTCTGTTTGTGTCCACAGAACCTGTTTGTGTCCAGTGTCAGTCGACAAAGCCAGCAGATCAACAGCTGTGGTCACTCTGAAACTGAGTTTGTGGTTTTACTGCAGGGTTTTGGTGCATAGTCCATGTCCTGGCAGCAGTCAGGCTCCACGTTGCAGCTGGTGCCTGGGGTGGGTGAGGAGCTGCCCCTGTGCTGGGCTTTGAGATGGGAGCAAGAGCCAACATTTTGCTAAATCATATTCACATGTTGTGTTTGAAAAGCCAGCTCCCCAGTGTTCAGAACTCTCTCAGTGACAAGTGTCACCCAAATGTGGCATGAACATGAGCATTTCCCACAGTATCCTGGCTCTGGATTTAGTCTGGGCTCTGGATTTAGTCTGGGCTCTGGCACTGAGCTTTGGCAGGAGTCCTGACCTCAGGGTGTTGATGCACACATTTTCCCCTGGGTGTTTTTATGTGGTTCCTGAGGTGCCTGTGATCCAGTGCAAAGGGGCTTTCCAGAGCTGGGTCAGGCTGTTTGGGAAGGGGTTTAGGGTAAACCAGAGACAGGGGTATTCACACTAACACAGACAAGTGTGCAGGAAAGTACACAGTGCTGCAGGAAAGCTTGCACAGTCTGCAGCCTGTGCTGGTTCTGACTTCTGCACAGCTGAGAAGGTACAAGTCCTTCTCTCAGCATCAACTCTTTTTTAATTTACTTCAGTACTTGGGCACATTGCAAACCTCTCTGTATTATGTCAAATTTCAATTGGTATGGAAAAAACCCAGGTGTTTAAGACTCTACTTTTTGACTAGAAGAGTGTATAACTATTTTGAGTTCTCATAAGAATGTTCAGTCTATAGGTGTGGCTGTATTCCTTCAATTCCTTCCTAGGACTCCAGGGAACAGCTGGAGCTGTCTCAGGAGAGTTTTGGGTTGGAGATCAGGGAAAGGTTCTGCCCAGTCTCCCCTGGGAATGGACATGGCCCTGAGCTCCAGGAGCACGTTCTGTGATTCTAATTAATATTAAATAGTGTTCTGTACATCTGGCACTTGAACAGATGCTTCTGTGCACAGAGTTATTTGGAGCAGGAGCACCAGCAGCCACAGAGAGAGCTCAGGCTCTTCATAGCAGTCCAGGTCCAGGAAATGCACCATGTCCCCAGGCTGAGCAGAAGTGCCTGTGCAAGAACTGCAGGGAGGAGCTTTTGGGATTGCTCAGTGTAAAACTGCACCCACATCAGCTGAGCTGGTTCCAGAGCTGGCCTGGAGATCCCAGCAGGCAGGGGAACAAATGCTGCCTCGTCCAGCTCCATCCCTCCTGGGCTGGAGGGGCTGCAGGTGACCTTGGTGCCTGGGCTTGTCCTGCAGGGTGGCAGGAGTTCCTGCTGGTGGCACAGGCAGGAGTGGGCAGCACGGTGCCTGTTCCTGCTGCTCAGAACCAGGAAAACTCTGGTTTGTCAGTACTTGCATGGAACATGGGGGAATGATTGGATACATTTAATCCCATTTATGCAACTCTTGTCTCGTTTGGGTTTGCATTTCTGGCTCGGAACAAGTTTGATGTTCTCTGTGGAACAAACAGTTCTGAGTCCAAGGTCTGGTGCAGCCCTGCTCGATCCCGGGACGAGGCCAGAAGTGTTGCCCAACTGCTGCTTCTGCAGTTCATGGTCCTGTAAATCACTATGGTGTGCAAAAACTCTCTCTTCCCCTCTGAGATGGTCTCATTTTCTTTTATAGTGTGAGGTATTAACTCCAAACCCTACATGATCACCTGTATTGCCCTTGTAATTCTCAGCTTGTTGCTAATGCCATCTCTGCATAACCACAATGGATGAAGGGACATTTTTTTTCAGCAGATTTAGGAGTTAGGAAGTGGATTTTTTGATTGCAGGTCTTCAGATATCACAGACCTCATAAATTGTGGGTATATATATATAAAAATATATATCTTAGTGCTAATACTCTACATTTGTCCCAGCCATCCTGCTTCTCTCACAGCTGATGGTTGGCTATGAGAAATTTAAAATACAGGCACTTTTTATGATGGTTTATATTTGACTTTGTTTAAACTGGGGAAATCCCTCCTTGAAAACCTGCTGGGTCTGACAGCAAAAATCAAACTAGGTGTTATATCTGTGTTAAAATGTCTGTTTAAAAGTATCAGTTCTAAGAGTGGTATGAGACAGTGCCAGTGCTTATAGTAAATAGATTTCAGAGTAACCAGTGTGTTTGGATTAATGGTTTCTTCATGTTCTGTCTGCAGAGCCATCATCATTTCTGGAGGACCAAACTCTGTGTATGCAGAAGATGCACCATGGTTTGACCCAGCCATATTCACAATAGGAAAACCAGTGCTTGGGATCTGCTATGGGATGCAGGTGCTGTTGGGAGACAACACAGAGTCCTTGGGGCTGGGAAACACCTCCAGCAGCCAGTCCAGCCATTGAATGTGCCTGGCCACAGCCTCTTTCCAGGCCTCATTGCTGCATGAGCTGGAGGGCAGTGCTGCAGGAGCTGCTCTCCACCCAGAGCAGGAGCATTCATTGATGAGCTGAGCTTGCTGTGTGTTCCTCTCTTGGCTCTGCCTTACCTTGTAATGGCCCTAAACTGAAGGAGGGCAAATTTGGATTAGAGATTAGAGAAAAGCTCTTCCCTGTGAGGGTGGGCAGGCCCTGGCACAGGTGCCCAGAGCAGCTGGGGCTGCCCCTGGAAGTGTCCAAGGCCAGGCTGGACAGGGCTTGGATCAGCCTGGGATAGTGAAAGGTGTCCCTGCTCCTGGGAGAGGTGGAATGGGATGAGCTTTAAGGTCCTTCCAACCCAAACCAGTTTGGGATCAGTTGCATAAATGTTTTTTCTTTGCTGCAGTGCTCTGAATTGAGCTCCACTCTCCCTGTTTTTGTCAGGGTAATTATAACCTGTCAGTCACTCATTAATTCTGGCCATCTGTACTGAGGAAGGCCCCTCTCCTGGAAACAAGTGGAGCAGTGTCTCAGGCAGGGGCTGCTCCTAGCAGAGTTCTTCAGAGTGCTTAACACTCCCTCCCAAAAAAGAAATAACCTTTACTTACCTTTGGACTCTCTGGTGATCCTGCAGGGATCTGGTAGATCCCAGCTGAGCAGAACAAACTTCCAGGAGACAAGGGCTGCTTCAGGTGCATGACTTCTGCTCGTGCATCTTGCTTTTTCCAGGGTTAGTCTCAGAATAAAACTAAGGGACCAAATTCAGGTTTTTGACGTGGCCTCAGGTACTCAGCTGGTTTGCAGAGCAGCCATTTCTGAGGGAAGGAGCTGCACTCTATGGATTATACATTATTTTGCAAATCTCTGCCTGTGGGGTTCTGCTCCCTGTTTAGGGCAGTGGCCCCAGCTCTGCTGGCAGAGGGGAACGAGCCCTGTACAGAGCAAGGGTTAACTCTGAGGGGAATTCCTACAACTTTGGGATGTGGTGAGGTGTTGGCAGTCCCGTGAGGGATGGGGAGGTGCTTGCTCATGGGGTCCCTTTGCTCTGCAGATGATGAACAAGGTGTTTGGAGGGACGGTGCACAAGAAGAGCGTTCGGGAGGACGGAGTGTTCAGCATCACCCTGGACAACACCTGCTCACTCTTCAGGTGCACACACATCTCCAGCTAGCACAGCAGTATCAGCCTGGGAAAAAGGGTGTCTGGATGAGAGGAAGGTTATTTTCTTAAAAAAAGAGCAGAAGTAGCTGATAATTTCTAATAAAACTTTTACAAGTGAGGTCACAAATAAGCGGGTTACTCATTGAAACAAATACCTAGGGATAACTTTATATCTGGCTCTAAAAAAGCAGGTGCACTTGCTGGGAATATTGTATAAACCCCTTATTTCAGAGTCTTCACTAAGACACTGTAAGTGCACCATGATCTGAGAATATTTGAGTTAAGCTCTTGTCTCCTGCAGTGCACTGCTCTTGTATTTGTTGGTGCCCATCCAGTTTTGGACAGGGCACAGAAAATCCAAACCCATTCCTCTTCTGCCTTCCTTTAAAACTGCTCTGTGAGTTTTATAAACCAGAATTCTATTTCTTGATAATTTTGTTGATGGCTTTCAAGTTCCTTGTGAAAAGTCTGACAGTTTATTCATCCCTGGTGTTCCAGGTTTATTATCTTCCCTCTGTAGGGCTCCTGCAGAACTGCCTGATGTGCCCAAATTGTCCTGAAAACACATAGTTTTGAGCAAGGAAAGTTCACTTTGTTGAAATAAAAAGCAATACTCCCAGTATCCTGATGGACTCCAGATGGCTCCCCAAGCTCTAGAGGGGACCTCAATACTGGGGTGGTTATAAGGAGTAAGCCACAAACCCTTCAGAACTAAGATCAGTTCCCTCTTGCAGGAGGGGACAGAGACTTGGGCAGCTTCCAAGGGAGGCATCTCAAAGCTGCAGATGGCTGTTCCTGGGAAGGAAATCCTGCAGACATTTCAGATGTCCTGGTCTGTTCAGATGTGCTTTTGTTGGAATCCCTCAGGGTATCTCTTAGAAAGGCAGGGAGTTAGGTCTTTGTTCTTTCTTGAATTGATTCTGGTTTTTAATCCTGGTTTAGAGGCCTTCAGAAGGAAGAGCTTGTGCTCCTCACTCATGGAGATAGTGTGGATAAAGTAGCTGATGGATTCAAAGTGGTGGCACAGTCTGGGAACATCATAGCAGGTATTTATTTTATCCTGAATTTGTCTTCTCATAATGTTTGGTAAAATAAAGAATTATGGCAGATAGGAGTTAGAACCAAATGGCAACAGAGTAATAGCCTTTGTTATTTAAATGCCAAATAGATTAATTGTTTTTAACAATTTCTGGGGTGTGTTTGTATGTTGAGCTGTCATGATAGTAAAGAAATAGACTTTAAAGGAATGGTCCTGATTTTAATGTGGTTAAAGTTGTCATTATTTATATAGTTTATATTGTTTTAAAGCATGCATGTGTTGTTTGTCTTAGAAATAAAATATCCTGTGCCCTTAAGGCAAGGAAGAGGGAGACCTGCACTGTGGTGTGCAGTGCCAGTGGGGTAACAGTACAAGTCAAGCCCTGTTTAATTATTAAAGCTTTATTAACTTGTTACTACTGTATTTAATATTGCATGAATGTTCAACTGAGCAAGAATAATGTAGGTACTGAAAGCAGGGCTTTAGCATCACACAGAGATTGTCACAGGAAATTGTGGGACCTTAGGATTTGGGGTTTGAGAGCCACTGGAGTTACCCAATCCCAAAGAGCCCCTTTGAGTCTCTTGCTTGGCTTGGCTATGCCTTCAATTCCAGCTTAGTTATTTACTTATTTTGGTTTTGCCATGTATCCCAGGCATAGCAAACGAGTCTAAAAAGCTCTATGGAGCACAGTTCCACCCTGAGGTGAGCCTCACAGTGAATGGGAAGATGATCCTGAAGAACTTCCTCTACGATATCGCGGGGTGCAGCGGCACCTTCACCGTGGAGAACAGGGAGCTCCAGTGCATCCAGGATATCAAGGAGAAAGTGGGCTCCTCAAAGGTCCTGGTGAGTTGAGCCAGAGCTGGGTGCTGCTTTGCAGGAGCACTGGCAGTGGCTGGGGCTGCTTGGGAAGTGGGGAGTTGTCGCGGTTGGGTCCTGCAGCCGCGGGTTTCGGGGAGTCGCGCTGGGGCGGTGCGTGGGTCGCTGCAGGGCGGTGCTGTGCCCTCCCCTCCCAGCTGCTGGGTTAAACCCTGGCTGCCAGCCCAGCTGCCCCGGGTGGGTTCCTGTCCCTGCAGGTGCTGCTCAGCGGGGGCGTGGACTCCACGGTGTGCACGGCGCTGCTGAACCGCGCGCTGAACCGCGAGCAGGTCATCGCCGTGCACATCGACAACGGCTTCATGCGCAAGAGGGAGAGCCAGGCCGTGGAGGAGGCCCTCAGGAAGCTGGGCATCCACGTGAAAGGTACCTCCTTCCTGCTCCATGCTCCTCCCACCGCTGGCACTTGGGGTGGTTTTCCCAAAATCTGCCCTTAGGGTCGGGTTTTGTTGAGCTGCTGTTCCCAGACTCTGGTACCGAGGCGGGGTCGGTGATGTGGAACCACCTGAACCTGTGCACAGAACTTAAACCTGGAATGTTAGGCCTTGTTTGGAGCATACAGTGAGCTCCCCCTCTCTTCAGGTGTTGGTGTCTGTGCAGGTGGAGCAGTGGATTTGTGCTTTGGTCGCTTCTCTGCTGAGGGATCCTGTTCAGCTGCTGCACAACTCACTACATTTCCATTTTCTCCAGTGTCTTCATTAACACTTAGGGCTTCATTTCTTTTCCTGAGTCTCTTTCTTTGTCAGCTGTGAGCTCGTTTGGGTGATTGAATGCTGCTATAGCCAAGATGGCTTTCAAGGCATTTTTTCTTGCTTTGAAAGAAGTGCATTTCAATGGTTTTGGAGTGATTTTTTTTTTTATAACAAGGTGTTGATTGATCAAAGGCTGGACTCAGTGATCTGGGAGGTCTTTTCCAACCTGTATGGTTCTGAGAAGGAGTTAAGTGAGAGAGCAGAAAGTGCCCAGATGTGGCTGATGAGAAGGCTCAGAGGTTTTTTGGTACCTCAGGTATGAGGAGGTCAGAGAAGACCAAGTTTGTGCCAGCAGCACGAGCTGCTCTGTGCTGCCTGGTGAACTCCTGAGCCACAGCTGCCTGTTCTGGGGGTCTCTGCCTTGCCCAGGGGTTCTCCTTTGTTCTGCTCAGGCACTGTGGCACTGGGTGAGCAGTGCTTCCCACTGGCAGCCTGGGCTGCAGTGTCCTGAGCTTCATTCTAAACACATTTTTCTAAATTTATTTTTACTTTTCTTTTTTTTCTTTTTTTTTTTTTTTCTTTTNGAAAATCCATGTCTTATTCTTGCACTCCATGGAGCAATAAACCTGGGCTCTGGCAGGCAGCCAGAGGAACAAATTGAGGGAATCCCTTTGCTGCAAGTGCTCCTTCTGTAGGTCAGGGAGTTCAGTGCTGGTAAAGGATGCCAGAGAGCCTCCCAGCTGATCTCTGGGTTGGGAGCCTCTCTAAATTAAGTGGCATAATGTAGCATGAGTAAATAGTGCATCATTTAATTTTGGTTGCAGAAAGGCCTTGGGGAAACACTGTCTGTAAACTATTTAAAGCAAGTAAATTATAATCTGGGAGGGAAGCAAGAACTGGACTTGCATGTGGCTGCCTAATCTCACAGTATGGAAAAAGTAATAGGTTAATAATAGAAATGAAAGGCTCTTAGTAAAATTAATTTTTGAGGTATTGAGCAGCCCTATTCAATGCAGTTAATAGTCAAAGGAAATTATTTTTATTTTTAATTTTTTAAGCAATAAAGTGGAACTTCTATTTTGTAACCCACACAAAAATCTGTAGTGATTTTGTAAAAAAAAAAAAAATCCCTGTGATTTCCTGCAGTGGTGAATGCAGCCCATTCATTCTATAATGGCACAACAACTCTGCCCATCTCAGATGAGGACAGAACTCCACGTAAAAGAATTAGCAAGACCTTGAATATGACTACAAGTCCTGAAGAAAAGAGAAAAATCATCGGTGACACCTTTGTTAAGGTAATGTTTGTTTGTTGTTTGGCTGAAGTTTTCAAATACTCTGATTCCTGGGTACATCTTTTAGTGTTTAATCAGTGGTGGTGATTAATTAATGGGTGCTTGTGTGAGCTGGGGATGACCCCAGAAACCTTTAGGAAGAGACAGGGAGAATATTTAACAGGCACTGATGTTCCTGTACTCCAGGAATGTTTTTTCCATTTTCTGCTCAACAAAAGATGAGGTTAAAGGAATGTTTCGGCAGTGGGACAGTGGCATCATGAGTTTGCTGGATGTTTGTGCTTTTCCAGCTCCCTGCTGTAAAATTCATTCTTCTTGAGCCCTTTGACAGCCCCAAAAGTGCCAGAACTGTGACTCTTTGTGCCCCTCCTGCAGATTGCCAACGAGGTCATCGGGGAGATGAACCTGAAACCCGAGGAGGTTTTCCTTGCTCAGGGCACCCTGAGGCCTGACCTGATCGAGAGTGCCTCCCTGGTGGCCAGTGGCAAGGCTGAGGTGATCAAAACCCACCACAACGACACCGAGCTGATCCGCAAGCTGCGCGAGGAGGTGAGGCCGGGGGGCTGCTGCTGCCCCTGGCTCTGCCACACACCCAGCACCCAAAACAGGGGCTCTCTGCTGCTGGCACTGATGCCACCCTCTTGTGACAAGGCCCCTGAGAGTCTGTTGTCATTTGTAATTTGCTGCATGTCTTCTGTTGCCAAGGGTCTGCTGATCTGCAGTCCAGAAGAGCTTTTCAAGCAGCTTTCTGTGCACAGCTCTGTAGTGTTAGCATGTGAAGCAAGGGTGGGTTTGCTTTGGTTTTCTGGCACTGGAATGGAGAGTTCTCTAACTGTGTTATACTCTGAGAAAGAACCAGCACAGCAGAGATCTCACCCAGCAATCAGTGGAAGGTGCTCAGTTCCCACCAACTCCCCCCCACAGGAGAGAACTCATATCCCATTTCCAACACTGATCCCTGCACAAAGTGCTTTCAGGGCTTTGGAGTTGGTCTGAGCACCCAGCAGAGACAAGGAAGGTCTGAATTCATGCAGGCAGAGCCAGCTTGGCATTACAGCTCTGTCTGCTCTGCTGGAGCCATGGATTCTTCTGGCACAACCTGGGACTTCCTGGTCTCAGCCTCTGTCCTGCAGCTGTTCTACAAAGCCCACATTCACTTGGAATTTCTTTTCAGTGTTCATGGAATCGTTGGCACTGGTGCTGTGAGGTCAGGCCAGTTTGGGTACCAGACAGAACCTAAACATTTGAGGCTTTTTGTTTGCATAAGTAAGCTGGAGTGTAAATTGCCTTTTTTTTTTTTTTAGGGTAAAGTAATAGAACCACTGAAAGACTTTCACAAAGATGAGGTGCGAGTGCTGGGAAGAGAGCTTGGTCTTCCTGAAGAACTGGTTTCCAGGCATCCCTTCCCAGGTATGGAGCTGGTGGGTCACAGCAGTGTTCTTCAGCAGATCCAGAATAACTGCAGTGTAAAACTGATCTTTAAACACAGAAAAAAATCGATTTGGCACAATCCTTCAGGAGAAGATGACTTGAGAGCAGCTTGATAAATATAAATAATGTTTTGTGATTGAGCCTTTGTTTGGCTTTGGTGGGAGAAGCCAAAGGAGGAGTTCTCAGTAAGTGCAGTGAGCTCTGCCTGAGCTGCCACATGGATCTGACCTGGAATAATGGCCTGGCCCTGCCTTTCCAAGGGGCATTTGCTGTCTGAAAGTAAATGCTCAACATTTCTAACATGAGCTCTCCACTAGAAAACAGCAAAGTTCATAATTGTGGGTTGGTTTCTTCCTGTCCTTGAGGGTGTTTGGCTTAGATAGAATGGCAGAATACACAGACCTCAGTGAGTGACTCACTGTTGCACACTTCCAGCTGAAAACCAGCTCCCTGTTATTTGGTATAACATCTTTTCAACGTTGCTTTGCAGGTCCTGGCCTAGCAATCAGAGTGATCTGTGCTGAGGAACCTTACGTGTGCAAAGACTTCCCAGAAACAAACAACATCTTGAAAATAGTGGCAGATTTTTCTGCCAGTGTGAAGAAGGTAAGGAAATCCTAAATCTTAATTCTGAGTGTTGGTTCTGTAGTGACCTGCAATGAGGTTTAGTCTGTTAAAAGGTTAAAAAGACTGGTTTGTGCTCCTTGAGGAATGCTGCCTCCAAGTACAGCTCAATTGAAGCTGTTCAGTGGAATTTTTAGTGCTGTGACTGCTGCAAGTGTTTTGAACCATTTCTGGAAAATGGAACTTTATTTAGCTTTCAAATAATAAACAAACTCTGTTGCAGTTAAACTTTGTGCAGATGAGATCACACAGTGTCAAGAAGAGATCTTCCCTTCCTGAAAGAGCTGTAACATCCTAGGTTTGCACACCCCAAAGTTCCTGGGTGTGAAAATGCAAGTGCAGGAGCCAGGAGCTGGCCAGGTGCCCTGATCCCAAACCTGGAATTTTCAGTGGCTGATGTTTGACTGCCACATCTCCTGACTGTGCTGCCCTTTGTGGTGGCTGTCAGGCATTAGGGGGGTCTGCACTGAGGTTTGAGTTCAGAACAACTTCCAGAGCCTTTTTGGTAAATCCTGAAGGGCAGGGTTTTCCTTCTTCCTTTCCTTTAAAAGATATTGAATTGTGCTGCCATAAAACTGAAAAGTGAAGCTTTTTGAAGGAGAAAATGAGCACAAGAAAAGAGCTTCCCCTATGGCCTTGGAGAGCTTCAGCTTAAAACAGTGTAATCACAGAGAAGTGCTTTAGCTAATGTTTAATTGTCAGATGAGAGGTATGCTTTGAATAGTTCCAAGGGGCAAATGTAGACTAAGCAAACAGTCACCTAAATTACAGTTTTATTTGTGCCATGCAAGTTCTGTTTGAGGGGCTGGGAGCTTTGTTTGATTCCAGTTTCTTGCTCTGCATCTCTGCCCAGCCCCACACGCTGCTGCAGAGGGTGAAGGCGTGCACGAGTGAGGAGGACCAGGAGAAGCTGATGCAGATCACAAGCCTACATTCACTGAATGCCTTCTTGCTGCCCATCAAAACTGTGGGAGTGCAGGTACAGGGCTGCTCCAGGCCAGGCTGTGTATGTGGGGAACCTCTGCAGCTGCAGGGCTGGGAATGCAGCTTGGCTCAGCAGGGGAAGCTGCAGAGGCTGTGCCAGCCTTGTCCTTGTGGGTAGGGCAGGGGTTGGGATCCCTGAGCTGGGTGCCAGGGCCTCTCTGGGGGCATTGTCCAGCCCAGGGGGTCACTCAGCAGCTGCTGCAGCCCCTGAGCTCTGCTGGCTCCCCTGAGGGTCAGGAGAGCTCACTGCCCTGGGTTAAAACCCCACTTTGCTACTCATGGGCTGTTGAAACAGGCAGTCCCCTGACTGGAGGATGATTAGCATTGACTCCATGATGCAGAAGGCATGAAAGACACCTTATTATTATTATACAATATTAAGAAATCTGCAGTTCTTATAGGAATTGTAGTGGACCTAAGACCTGATTGGTCTTAAGGTGAAAACCTCTCACACCATTGGTGAGTTATCAAAAGTACACTCTAGTAAATTATAAACAATGGTTACAGAAAGAGAGATAATAATTGTTTGAATTCTTTTCCTCTAAGATTCTCAGGCCCAGCCTGTGAGAAATGATCTCTGTTCTTTCTGTGACTGAACTGAGAATATCCAGATTGGACTGCCCTTTCCAGTACTTTTGTGAGCTGTGCCAATCCCTCTCCTCAGGAAGGGAGGAGCTGGAGCAGTGCAGGACACTGGGGTCTGGGCAGCAGCTGAGTTCCCTTCCCCTTCCCTCCCTTTGGGACAGACACAGCCAGGTACAGGTGCAGGGCTGGCACTCGTGGAACTGTGTGCAGTAACTCTGACATTTCCTTCCTGAGCAGTAAAGCTCCTTTCTCTGCACCCCCAGTGTTGAATTCCTCCTCATATTTTACTTTCAGCTGTCTAATGCTGCATGTGGCTCTTTGCACTCAGCTTTGGTTACTGTCTCAAGTTGCAATGTCATCAAATTTCTCTGCTTTGTCACCAAAATGCCAACACTGGCCACTGTAGATGAGTCTTCCCAGCCTGAATATTTCCTTGTACAGCTCTTTCATCTTGCTCTGTGTTTTCTCACCCACTCAGTCTCTCAGTGGTGCCACCAGCTCAGTGTGTGCTAAATGCTGGCCCAGGCTGTGCTGCTGTCACCTGCAGGAGGGACAGGAGGAGTTGGGAGTGGCCCTGGCAGCAGAGCTGGCAGTCAGTGTGGCTGTTTCTGTCCCCCAGGGTGACTGTCGCTCCTACAGCTACGTCTGTGGCATCTCCAGCAAAGATGCTCCACACTGGGAGTCCCTGATGTTCCTTGCCAGGCTCATCCCACGCATGTGCCACAACATCAACAGGTGAGTACTGAGTTCCCTTTATTTTTAATTATCTAATTCATGTATGGAAGTTTAGCAGGTGCAGACATTTCCCTGTTTAATCTGGGGTGTGATATTTTTATGTCTTGGACAGGTGTATCATACAGAGGTCACAAACACACTATAAACCAAAATATGAATTTATTTCCAGCTTGAAAAGAAATTGCTGGCCTATATCCTTGGATTAGGCAGCACCCACTATAATTTATGCAAATCTCTTGTGCAAGGCTCACGGCGGGTGCTGAGCTGTGATGCGCTGCAGTTGGGTTTCCTTTGTGTCAGGAAGGGATTTGTGTGGGGCTGTCAGCTCTGATGGCACAGGGAGAGCTCCAAAGCTGGGCAGTTTGATCTCAATTGAGCTCTCTGAGGATACATTTTCTGCCTACTCGAGTCCATAACTTTTCCAGCAGCTGAAGGTGCTTAGACATGAAATCAGCTCTGGAGAATTATCCCCTCCTTGCCTGGCTGTGGGATTTCTGCCAAAACTGCTTAGAATTGCTTATAGCAAAACTTCATTTTCTCACATAAGTGACACCTACTGACAGAGCTTTTACTGGGAAAGGTGAGACCTGGAATTGCAAGGTACCTGTTTAAATTAAGTGCAGAGGGGACAAAAGAAGGCATAAATCAGGATTGCCTGTGCAGTTCCAGAGTATGTCAAAAAATGAAAAGGAAAGGCAGTTTCTGGCTTCAGAGCACTGCTGATTTCTTTAAGCTCTGCTGGGTTCAGTGCTGCCCTCCTGAACATGCCACAGCTCTGGGAGCTCTGCTCTCCCCGGGGTGTTTGCAGGCTCCTCTGCTGTTCCAGGGAGGGCACTGGCATACTTGGGCTCCTGCCCAGCTGTGCTCACAGGCTTTGTATTCCAAACAAAAATCCACAGTATAAACTGGCTTGTCTGTGTTTTGGACCTTAGACAAGTGCTCCTGGTTTGTGTCTGCAGGCTCACACAGCTGCTGTGAGCACCTCGTGGTGAATCCCTGCACGAGGCACTCAAACTCTGCTTCTTGTTCTGCAGCAGCTGAAGCACAAGGAATTAAACTAAAAACATGAAGCTGATGTGACTGCTTTGAATTCAGAAGATGTTTTGTTGCAGATACACTTCTGTAGATTTATAAATTGCAGTTAGTGCCCTGTGCTGAAAACCCTTCATTAACAATAAGGTGCAGCATTTGATGGGGGGGGTTGGTGCTTTCCTCTTAAAAACTGTGAGCAAAATAAAACACTGTGGTTTTCTAGCTCTGTTTTGTCACTGCAGCAGCAGGCTGGAGGCAATGTGGTTTATTCTGTGTGTTGCAGAGTGGTGTATGTGTTTGGCCCCCCTGTCAAGGAGCCCCCCACGGATGTCACCCCCACCTTCCTGACCACAGGAGTCCTCAGCACTTTACGTCAAGCTGACTTTGAGGCTCACAACATTCTCAGGGAGTCTGGTAAGTGCTCCCCCTCATGCCAGGGGTCAGACCCCTGTTTCCAGATCCCTGCAAACCCAGTGGGTGTAATCAGAGTGGTACTGTCAAAATCTGCAAGCATATATCTCCAAAAAAATGATCAGTTAGTGGAATGGCAGTGAAAAGTTGTGGAAGCTGATAGCCAAAGGCCAGGAATTAATTTTAGGGGATTTTGGGGACTGACTTGCTTCTAACACATCATAAAGCTCAAAGCTGTGGTGCTTCACTGCAGACTTGTGCAAAAAGTACTGGCAGGCAACTCAGTCACCCAAATCCCTTCTCTTTGCTGAGCTCAGTGGTTACCTGAGGTGAAGAAACTTGGCATAGTTTTTAGATAGTGTTGGTTTTGGGGAAAGCCCAGGTGCCAGGTTTCTCATGGGGGTGATGCTCACTGCCTGTGGTGGTTTCAGACCTCTGAACTTGAAGTCAAAGCTGCAGCCCCAACCCTGCACAGCCAGGGAGTGTGGAGTCCCCTGGATGTGCTACACAGGCAGAGCCTGGGAATAAAAAACAGTTCTGAGGTTCAGCTTCTTCAGTTTTTTACTTAATTACCTTTGGAGATGTGATCTGTGTGGGAAGCACTGCATCAGCCCTGCCTGTATTTGGTATAAATCAAGTTACAACAGATCCCTCTCTCTGAGGATCCATACTCAGTTTGCAGAGCTGTGTGAACAGAATTTGTACAGAGTTAACCTCAAAAGGCTGAGATAACACTGTTGGCTGTGTTGGTAAAGCTGTAGCTGTGGCTTGCTAACTTTTGGTGACACTTGGCTCTGTGTGAATGAATTGCTCCTAAAAATAAGCCTGGAGTTGTGGCTTAGTGAGAAAACCTCCCTGTGCAGCAGCTCAGGCCAGGGCTGGCAGAGGAAGGGAGCCTGAGCAGCCTGAGCTTCACACATCTGGATTTTTGACCTTTAGCTCTGAAACAGGGAAACTGGGGAGCTGTGCATTGCCTTTCAGGAGGAGATGTTGAAAAATCAGTGAAATGAGATTGTCTGGAGTTACCTGCCCTCCACCAGCCAGGGATGCTGGAGAGCTTTCTCCTGAGAAGAGTTTCAAAGACTCTTCAAAGAATATTTCAAAGATGTATTTGGGAATATCTCTTTATTGGGCTTGAAATGGGGACTGATAAAACCCCAGGGTGTTATGTTATGTGGGAAGGAAAGTGGCTCTTCCATTGATTCCCAGTGAATTACAGGGATAACACAGATTAGCTGGGATTTTTCTGCATGCCTGCAAAGGCTGAGGATCATCTCAAGTGGCAATTTATAAAATCTCAGAATGGTTTGAGTTGGAAGGGACATTAGGGATCATCTGTTCCAGGCCCTGGGGACACCTTCCACTTATCCCAGGCTGCTCCAAGCCCCATCCAGCCTGGCCTTGGATCTTTGCAGGGATGGGGCAGCCACAGCTGCTCTGGGAACCTGTGCCAGGGCCTGTGCAGTGCTGGTTTGCAGCTGTAGAGCTGCACCAGTCAGGGCTGTGGGACAAGAGGGAGCAGATCCCAGGGGAGGTGGGAGTAGATCCCAGGGGCTGCAGGAGCAGATCCCAGGGGCTCCAGGAGCAGATCCCATGGGAGGTGGGAGCAGATTCCACAGGATGTGGGAGTAGATCCCAGGGGCTGCAGGAGCAGATCCCAGAGGATGTGGGAGCAGATCCCAGGGGCTCCAGGAGCAGATCCCACAGGCTCCAGGAGCAGATCTCAGGGGCTGCAGGAGCAGATCCCACGGCAGGTGGTAGCAGATCCCAGGGGCTGCAGGAGCAGATCCCAGGGGCTGCAGGAGCAGATCCCAGGGGAGGTGGGAGCAGATCCCAGGGGCTCCAGGAGCAGATCCCAGGGGCTGCAGGAGCAGCTCCTGGTTCAGAGCTGGAAGCGCGGGTGGAACCGTGTGGAGCCGGTGTCACAGCTGTGTGCCCTGTGTGCTGCAGGCTATGCTGGGAAGATCAGCCAGATGCCAATAATCCTGACCCCGCTGCATTTCGACCGGGACCCCCTGCAGAAGCAGCCCTCGTGCCAGAGGTCCGTGGTCATCAGGCCCTTCATCACCAGCGACTTCATGACGGGCGTCGCCGCCACGCCGGGCAGCGAGGTGCCCGAGGAGGTGAGGGCTCAGCTCCCTGCTCCCCCCTGCCTACTGTAAAACCAGCCCCTCCCTGGCAGGGAAGAATGATGCATGGTTGTAAAAAATCAGTCCTTTTGTGGCAGGGAAGAATGATGCTCTGACTCCATGTTATTAGAAGGTTATTTTGTTATTTTATGATATTATATTATATTAAAGAAAACTATACTAGACTATATTAAAGAATAGAGAAGGATACTTACAGAAGGTTAGAAAAGATAATAATGAAAACTCGTGACTCTTTCCAGAGTCCCCAACACAATTCTTGTGACCATTGGTCAGTGATTGAAAGCAACTCACAGCAGAGCCCAATGAGGCTCATCACTTCAGGTAAACAATTCCTGACACATTCCACATGAGCACAGCACAGGAGAAGTGAATGAGATCAGGATTATTTCTCCATCTCTGGGCCTCTCTGCCTTTTCAGCTTCCCAGGATAAAAATACTGAGTGAAGGAATTCTGTTCAGCGAAATGTGAGGAGCACAATGCATCTGACTCCATGTTATCAGAAGGCTAATTTATTATTTTATTATGCTATATTATGTTAAAGAAAACTATACTAAAGAATACAGAAAGAATACTTACTGAATGCTGAAGAGATAATAACGAAAACTCGTGACTGTCTCAGACACAGCTTTTGCCCTAATTGGCCAATGAGTCAAAACAGTTCACAGCAGAGCCCAATCAAGGCTCATCACTTCAGGTAAACAATATCCAAACACATTCCACGTGGCACAAACACAAGAGAAGCAAATGAAATAAGAATTGTTTTATTTTCTCTGGGGCCGCTCTCTGCCTTTTCAGCTTCCCAGGAGAAAAACCTGAGCGAAGGAATCGTGTTGAGAGAGTGTGGGTGCCACACCTGCTCACTGCAGCTCTCCTCTCACCCCACCGCCTTCACCTTGAACTTCTTGCTGGTTTTTCTCTGTTATAAATAATCGTTAGAATGTTGTGGTGTTTTGGGAGGAAAAACTAACAAAGTGAGGGGCTGGCAGGAGGGTGTGACAAGCTCGAAGGCTCTCCAGCAGAGCTGAGCCAAAATACCACCAGTTAAAGAAGGAAGAGTACCCCAGCCATTCCTGGGATTTGGAATTAGTTTTTGCATCAGTAATTGGAAGTTTCCTGACGTTAGGAATTGCCTTTGTTTGGCACTTCTGCTTTTGCTGGAACTTGCAGTGTCCTGTTTTAGGTCACTAAAAGGACTTAAGAGTCAGGTTCAAGCTTTTTTCTTTCCTAACTTTATCCATGTCCAGTCGAGTACTTTGTCCCTCTGGGAATGCACTGTAGAAGTAGGGTTGACCTTTTATTTTAAACACACTTGAGGAGCATATGAGCCTTGGTTAGTGATTGTATGTAATTGAAGTCCTCTACTTTAGGGCAGCTTATCCATGAAAAGAACAGTTCAGGTTGCCATGTGAACTGCTATCCCGTTGTATAAAATGAGAATTCGTTTGGCCTCAGTCTTTGTGTTTAAAAACAACCAAACACCACAAAACCCACCCCCAAACAAAAACCCCGCATTCCTCAGAATGAAAAATGGTCTTTATAAGGCTAGGTAGTATTGTGGTGACTAAGTTATAGAGGTTGTAGAGAATAATCATACTTATGGGGGAAATAATGAAGTTTTTCTATACAGAGCAATGCAGTGTTAATTTGTGCTTTCACTATAAACAGAACAGCATGCCATGTAAGTGGTGTTGGGAACTGGGGGATTTATAAAGAAGCTGAACTTATCAGCATCATCAAATTCTCCCCTGGAATATTTCTGCTAACATGGATTAATTGTGAGCTCTGGAAGATGACTCTCACTGGACAGCAGAGGTTTTCTCCCAGCTGATTTTACTCTGTGCCTGGTGGCAGTGTGCTGCTAGCAACAGGCTCTGGTGTCCAGCAGAACTGGTGTCAGCAGTTTGCCCCCGAGCTTTTCCAGGCTGATTTTCATCAGGTCTGTAGCACACCCTTTTTTCCTGATACTCTGTTTCCCCTCCACCACAGGTTGTGTTGAAAATGGTGGCGGAGATCAAGAAGATCCCTGGCATCTCTCGGGTGATGTACGACCTGACATCAAAGCCGCCAGGAACTACGGAGTGGGAGTAATTAACTTTTCCCTATCCAAGTACTGTGTGCAGTCTAAACCATATCAGAAACCATTCCCAGTGTTGACATGCAGTACTGTGAAAGAGTGACTGGAGCTGCTCCAGGGTGTCAGGTTGCTGTCCTGGAGCAGGACCTGCAGGGCTGTGCTGGGGATGCGAGCGGCGCGGGGCTGAGGACTGTACGGGTAAATGACGGTGGCAGCGCTGCCAGGCCGGGCCCCTCTGCTTTGCCTTTGTCTCTCCAGTGCCCCCCGGTCCCCTCCGTGTCCTGTTACCTGTCATTTCGGTGTCTCTTTGTTTTTGTACACTGTGTAAAAAGAAGCAGTTTATTTACTTCTACCAAAAGCATTGTTACAGCCCGGACGTGTAAGAGGAGTTGATTCTTTGTGACCAACCGCTTTGGGACGGATTTATTTTAAATAAATATTTTGCCAAATGGAGTGGTGGGTGCTGTTGAGTCGTGGAGTGGCTGTGTGTGCCGTGTTCTGTCCCCTTGTCCTGTGCTCCTGGGCACGGCAGCGAGGGGGAGCAGTGCTGGCCTCTCCTGGCACTGCTGTGTCCGTGTGTCTGTCCCTGCTGAGCACAGCAGAGCTCCCGGCTCCTGCCCGTGGCTCTGGGTGGCACAAGGGCAGCCCTGGGAGTGCAGCTGGGAAGGCAGAGCTCCTGGGTTGTGCCTCCCGTGTCCCCTGTGCTTCCCTTGTAGCTGATGATGGTTTGTTTTCTGCTCCTTTGCTCTGACAGGGTTTTTGGGCTGTGTTGTGCTTAGCTCGGTCTGTGAGGTCATTCTGGGTGTTGCTGTGGAGCCCTGCTCGGGGTGAGCTCCCCAGCCCTGCAGCCCCTCCTGTCGCTCGTGTTCTGCTCTTGGTAGTGAAGCAATAATTTGAGATGGTTGCTGGACAGGAGCTTTCTGCTGTTCTGAGACAAAGCCATCCCCATCCACCTGAGGCTCCTGTCCCTTGACAGGAGCAGCTGGATTCTGACCTGGGCAGGTTCCAGGAGCCTGCTGGTGCCCCACTGGGGCCACTGGAACGTGCATCCAGGCTCATCCCTCTTATCCCTGGTTTTTCAGTTCAAGAGTTGTGTTTAGTTCAGCTGCGAGATCCCTGTAGTATTATGGGGTGAAATACTTGGTTTAAACTGTTCAGTAACATGGAGTATTTCATGGCTGTAGCTCCTCTCTGCCCTTGCCTGGATTTGTGAACTGGAATAATACTGAAAGTGTTTGTTCTATATTTTCGGTGGCACGCATTTTCCTGTTCTTACATTCCCTGCCTACACGTTATGGAAATTGGGTTTGGAAATTTCTGCTCCTAGGAAATGGCCAACTGGTGTAAATGTATTTTTTTGCCTGTGTCACTGAGGGGTGTTCTGCACGAGGGGGAGGAGGTGCTGTGTCCCAGGCAGTGCTCCCAGGGCTGCTGGGGACACAGTGGGGGCAGGAATTGGGGTGGGGGGCTCTGCCCTCCCCTCAGCCCTGCTCCAGGAGGGCTTTGCAGCTCCGGCAGGTTGAGCTGGATTGATGTGGGGAAATGGAGCTGAATTGATAGCTCAGTCACCTCCTTTCCAAAGGGGGTGGTGATTTGCACCCACAGCTGTCACAACCTCTCTGTGCTGCAGTGATGTCAGTGATTATCAGTTCCTTTCTACAGGATGGGTCTGTGCCTGCTTAATCCCTGCAAATGGGAGTTTGCTGGGGCAGCCCCTGTCCTGGCAGGTAAGAGCTGACCTCAGAGGGAGCTCCCCAGTGGGGTTCCAGTGCATTTAGGTTTGGTCAGGAAAGGCTGAGGTCGTTTCTGGGTGGTGTCTCACTCCAAAGGCTGCAGAGCCAAGAGCTGAATGTGGTGAGAGGCAGAACCCCCTCAGTTCTCCCAGCAACGGGCTCGTCCTCGTGGCTGCCACGGCTGGGTTGCCTTGACAGCAAACAAGCAAAGCTGAAGGAATCACTAAAAATAATGCAAATAACACAGAGAGCTCTGAAGCCCAGCCCCTGCTGCATTCTGCCCAGGCTGCCCCTGTGCAGCTGGAGCTGCAGTTTGTGTGCAGTGCTCCCAGTGAGGGCTGGGGGCTGCAGGGGAGCTGCTGCCCCTGGGACACCCCTGCACCTCTGCTGGGCAGGGACCTTTAGCTGCACCCTTGGAAAATCCTCCTTGGAGCTGCATCCTGACTCTGGGCATGGTGCTCTGCCACCATCCCTGAACCCTGGGCTGCTTCCCTGAGCATTCCTGGAGCTGGGCAGCAGCCCCTGCCCTTCCTGTGCTCAGAAGGTTGGATATTGAACATTCTAGGCATAAGCTGTTGCACTCTGGATCAGAATGTCTTATTGGAGTGGAGCCTGTGCCCTCAGCCCTGCCCCACTGTGCCCTGTGCTGCAGCCCTGCTGGGCTGCCTTGGGAGGTTGGTGTGCTCACCCCAGCAGTTCTGGCTGTTCCTGTGCAATCCCTGTGTGCTGGACAGCCAGAGGGGGGAGAAACATCACACTCTCTTCACATTTCTTAAGAACCAGTTCTATCTAGCACCTAGTTTACAAACTAATACCTGTAGCTGCCCTGTACAATTGTTCACCTCGAGTCTTCAGTAAAACATGTCAGCAATTAGAGGAATTTGTATCGGGGGCACTCCCCATCAGTCTCAATTTTTAACATTTTTCTGCTTGTGAAATGATAAAGTACTGTGAGCCTTAATTTTTATCCACAAATAAAAATATTATGTTTGAACCTTGGTGTGACTTTTTTTTCTTTTAAGGGCTTATGTGTAAAAATATATTACGAATGGGAGTGTATTTTGGGTTGAGCAAACTGTTTTTATGGATGTAATTGATTTAAATGTCTGCTCAAGAGCCCCTTTAGAGCTCTTTAGAGGATATTTTTCTTTTCCCAGAGTAGTTGGGAATACAGTGATCAATATAAAGCTGCTTGCAGGATTTCTTTTTTCAATGTTATTTAGGGGGGAAAAAACATTGTGGGGTAAATGAAGCTTTGGGGAGAGCCAGGTCTGAGCTGTGGGGTAATCAAGGAGAGGGGTGTCTGCTCCTCACAGGGTGTGGCTGTGCCTTGGTGGCTCCTGTGGGTTTTCTGCCCAGGAATGATGCTCCTGAGCAGTTTTATCCCCTGGGAAATGCTTCCAGCACTGCTTTTGCAGCAGTTCTGTTACGATTTGGGCAAGGTGACCTGGAACAAGTCACTGATGAGGGCCCAGCTTCTCCTTTCAGGGCTGGGCTGGCCGAGCTGTCAGGGTTCTGTGGTGTGGAGAGGGATGCTGAGGGAGGAGTCGGTGGAATTTGGGGGTTTTAGAGGAAAAGAGGAGGTTTCCTACAGGAACACTGCAGTGATGCCCACCTGCTCCTGGGCACTGTGAGTGGCAGAGCCTGGGGCTGGACCAGGCTGAAGGAAAAGCTCAGGGGAGCTCAGCAGGCAGCCCTGGGATGGGCAGGAGGGGGGAGCCAGCACCCCACACCCCCAGGCTCGGGGGAGGCTGAGTCAGGGCTGCCATTCGGGATGATCTCTGTGCTCTGCAGAGCTGGGGTTTATTTTTAGTCCCTGTGTGGTGCTGATTGCCATGGCAATGCCACCACGGGCTGCAGGGCTGCGCTGGGGTGGGGACAGGGCTTTGGGATGGAGGGACAGCTCCGTGTCCCCTGGCTGCTCCAGGCTGTGGGTGCAGCTCCCAGCCAGAGCTGGGACCCTGCCAGCCCCCAGACACAACCCCCGGGCACAGGAGGCTGGCCAGGAACAGGATCCACTCTGAATGAGCATTCTGAATTCATCCTGGGAGCCTCACCTGCCCAGGACTGCTCATAGCATGGCCAGGACTGTCCTGAATTCATCCTGGGAGCCTCACCTGCCCAGCACTGCTCAGAGCATGGCCAGGACTGTCCTGAATTCATCCTGGGAGCCCAGCAGGGAATGAACTGCTCAGAGCATGGCCAGGACTGTCCTGAATTCATCCTGGGAGCCTCACCTGCCCAGCAGGGAATGCACAGCTGGGCTCCAGCAGCTCGGCCCTCGGTGTGGAATTCTTGCAGGAAAGTAAAGAGCACCTGGGTGCTTGTGCAGCTTCTCGTGCTGGCTGAGCAGGTCAGGGACCATCAGGCTCACAGGCTCCTTCAGCCCTGCCCAGCACAGCCACGTGCCTCCAGACAGGTCTGAGTGCCTGGGCTCTCCTTGGCCTTGGAAAACTTTCCCCTCTCTCATCACGGGTTGCTTGGTCACTGCCTGGTGCAACTGAGAGCAAGCCCCGAGGAGCTGCTCATGAGTGACCTCCCTGAACTCAGCAAAGAGGGAAAAAAGAGTTAATTAACAGAGCCAGGAATTTTCCTCTTCACTTGGGTGTGCTGGGACTGCCCTTTGGCCCTACAGTCACATCTAGAAATTATTGGAGAAGATAAAAGGCTGGAGAGAGGCACTTCCACTCCAGCTTTCATTTCAGCAGATTGGCTGGCTGAGGCTGCTGTGACCTGCTGCCCTTCAGGGAGGCAGCTGGGAGCTCTCGGGGGGCTGCTCTTGGGGTTCCCAGGTGCTCTCAGTGATCTCAGGGGTCCTTCAGAGCTGGCTGACTCCAGGATTCCCTGCTGTGGCCACAGGTTTGCTGGGGCTGCCCTGCACAAAGCTGCTGGCCCAGCAGAGGTTCACATCCCCTACACTGGAGCACTGCCAGAGCAGGGTGAGCCACTCAAACCCAATTAAACACCTTAATGAACCTTTCCCTGATGGGGTTTCAATGACCTGGAGCAGAGGAGGGCTGGGAAGAGCCTGAGCTCCATGGATGAGGCTCATTGGATCAGGAGCTGGGAATGACTCTGCTCCTGTGGGACCAAACTCTTTGTTTGCCTGGGGGTCACTGACAGGCACACCCCAAATCCGTCTGTACCTGGGCATGGCTTGGGTGTCCTGCCTAAATCAAGGAACAGGAGCTTGCAGGAGCTGAGCTGCTGCTGCCTTGTCTGGCTCACAGGTCTGTGTGTGCAGAGCTTTGGGGTGAGCAGAGCTGGGAACGTGGGGAGCAGATCCTGGGAGGCTGCTGTGGGATCTGCAGGGAAAGGGGGGTGTGAGGTTGCTTTAAGACAGGATGAGCTGTGAATGTGTTTTAGTGGAATAACTGGAGAATTTCAGGATCAGACTGTGTGTCCTGCTTGCCTTTACTCTGGAAAGAGGCACTGCAGAGCTGGGGGTGCTCACCCGGAGAGGAGAAGGCTCCAGGGAGAGCTCAGAGCCCCTGGCAGGGCCTGAAGGGGCTCCAGGAGAGCTGCAGAGGGACTGGGGACAAGGGATGGCAGGGACAGGACACAGGGAATGGCTCCCAGTGCCAGAGGGCAGGGCTGGATGGGAGATTGGGAATTGGGAATTCCCAGAGCAGCTGTGGCTGCCCCTGGATCCCTGGCAGTGCCCAAGCCCAGGCTGGACACTGGGGCTGGGAGCACCTGGGACAGTGGAAGGTGTCCCTGTCATGGCAGGGGTGGCACTGGATGGGATTTAAGGTCCCTTCCAACCCAAACCATTCCAATAATCAATCAAAATAAATCTGTGGTGCAGAAAGTCAGGATGGGCTTCCTGTGTGTGACACCGTGGGGTCTTGTTGGCCACCCCAGAGGAGTCACTGGAATGGCTCATCCTGCTGGAAAACTGCTCAGGAGCTTTTCAGACCAGGTCTAAAGGGCCCCGTGTGCAGTGCATTTACTCCTCCCTCCTGCTCCCCCGAGCAGAAAACAGCTGCTGCAGGGGGTTTAGAAGCTTCTCTTATTTACATCTGAAAACAGGAGGTTTGGCTAAAAGGGTGCCTGAGCCAGAGGGAAATGGATTAATCCCGAGCTCTGATCCTGGGGGCTGCAGGCTGGCTGCTCTGAAATGCTCTGCTTTAAAGCCAGTGGCACAAGCAGCACTGGGGGGGCTCAAAGCTCTTTTAGGGCTCTTCTGTCCCTCTGCACCCCTCGGTTCCGGGGCCTCCCTCGGCTCCAGGGGATTGGGTTTGATTCCCTGTCAGTGCAGGGGGCTGCTCTGGGCACAGGGAGAGGGGAGCCCTGGGACCCCCCTCAGCAGGAGATGGTTCCCATTTCGTGTGTCCAGCTCTGGGGACTGCAGCTGGAATAAAAATCAGATTTTAGAAAGCATTTTCAGAGGAGACAGAGACATTTTCAAACCCTGGCGTAATTTATTAACAAACAGAAATTCTATAATATCACATAATTAATAAAATAATCATATAATTCATATTGAGGTACAGGTAGAGAGCTCCTAAACATGATTCTGTACATTTATACAGTGTACAGGCAAACTAGAAATGCATAATTTTATTGTATAGTGCTTTAACAGATGATTGCCTAGGAAAAGGAATATAGAAGGAATATGAAGGAATACAGAAGGAATGCAGAAGGAATACAGAAGGAATATAGAAGGAATATAAAGGAATATAGAAGGAATACAGAAGGAATATAAAGGAATACAGAAGGAATACAGGAGGAATATAAAGACATATAGAAGGAATACAGAAGGAATACAGAAGGAATATAAAGGAATACAGAAGGAATACAGAAGGAATATAAAGGAATACAGAAAGAATACAGAAGGAATACAGGAGGAATATAAAGGAATACAGAAAGAATACAGAAGGAATACAGGAGGAATATAAAGGAATACAAAAGGAATACAGGAGGAATATAAAGGAATATAGAAGGAATACAGAAGGAATACAGGAGGAATATAATGGAATACAGAAGGAATATAGAAGGAATACAGAAGGCAGGAGGAGCCCCCAGCCCTGAGCAAGGATCAGGTTGAAGTGTTGCTCCCTGGGGCATCACAGCCTGCTGCTGTGTCATCGGTGTGGCAGCAGAGGGGTTTTGGGGGGTTTGTGCCCCCAGGAGACGCCCCCAGCTCTGGGAACCGAGGGTTGCAGTATCAATATTTCAGGGCAGCTTTGCTTTCAGGAAATCAATCGTCCTGCAATTTTTATAAGGCGAGTGGGGCTCTCCTTACGAGCCGGGCTATAGAATGGCCCGGACACCAAAGCCGCCACACCAGGGAACACGGGGCCGCACAATGGCCCGCGACACCGCGACAATGGCACACCGAGAGCGACAAATGGCCCGCAGCGAGTGCCACCAGCTCGCCTGGAGGTGACTGCCCTCCCCGGGCCTCGGGAACAGCGGCGGGCCCTGTGGTTAACGGGGGTGGACACGGGAGGCTCAGGAAGCGCTGTGAGCCTTTCTGCAGCTCCCCGGGAACTTTATCTGGATTTTGGTAACCACGGGGAAGGACCTGGAGATTTCATGCGGCTCCAGCTCGTGTATGTGCGACAGAAGAATGAGTTCCCTCAGTGCTCAGGGCTGGTAAAGGCTTCTGGAGCTGCTGGAAACCTTTTCCTTTCTGTGAAGCACTTTAAGGATAAGCACGTTGGATCAGGCACAGAACTAGAATGTTTTAGCAGCTCAAAGTTTGAGCCGTTTTTTCCAGAGTTTTGCAAAGCTTCCCGTGGATGTTTTCGTGCCATGTCTGCTGAGCAGGTTGGATAGCACCAGTTCTTGTGAGAGGCAAATTTTGTAGGACTTTTTCCAAAAGGCGATGGAACTGCATTCTGGAAAAGCGGCCAGCAAGGGGCTTTCTGTCCTGTGCCCCTGCGAGCTGCCGTGTGAGCCCGCCGGGCTCCCGGCCCCTCCCCAGCGCTGGGGCTGGCCCAGGGGCTCCCCGGGCCCGGGGCTGAGAGCCCAGCTGGTCCCGCCCGGCTGGGAGGGACGGAGCAGGGCGGGGATCCAAACCCGCCGGGAGCTGGCAGGGGGCAGGGCAGGGCCCGGCACAGCCCGGAGCCTTGGGACGGATGCTGGGGAGAGGCTGGGGCAGCCTCCAGCCCCGGGGATGGGCACGGCTCGGGGGGAACCATCCCGAGCTGCTGCCAGACTGCCGGGAGGGGGACACTGCGACAGAGACCCCCGAGGTGCCTTTGCCCCACGCCAGGAACCCTTCCGTCCCCCCGCGGGGCACGGGGTGAGGGCTCTGCTTTGGGGGGATTACAGCGCCTTTGGGGCAGTGCTTTCCAATCCCGCCGCCTTACAGGGGCTGTGCTCCGGCGGCTCTCCCGCACACGGCTGTGCCCGTGCTCCCGAAGTGGCTGCTGTGATTAGAGCTGTAATCTCCGTGCCAGCTTTCACATTTCCGACCGGAGAGGGGAATTAATGCGATTCCCGTGTCCGCCCTTTCATACGTTTAACAAACACCGTTCGCTCGGGAGCGGTCGGAACTTTGTTCTCATCCTGAGGGGGACCAAATCCCCAAATTCCTACAGATCCCTTGGAGAATGGAAGCTCCTGCTGGATGGGGCGGCCGAGGAGCTGCAGGAGGAGGAGGAGGAGGAGGAGAAGGAGGAGGAGGAGGGGAGCGATGCCCCGGGGATGCTCGGGGGCCGCGGCCGGCACGAAGCGCGCTGCAATTTGCCCGGGCCAGCCCACGTGGGCGAGGGTTCGCCCTCAAGGTGACACGTGTGACTTCACCTCCGATGTTTGCGGCGCTGGGCAGCCGCACGGGTTTTCCAGAAGCCTCCGGCGAAAGCCCTCGCTGGTCCGAGGCCAGCAGAGGCGTGGGGCTGTGCCCGCTGGGATGTTTTTAGGGACCGCGCCCCGGCCCGGCCGCGGAGCCGCTGGCACGCCGCAGCCACAGATGGTTCCATGAGAAGGTTGCGGCTCTTCTTCCCGGTTAAGCCCCGCAGACACGTCTCTAATTACAGCTCTGTGGCCGGCGTGAGGCTGTAGAGGGAGAAGGAGCGCGCTGCGGTGGCTTTGGATGATTTGAGGCTGAGCGCTCTCGCAGCGAGATGCTGGCGGCACGCACCGGGACCGTGGGGGGCAAGAGCGCCGATGAGTCCCTGAAGCTGAGGAAGCAGTCGGTGCTGTCCCTGGGCAGCCGGGACAGAGCCCTGAAGAGCTCGGCCGAGGGCAGCAAGGAGGGCCGGGCCCGGGCCGGGCAGCCCCAGCAGCGGGCGCGGCGCCTGGCGCTGCTGCGGGAGCTGGAGATGAACTGGTACCTGCGGGTGTGCGAGCTGTCCCACGAGTTCACCATCGCCTACACCACCGGCATGCCCCACAGGTACGTCCCTGCTCGCCCCGGGCTGTCCCCCGGAGTGCAGGCGTGGTCCTGATAATCGTGACAATAATAATAACTACAGCAGCAATAATAATCACAGCGGTAGTAATAATAACAGAAAGGTCTTGGCTTTGTAAGTGTGATTTCTCTGGTTATTCATGCTTTACAGAGCTGAATATCCTGCAAAGTTGCTTCTTGAGTGCCAGAACTTCTCCAGCACAAGCTGTGCGTGGTTGCTGAGCCTTGTTTCTGGTTTGCCCGAGTGACTGAGGTTCTGTTTGAATAGGGTAGAAAAGTTGCTGCTGTCGAGCAGGGACCGTGTGGGTGGCAGGAGGGTCCCTGTCCCCCCTGCCTGCCCGGGGGCTCAGCCTGGGAAGGAGCCCCGGGAGGGGGAACCTGCAGTCACTGCATCTCTCATCCCATCGGTCTTGAATGTCGCAGCCTCCAGAATCTGATCTGCTCCTTTAAAAAAATATAAGGGGATCTTGGTATTAGTGGAAATCTAAGTGGAAATTAGACGTGCGAGTCTCTAATCTCCTGAGCGGGGTCAGACCCTCACTGAAATCGGAAGCTCAGCAGGAGCTGCCCGGGTGCCGCTGCCCCAGCCCCAGGAGCCGCTCACGGAGCGCCTCAGGGCAGCTCCGGGACGGGACAGGGAGGGGAGGCTGCCCTCACCTCACCTGGGGCTGCCCTCACCCACCCTGGGCTGCCCTCACCCCCCTGGGGCTGCCCTCACCCCCCCTGGGGCTGCCCTCATCCCACCTGGGGCTGCCCTCATCCCACCTGGGGCTGCCCTCATCCCACCTGGGGCTGCCCTCACCTCACCTGGGGCTGCCCTCACCCCCCCTGGGGCTGCCCTCCCCTCACCTGGGGCTGCCCTCACCCCCCCTGGGCTGCCCTCCCCTCACCTGGGGCTGCCCTCACCTCGCCTGGGGCTGCCCTCACCCCACCTGGGGCTGCCCTCATCTCACCTGGGGCTGCCCTCATCTCACCTGGGGCTGCCCTCCCCTCACCTGGGGCTGCCCTCATCTCACCTGGGGCTGCCCTCCCCTCACCTGGGGCTGCCCTCACCCCCCCTGGGCTGCCCTCCCCTCACCTGGGGCTGCCCTCACCTCACCTGGGCTGCCCTCACCTCACCTGGGCTGCCCTCACCCCCCCTGGGGCTCTCCCTCACCTCACTTCAGTAGCAGACAGGATTTTGGCCGAGAATCAGCCGAGACCTTCCCCAGTCCCAGGCAGGAGGGGGGTGCCTGCAGTGCCTGGCACAAACCGAGCTCTCCCAGATGTGCTTGGGTGAGAAATGAATTAGAATGTCACGACAATAAAAATTAGGAATGGGATAAGTGGATGGAAAAGGAGGTAAAGCTGAGAGAAGGAGCAAGGGGGTTCTGATGTTCATGAGCACCCGAGGGGAGCAGCAGGGGTCTGGGGCTGGGAGGGGGCAGATCCTGGGTTCGGTGCCCACCAGCCCCTCTGGCCTGTGGTTGGCACCCAGGGGCTCCAACAGCACCATAAAGACAAAGGGCTGGGGAATAACTTCTGGGAGAGCTAAGTTTCTAAAAATGCTGATCCATACAAACCCTGATCCTCCAAACCAGCAAAACCCTTGTGTCCAAAACACTCAGAGGAGCTTGCAGAGATATTTCTCAGCTCTGGTTCACCTTGCATTAGAGATGAGCTGGGGCTGGCAGGAGGCAAAACCCAGGGACTCCCGAGGACACCCAGGGCCACCCACGCCCCGATGTGACAGTCACACAAGGAGAGTAACGGGGTAATCCCACTGTTCCTGCCAAACTCCCCCCTGTGACATTGAATTAGGAGCTTTTCAAATATATTCTGGGGCTGGGATCAGTCTTTCTTTATCTGCTTTGAAAGATTTAAGGATTAGTTGAGTTCATGATACATCCATCACTTGATTATTTAACTTATTTTTCTAATGTATTTTTGGGGCTGAAATGGGGTGAGTTTTTAAAATAGAAGAGTCTCAGACATCTGGCTCAGTGGCATGAACCAGACCTTGGCAGGATTGTCTGCTGTGACCAGGAAAGGTCACTGTGGCCCTTCTGGGTGTTGAAGGGATGAAGACCATAAAAACCACTCCTGGATTGCTCAAGGCCAGGCTGGACAGGGCTTGGAGCAACCTGGGCTAGTGGAGGGAGAGTTTGGAATGAGGGGGTCTTTAAGGTCCTTTCTAGCCCAAACCATTCTGTGGCTCTATGAGCCAGAACCTTTTTGTTTGGTGTTCAGCAGTGGTGAAATCATTGTTAACATCATTTAGTCGATAGGAATTGTCACACCCCGGGAGGCTGCAGGTGCTGGAGAAGTTCCCAGAGCAGGTAACCCCAGCTGAGAGAGCTCTGTGACAGAACGAGATGTTCCAGTGAGCTGCAGAGGAGATGCCTGCAGAGTTCATCTGGTCAGCCCAGGGCCTGAAATACACCCTGGGAGAGTATTTGGTTTATGTTTATTGGCCTTGGGTTGAATCCCAAACAAATATTTCTCATAGTCTAAATATAAGACCTGGGAAATGGGGTGGGTGCTCTATTCCCACCAGCAGCCCTCAGCCCTCGGAGTGCTGGGCCAGGAGAGCTCTCCCAGATGAACACGATTGCCGATCTCGGCCAAAACCCACCCCGGGCATCGCCCAAAAGGGGCTGGAGCAGGGCGAGGGATGCCCGGGAGAGCAGCCCTGCCCAGCCCCGGCTCCAGGCGGGCCCGGCCCCGCTCCCGGCCCCACTCCCGGCCCCGCCGGGTGGCCCCGGTGGCCACCATGCCCCTGTACAAGCCGGCCTGCCCCGACATGGCCCGGCCCAAGCCGAGGCCCCCCCGGCCGAGGGCAAACAGCTGGAGAGGCTCCTGCAGCTGCACGGGCTGGGCACTGCCAGCCCCCGCCAGCCGGGCACCATCAGCTACAGGGACGGGGAGCGGGGCCGTGCCCCCAAACCGGGCTCTGCGCCCACCCGGGCTGGCAGCAGCCGCCCCTCGGCCGCTCAGGGAGTGCTTTCCTTTCTCGGGGCTCTGAGGGAGCTGCGGTGACTTTGAGCAAAGCTGAGTGCGTGCGACCCGGTCTCTTAAAACCTGGATTTGAGCTTTCTCCTCTAATCGCAGACTCGTGGAATGGTTTGGGTTGGAAGGGTGAGTCCAGCTCATGCCAGCCCCTGCCGTGGCAGGGACACCTTCCACTGTCCCAGGCTGCTCCAAGCCCTGTCCAACCTGGCCTTGGGCACTGCCAGGATGGGGAAAATCACACTGGATTTTCCAGCTCAGGTCCTGAACCCTGAGACCTTCACCCTCCTGATGGAGCAAATGGACTGAGAGCCCAAACCCCTGGCTGGCTTCAGGCTGGGAAATCCGTGGCTTTTGGGTTAGAAGGGGTGTCCAAGGGAAAGGTGACATCCCTCCAGGAGCTGGAACAGCCTGGGAACAGGGGGTGTTGGCTGAGATGGAGGGTGAAGAGACACTGCTGTGCTCAGTCCAGCAATTGTCATTGTGCTCTGCTTCCAAAGAGGTTCCCTGTGAAAGGATGATGTCCTGTGTGCAAAGTCTACAAGTTCTCTCTGCTTCTAAGAAAAGCAAATTTTCTTTGAAACATTTGCTCTCCCAAGAGGTTGATCTTTGCCTGTGGCTAGTCTGAGCTTAAAACTGACATAAGACACCGTGCCTGGTATTTTTATGGATCCAGCTCAGTTGTGTCCCAGCTTTTGCTGCTGGATGGGGAAATTTGGTGACAATGCCCAGGGGCGAGTGGGGCTGTGAAGGGGCAGTTTTGGGGTCAGGACCAGGAGAAATGGCCAAGGGCTTTGTGCCACCGTGCTGCTGGGCCAGCTGGGCACCCTTGGAGCAAGCTGGGCTTAGAGAGAGGGAGCTGAGCCCACAGTGCTGGGAGGATGAAATGGGAGAGTGTCCCAAGGCCATGGAGGGCATCCCAGGGCTGCCCTGCTGGGGGTGGAGCTGTGGCAGCAGAAATCCCGGGCTGGCAGGAGCACTGCTGTCCCCAGGGAGATCCCCTCTTCACTGGGGCTTCTGGCCTGGAAACTCAACACCCTTTAATGAGAAATTCCTTTGCTCCTTCTGGTGATCCTAATCCCGCTGTGCAGTTGTGTTTGAAAAGGTTGGTGTCCTTTTCAGGACAGGAGAATCCCCATTTATCTGGCTTTCCCCATTTATCTGGTTTCTCTCTGATTCTGCACTTTCCACGATGTGAGTCCATGCAGACACGATTTCAAACTTGCTCCTCGCTGAGGGGCAGAGGTGCAGAGGTGCAGGCTCACAGTGCTCCCATGAAGGGCTGTGAGCCCCTGTCTGAAGTGTTCTCTGTTCTCTGAGTTCTCTGTCTCTATTTCTGCTGCACCAAAACGTGCCCAGCCCGGGGAGAAACCTGCAAAGAGCTTGGGGAGGAAATTTCTGTAGGGTTGGATATGGTTGGAGAGGGAGTTTTAAAGCCTTAGAAAATCATAATTAATGATTGATGGTGGGACTGGTGTGGGGCAGCTGGGGCTGCCCAGGGCTCTGGCTGCAGGAGCCCTGCACACACCTTCAGGCACTCTGCTTCTGGCTCAGAAAGTGCAGTGTCCCTCACTGAGCAGAGCCATCAGTCACAGGGAAATAAAGCATGTGCTTCATTTCTGCTGAAGCTGATGGATTGGAGCCCCTGCTCCATCCTAAGTGTGTGCATTTGTCAGAGCTGACAGAAGCACTGTAACTTACTGTGCTTCCCACGTACCCAGAGACTGATCCTGGGCGAGAGGGGCTGGGCACAGGGCCCTGCTCAGGGCAGGGATGCTCCAGCACTTCCCACCTGCTGCTTCCTTGGGTATTTTCTCTTCCAGAAGTTCAGGGACTCTTCTATTTGACTGTGAGCTTGGACATTTTCTCTTTCTTCTTCTGACTCCCAGATGTTTTTCCAGCTCTCCATGGGTCCAGACTGAAGCCAGCACAGTAGCAGCTCCTTTTTTATTAAGATTTATTCAATTACATGTGGGAAGTAATGAATTGTGAACAAGAAGCACTTACTAAACACTTGTAAGCTGCTTCATTTACAGGCTGATCAGCTCTTTTCCCTTTCATTGCTTCAGCCAGTTCTGCTGTCACAGAAGACCCCAAAGTGCAGCAGTGCCTGAGCTTGGCTTGTTTCTGGTGACAACAGAATTTCTCTCAGATGAAACACCATTTACAAAGCAAATCTGGTGTCTTGTTATCCAACAAGGGATGTTTGTTCACTGCCCAGCTCCTTCCCATGCCCTTTGCATGGCTCTGACTGCGAAACCTCCCAAGGTTCTGCTCCCTCCTGATTCCAGCAGGGTCTGCAGCTCGGGCAGCTGCATCAGGGCCTGGGGGGGAAATCTTATAGGAGAGGATGTGTCTGCAAGAGCACCCAGGCAGCTCTAGCAAAACATGCTGCTGGCAAATGCTGGGGTGGAAAGTATTTCTGGAGGTCAGGGAGTCCCGAGGCACTGCTGGGTTAACCCTGCTGCAGCTGGGCTGGGGTTTGCATCCCTGGTTTATCTGTTTGATGTTAGCTGAGGTCCTGCTCCAGGAGGGAGAGTTCTTCCCACAGCACAGACATCCCTGGCAATCCCACTTCCCTTGGCATGGCCTCCCTGGGGTGTCCTGCAGGGAAGCTGAGCTCCTGCATCCCATCCCGAGACAGCCCTGTCCTCCTCCTGCTGCTTTTGCTGGTTAAGCAACGAATTAAAACCTGGCAATTCAGGACTGAGAAACTTCTATGCAGAGACTGGCCAGCAGGAGGACGTTCCCTTTCCTTCCTCCTTTTCCCTTTCTCCTTCCCCATTTTCCCTGTTCCTTTTCCTTCTCCCTTTCCTGGCTGCAGTGGGAGCTGTGAGGAGCTGACCAAGCCCTTGGCCAGTGGTGGGATCAGTGCTGGCCATCCCATTCCAAGTGCATTCAGCCACCTGGGCTCTGGCAAGCCCAGGGGTCCCAGGGTTGGGATTGTCCCTGCCCTGGGAGATTAAACAGGCTTTTGGCTTAGGGCAAAGATGATGGGCAGGGATTACAGATGTGTTTAAATCAGGAACAGCCTGCAGCCAGTCACTCACCGTCTCCCACGGCGCAGGAACTGGGGCAGGGGGGAGCAAAGGACGTTTTGTACAACAGGTTTGAGCACAGGAAAGCCTTTGCCAGCCTCTGTAATGGAACTGGGGAGCTCCCTGCCCCGGGATGGGCTGTGGGTGCTGGAAGCTCCAGCAGGTTCAGGATGTTACCAGGTATCAGCCAAGGCCATCTGAGGTGCTGAACACCAAGGGGGGATTTAACCCTTGCAGAGGGGAATTTGGGAACAATCCCTTGGCCATAGCTGCTCTTCCAGGCTTCCTCAGTGAGGCCCCTGTTGTGCATGGAAGCTTTAAAATATCTAATCTTTAGATGGCAAAATATAGGAGGGCTCTTGATGGGGTCCTGTAATCCTGCACCGTAATCCTGTCCTCATCTGCTCTGAGTGCTGCTGCATTATATTTATTGGGATGTATCTTCCAGCCTTAATGTTTTCCCTACTTCCTGAGCAGATTGATCCACGGAGCTGCATCCAGCTGTGTCCTTTTTTTAACAGTGCTGTCAGGCGTCCTAAGTGGATTTTTAGTCTTTTTTAGTCTGTTCAAAGTACACAGCAGCTACCTGGTGCAGTGGTGACAGGACACTTCCCCACGTCTGGCCTTCTTCCCAATGATCTCAGTTCCTTGGGCTTTGTGTTATTTTTGTAGGGTCCTCTCCCTACCCATGGATGAGCCTGAAGGTCCCTTCCGACCCAAACCATTCCATGGTGACTCCTGAAGTGCTCACAGAGCCATGCCCAGGCTCAGGCTCAGTGTGCTGCTACTTCCAGGGTCATTCCCACCTTCCTGTGGGAAGTCCCCATGCTGTAGGTGCTCGGTTTTGGGGGGAAAACAAAGCAGATTTTGCCCTCCCCACTCCCCACTGCCGCAGTAGATCCCAGCTGACCCCCAGCTGCTCCGGCCACCGCCCAGCAGGAATTTGCACTTTTGCTGCTTTTCCCCCACTTTTGCTGCTTTCCCCAGCCCTCCTGCTCCCGTGGAGGTCGGGCTGCCCAGGCTGGGCTGGCAGGTGCTGCTCCATCCCTGATCCTGGGCAGGAGCTCCCGCTGAGCCTCCTCCTGCTCCTGCAGCCGCTCCTCCCCGGGGGCTGACTCCAGAGTTTGGGATATTTCTGGCTATATTTATATTTACAGACAGGTTTGAGGGCTGCAGTCTGGGATGAAACTCAGCCCACGTGGTCCTGGTTAAAAGAGGTTTTGTCTGGAGTCTTTGGGCTGACTTTGGGATGTGCTGAGAAAGGGCTGCTGCCGGATGCTGCGCCGACACAAAACGCTGAGCAAATCTGGGAGCAGAACCTCCTCCCGTGGCTTGCAGGTTTATTTCAAGGCTGCCTCCTTTAGGAATGATGATAAATCCAGGCCCTGGCAAGGCTCAGTGCCAGGGCAGAGCAGGTCCCGTGTCACCAGCCTTGGTGCCAGCTGTGCCTGGCATGACTCGGGGGGGGCTCTGTGGGGCTGCTCTTTGCACCCATCTTTGAACCAGGACTTGGATTTTTGCAGCCTGCGCCAGTCAGAGCACTCAGCTGAGATGTGTTTGTGCCACTCTGTGGTTTTCCCCACAACACCCCTCTGTTTCTGCCTCTCCCCTGGTGTGGGGAGGGCCGTGGGCAGCTGGGGAGGGGGAGGCTGGATGGAGGGCAGCTTTGCCATGGCTAAACCTGCTGTGCAGACCTGTGAGTGCCTGATAAGCCTTTTCCTCCTTGTTTTCAGTGTCTTTTCCCAGTTGCTGGCTTCACCCCTGCGCCAGAAAGGCTCCAGAAGGCAGCACAGTGTTTCCATCATTCCGAGGGCACGGCTGCTGCTTTTTCCAGAGGTCTTTGTGGAGAGCAGGGGGATCCTTGGAGAGGATCCAGGCTGGGGCTGCTGCGGGAGCTGCTCCCCCAGCCCTCGGTTTCCCACCCCAGCTGGGCAGATGAAACCGTTTTTCACTGCAGAAAAAGACACAATCTGTAGATTGCAGGAGTAATTATTCATTTCCCCCGAGGGCCTAATGAGCGGTTATGCATTTGGCAGTAAGTAATGATCCTCTTGCAAATCTTTTTGTTAATTAAATGGGCGCAGATCCAGTGCAAAAGTGGCTGTTCAATGTTTGGAATGTGCCCAGAGATCAGGGACTACTTGCCCGGCCAGCACTGGCCTGGGAAATGCAGAAATCTTGGCTCGGAAGTGCTTGGCAGTGGCTGGAGGTCACCTGAAGACTTGAGAGTGCCTTGCACTTGATTTATTAAAATGACACTGCCCCTGCATCCCTGGCAGTGCCCAAGGCCAGCTTGGACAGGGCTGGAGCAGCCTGGGACAGTGGGAGGTGTCCCTGCCATGGCAGGGGTGGCACTGGATGGGATTTAAGGTCCTTCCATCCCAAACCATTCCATGACATTGAGCTGCTGAGAGTACATTGTGCTGTTGCCTCGTGGGCCAAAAAAAGGTATATTAAGAAAAAAAAAAAAAAAAAAAAAANTTGCAGAGAATTCTGGAAGTGAAAAGAGCAGAGGAAAATTTGGGAGCTGAAGAGTCACAACGGGCCCTGGCTCCTGTCCTGCCCGGCAGCAGAGTGCTCCCCCTGCACCTGCTCAGGTGAACAGCAGGTTCCAGAGCTCCTGAAATGCTGATTTTTAACCAGCAGTGTGGGCTGCTAACTGCGAGGCAGAGGAAGTGCTGACACAGCGGGATTTGCCAATCCCTCCCCCCGAAGAGGAGCCTGGCAGTGGGAGAAGGATCCATTAAAATTAATGGGGCTGAAGATGGTTCCCGGGTAATCTGCTGGGTTTCAGCAAACACCATTGTCCCGGGTGATGTGCTAATTCTCCTCAGTGATTAATTCCAGCAGATGCCTCTTTCTTTTGTGGTGCTGGGCGGGGTGAGGAGCTTTGCCGGGGAGGGAGCAGGAGCCAGGTCTTGTGGCAGTTCTGCTGCGTGCAGCTGATGGGATCCGCACCCTCTGTCACTCCTGCTAATAATTAGAAATGCTGCTGCAGCTGAAAGAGACACTCTCAGGAGAAGACTTAAAATTCTTCTTTGAAAAACGCTGTTTGGGAAGGTGGTATTTTTAATAGTGCTTATTATGCAGTGGTGACTTATATAAGATAATGACTGATGGAGACACTTGGCTTTCTCTGAGTTCCTCACAGAGGGGCCAAGTCCTCCATCAGCTGTAGGAGGTGAAAACTGAGGGTTTCCAGAAGAGGGGGAAGTTTTCTGAAGGGGTATTCATTGGAAAAGAGTTTCCCAAAGAGCACCATATGCTGTTGCTGATCTTTGTGCTGCCCCTGTGCCAGTGAATGTCACAGAATCAGAAGTTCCTGCTCCGTAACTGCTCCAGCGTGTCCCAGAGCAGGGCAGCTGGAGCTGTGTGTTTGTCACCCACATCCAAACCCCACTCCTCAGCAGCCTTCCTCCATACAAGTTAATTTAGAGCTCTAAGCTGTTACAAGTAATGCTCGGGTGAGATTTGAGGCGTGTGGATAACACAGCAATGTTCATAATTGCCTAAAATCTACTATTCAACGAGCACAGCCAAGCTGGAAGAACACAGCTTGGGCTGAGCTTTATTTGGAATACATTTATCCATCAGGTGATGAGGAGCACACGGGGAAGATCTGCATTTTGTGTTTGCACAGTGTAGAACACGGGTATGGCAGAAGGGAAACTCATTTCTTGGCCACGAGCTGGCACAGCAGCCCTGAGTGCCCCAGGCTGCTGCTGGGGATGCTCCTCTGCTCCTCTGCTCCTCTGCTCCAGGCCTGGCACGGATGCTCAGTGACTGGGTACCATCTCAGGGGCTCCCAGGGGCAATAAAACACAAAACCCTCTTGTAGTGTGCCATGGAGCTTCGTGCAGCTCTGTGTTCTGATACCACAGAATCACAGAGTGGCTTGAGCTGGAAGGGACCTTAAAGACCATTAAGTACTCAGTGTAGCACAATACATTAATATAATGGTGACTTCTGGAGCCCTTCATGGGAGGCACTGGCTTGCAGTGAGCTGAGAAATGGAATAGATAGCATGGAAAAATTAAATTACCTGCTTTGGAGCAGGGATCCAGCAGCTAATGGGCAGCAGGCACCGTGGGGGGCGTTGTCTCCACGGGGACAAGCGGCCGATTAATTGGATTGGGCTCCTGATGAGTTCCACCCTCCGTGTCAGACACGGAGAGCTCCGGGCTGGCTCCCAGCACTGATTCCTTCCTGTTGAATCAAGAGATTCTTTATTTAATACTGCCAGAGCTGCCGGGTCAGGGCTCCTCGGGGCTCCCTTGGGGCTGGGGGTGTCCCCACAGCCAAGGTGGGGCTGGCCCTGGACCCCCGGGGGTTTGGGGATGGGATGGGAGTGTGTCCAGGAATTCAGAGCAGCACGGAATCCCAGCCTGGTTGGGGTTAGGAGGGACCTTAAATCCCACCCAGTGCCACCCCTGCCATGGCAGGGACACCTCCCACTGTCCCAGGCTGCTCCAAATCCCGTCCGGCCTGGCCTGGGACAGCTCCAGGGATGCAGGGGCAGCCGCAGCTGCCGGATTGATCCCGGCCCAGGTTGTCCCAGGTGCTGGCAGGGCAGAGTGCCTCGGAGCTGGCACACCCCCAGCTTTGGTCCAAACTGCGGCCGGGCCGGGGGTGACAGAACTCGTGTGTCACCAGAGGAACCCCGGGCTGGGCACTGCCCCCAGCCTGGCTCAAAACCTGCCAGAACGGCGCCTTTTAACTAAAAACCATTTAATGGGAATTTTGATCAGTTTTCCTCAAGTGCAATTACAAATGCAAATGGGTTTTTTGATGTGAAACCGGCGGAAACGCGATGGCTGTGGGCTCGATAAGCGCCCAGCTTTTGTTCTGCAGCTCGTTTCATCGCGCAGCTCCCAGCAGCGTTATCAGAAAGAGCCATTCCCGGCGGGACCCGGCTCGGATCGAGATAAATGCCGGGGAAACCCGGCTGGGAGCTGCCCCCGGGGCAGCGCTCCTTGCCGCAGCCGTGTCCGTGTCAGCCCCGCCTAGGGCGATGCGAGGACCCGCCGCGGCCCCCGGAGTTATCCCAGCAGCAGCAGCAGCAGCAGCAGGCTGGTCCCGAGCGGCGCCGGGAGCGGGTTCGGCACCGCAGCGCCCGCGGAGTTCCTGCCCCATGGAACTGCCACTGGGATGTGGGGCCGGATCGCCCTGAGCGCGTCCTGCGGCAGGGACGGGGGCAGGCTGGAAAGCAGGGACTGGGATGGTTCTTGGGAACCCGCTCCTGGTGTCTGGAAAGCAGGGACTGGGATGGTTCTCAGGAACCTGCTCCTGGTGTCTGAAATCAGGGACTGGGATCATTCTTGGGAACCCGCTCCTGGTGTCTGAAATCAGGGACTGGGATGGTTCTCAGGAACCTGCTCCTGGTGTCTGAAATCAGGGACCGGGATCATTCTTGGGAATCTTCTCCTGGTGTCTGAAATCAGGGATTGGGGATCATTCTTGGGAACCCGCTCCTGGTGTCTGAAATCAGGGACTGGGATGGTTCTCGGGAATCTGCTCCTGGTGTCTGGAAACCAGGGATTGGGATGGTTCTCAGGAACCTGCTCCTGGTGTCTGGAAATCAGGGGTTGGGATGGTTCTCGGGAACCCACTCCTGGTGTCTGAAATCAGGGATTGGGATCATTCTCAGGAACCTGCTCCTGGTGTCTGAAATCAGGGATTGGGATCATTCTCAGGAACCTGCTCCTGGTGTCTGAAATCAGGGATTGGGATGGTTCCCAGGCTCCTGGAGAGAGGCTGCTGCCCGCAGTGCCTGCGCTGGGTTTGGGGAATGTAGCTCTGGGGCCATGGGCAGAATGTGGGGGCTGTGGCCAGCTCTGGGCTCTTGGATAAAATAAAGAAAGGCTTTTTTTTGGGTGGAAAAGCTCCAAGGGCTCTGATTTTGGAGGAGGATCCTGCCCCCATGGCACTGCCAGCAGTGTTTCCAGAGCTGCCATGCAGTCTCCTGAGGTCTGGTCCATCCAAGGGCGTTGCATGCAAAGTCTCACTGAGCATCTGCCAAAGTGTCCAACACGGTTAGAGCTCTCCTCATGAAGGCTGAAACCCTATTTTTGATGTGTCTCCAGCCTGGAAGCACTGACTGTTCCATCCTGCTGCATCTCCCTGGTCCTGGGGCTGCTCTGGCCGTGGGGAGGGCAGGGCCCTCCTGCACTGGGAGCAGAGGGAACTCCTCTAACATCAATTACAGGATCCCACAATGGTCTGGGTTGGAAGAGACCTTGTCCACCTTGTTCCACCCCCTGCCATGGGCAGGGACACCTTCTACTATCCCAGGCTGCTCCAACCTGGCCTTGGACACTTCCAAGGATCCAGGGCAGCCACCACCTCTGTCATGGGCACTGCTGCAGGTTTGCTGCTAAATTCAGTTGTTGTTTTCTCTCAACGTGGAAGAATTTCAGTTGAAGAGCTCAGGCAGGCTGGGTTGGCATCATTACTGTGACCTGGATTGCTGGAATCACAGGCTGCTGTGACTGGAGGGGGCCCTAAAGCCCACCCAGCCCCAACGCCCTGCCATGGCAGGGAGGGTGAATAATTTGGCCTGTGACTGCAGAATCTGCACCCAGACTTGGCACTGTATTTCAAAGGAGCTCCACTATAAGGTAAAATTTAAAAAGGAAGGAGCAGTCAGCATGCTCAGCTCTGGCCGTGCTGGGCAGGGCTGCAGCAGCTCACGAGGCTTCACCCAGCCCAGACTGCAGGACCTTGATTCATGTTCATCATTTGGGCTGCAGAAGCATCTTCCCTCCTCTGGTTGCAGGCAGAGCTGTGCTGCCCTGGAGCAGGGCCCTGCAGGAGCTCCAGGAGGGGCTCCTCCCTCACTGCACTCTGTGCCCAGCCCCACAGCCCCTTCCAGCCTCTCACAGACCCCACAGCCCCTTCCAGCCTCCACAGGGACCCCACAGCCCCTTCCAGCCTCCACAGGGACCCCACAGCCCCTTCCAGCCTCTCACAGACCCCACAGCCCCTTCCAGCCTCCACAGGGACCCCACAGCCCCTTCCAGCCTCCACAGGGACCCCACAGCCCCTTCCAGCCTCTCACAGACCCCACAGCCCCTTCCAGCCTCCACAGGGACCCCACAGCCCCTTCCAGCCTCCACAGGGACCCCACAGCCCCTTCCAGCCTCTCACAGACCCCACAGCCCCTTCCAGCCTCTCACAGACCCCACAGCCCCTTCCAGCCTCTCACAGACCCTGCTGTGGCTGCAGGAAGCAGCTTTTGCTTTTTGGAGGTTTCCATCCTGCTCGCTGCAGGGTGTGCATCCTCCTGCCCTGCGAGGTGCTGGGGGCACTCCTGGGGCTGTGCAAGTTTTGTGCAGAGCCCCGGGGCAGCTCCTGCTGCTCTGCCCTGCTCACCCTGGCTCTGCTGGCTCTTGGTTTGGCCCCCGGGCTGGCTGCAGTGGCCCCAGGGCTGGGGAGGTCACTGGGTGGCCACAGGCAGCTGTGTTAAGCCATATTTGCTTGATGAAGCATTTTGAGCAAGTCATTTAATGAGCCGTCGTTGTCTTGCTCAGGGGGAAATGCACGCGGGCACATTGTCACAGGGATTTGGTGGCACTGAGGTGTCACAGGGAGCCTGGGCACGGCTGGTGGCTGAGTCCTCTGCCAGGGCTGTCACGTACCTCCTCTCCCACAAGCTCAGGGTTTTCATCATACAGAATTATGTTACTCCAACGTTTTACTCTAGAAGTGATTATCTTGCTCAGGAAATGAAATAAATCCCATATTTAAATACATCTTCTGTGGAGAAACTGTAACCCCTCCAAAGCTAAGCAGCTTGAGGTAAGATGCTCTGTGGGACGTGCCAGTGCAGAACGTGACTGTCCCTTTCTGTCCCTTTCTGTCCCTCCCCTGGTACCTCAGGGCATGGGCAGCCCTGGCAGGGGGGGTGGTGGCTGGGTGACAGTGACCTAGGCTCATCCCCAGGACCAGGTCACAGCCTTTGGCAGGTGTGGCTGCAGTGGGAACTCTCCCGAGAGGTTCAGGCAGAGGCAGAACACTCCGTGGAGTGCCTGAGCCCAGCGAGGGAGGGGAATATTTCCGTGTTTGTCAGTCCTGCTCTGGGCTCTGAAACACAGCTGGGCTCCAAACCCGAGTGGGAGCTGCCAGCAGTGCTCCAGCTGCACCCCCAGTGCCAGGGAGACCCTGAGGAGGTCCTGGCTGTGAGGGCACCTTGGGGTCAGTGAGCCCATGGCTTGTGCCCCCCATGCCCCACTCTGCTGGGTTTGCTGACTCACTGCTGAGGGGTCTGGAAACTCTCCCAGGGGTCCTGCTCCCCCCAGATCCCTGCTTGAGGGTGACTCCAAGGAGACCTCTCAGAGCTGGGAGTTCGTGGGTCTGCTGCATGATT
The DNA here is from genome assembly GCA_013400575.1 of Peucedramus taeniatus. Lineage (NCBI taxonomy): Eukaryota > Metazoa > Chordata > Aves > Passeriformes > Fringillidae > Peucedramus > Peucedramus taeniatus. Next base: position 405,495 of record WBNO01019299.1, read on the forward strand.
AACTGTTAATCCTCTTTGGGAAAATATCATAGAGTAACTGTCTTTGTTGGGATTTAATGCTTGCCATCCTCAAAGCAGGGCTGGGTACCTGTTAATGAGCCGTGGGGGAAGGAGCTCTCCCCTGTCCCGGCTGGTGGGTGGCCCTGGCTGGCTGCCAGCCGTGTCACACGGCCCCTCCTCAGCAGGGTAGAGGGGACACACCGTGGTGTGCCCCCGCTGCAGGCCAGGGGCCAAAGCCCTGTCACCCTGAGCTCAAACCGGGCTGTGCTCACCCCCCAGCACCCCCAGCTCGCTCTGCCACGCTCCTGCTCCAGCTCTGGGTGCCTCGGGCAGGGCACTGCAGAGGGGTCGGGCCTGGGAGCTGCTCCCAGCCCTGGGGCCTGGCAGAGAGCGGGGATGGGCACCAGGAGCTCCGGGGCAGCAGGCTGGGGCAGATGCAGGAGTGGGTCTGGGGAGCCCCTCTGGACCATTTCCCGTGCTGGGTGGGAAGGGACCACGGGTGACCCTGCCCTGCCACCCACGGGCACCCTCTGCACCCAGGGACACCCACTGCCTGTCCCTCCCCAGGGCCACCCTGCTGTGACAGTGACACTGACACTGACACTGACACTGATGGACGGGGGTCCTGGGGGGCCTCCAAACCTGGCCACCCTCCCACCTCTCCCATGAGCAGCTCCCCAGCCTGGGGGTCCCCTCAGTGCCCAAAGCCAGCGCCCTGGGAGAGTGGCACAGGGCAGAGCCGGGCTGGGAGGGCAGCCTTGGATGGGGATGGGATGGGATAATGGGATGGGATAATGGGATGGGATAATGGGATGGGATGGGATGGGGATGGGATGGGGATGGGGATGGGATAATGGG
>WBNO01019299.1:407338-477465 GCA_013400575.1 Peucedramus taeniatus
TGCAGCCCGCGGGGGGCCGGGGGTCCGCCCGCCACCCGGCCGGGGCGCCGCGGGCGCGATGCAAGTGTCCATCGCCTGCACGGACCACAACTTGAAGAGAAATGGTGAAGACAGGCTCATCAGCAAGCAGAACACCACGACCCCGAACGTAGTGAATGCGGCCCGGGCAAAATTTCGGACAGTGGCTATTATCGCTCGCAGTTTGGGGACATTTACCCCGCAGCACCACATTTCATTAAAAGAATCCACCGCAAAGCAAACGGGCATGAAATATAGGTATGGGCACGGTCTCGGTCTTTGTTCCCTTGCAGTGTAATAGCTCTTTACTTTGCCTGCCTGGATGCACCTGGTTTTGCGGAGGAGCTCTCTCCTCAGGTTATTAATAGATTTTTAAACTCGGGCATAACTGGAAGGCTTTGGGGTGTTTATGTTTTTGCGGGCATATGCATTGGTGATTTTATACCCGAAACCCACTTGCTTGGGCAGATCCTGTGCAACGCCGTGAATTTGTGACAGCGGTGCTAAGATGGTTCCTATTAAGTGTTCGGTGTAACTAATGTTGGTGCTAACGAGCAGGAGAATCAATTAGCCAGGCATGCCTGGGGCTGGGCAGGGAAAGTTGCTTTGCGGTGCGTTGTGGAGCAGAGGCTGTGCCGGGGGTAGCAGCCCACCGCGGGGGCGGCTCACGGACTTCTCACCTGGTGCACCTGGGGAACATGAGATCAAAGCCAATTTTAGGCAAACGCAGAAAACAAAACCTCAGGCGTTCTTATGGAATGCCTCCTGCCTCTCACAGGTTTTTATTCCTCCTAACCTAGGCAGCAAAAATGAAGAATGGCTGTGAGTTCTGAAGTGCTCAGTACGGGCAGCTGATCAGCTTGTCTGTCCTGCCTTTGGCTGCAAGTGAAAAGGATTTGTGTGCCTTTGGGGTTGGCTTTTGCCTGCTCAGGGTGTCTCTTTCAGCCACCAGTGGGGGAGTTGGGGCTGGGAGAAGGGGACAGCCCGGGATCTCTGCACCCCGTGCCCGAGGTGGAGCTGCTGCTGGGGGAGGCAGCTGGCACAGGAGGGCTCCATGGGCAGGCTGAGGGGCGTGGGGCTCGGGGCAGCTTTGTCCTGCCAGTTCCCAGCCCGTGGGATACCAGCCAGGGCTCCCGTGCCCCCAGACCTGCCCAGGGCAGCTGCAGGGTGCAGTTTGGTGTTAGTGCTGGCTTTGGGGTCCTGGGACGGCGGCGAAGCCGCTCTGGGTTCAGCAGCCACTCCTGAATCCAGGCGTGGTGCAGCCAGGGCAGGGTGATCCTGCAGCTTGGGAAATGCCAGTGCTCACTCCGCAGGAGCTGCACGGATCAGGAGCAGCGTGGATGGGCTGCTCAGGTGTCATTTTCTGTGCTTTCCTTGCACGGTTGGTCAGTGACAGGGAGGCTTTGCCCCAGTGGAAGCCTGGCCTTTCCAGCTGCCTTTCCAGCTTTCCAGCCCTGTCCTTCAGCCATGACCAACTTCCTGCAGGGACGTTGCACCCTCCTGCCGTGGTGCTGGCAGCAGAAGTGTCACTGAGCCTGTGGCCAGGGCAGAACTGCTGGGTAATAAATGTCCCCTGGAGCCAGCACCCAGCTGGACGGGGGGCTGGGGTGGCAAGGGAAGTGTCCAGGGGGATCCTGGCAGGGGCACTGTCCAGGGGGATTCCAGCTCTCAGGCCGTGGGGAGGACAGTGTTTGGGGCATGGCAGAGGGCCTTGTCCAAAGACAGGACACCCAAGATCAGTGTGACTTTTCTTTTAACCACCTTCCCAGTGGAGCAGTGGCAGCCAGCAGCTCCTGTGACCCCTGACCCCTCTAGCAGCCCATCCAGGCCATCATGCCTCAGTTTCCCCTTAAGCTCATCTGTGGGAGACGAGTCTTTGATTGTGTCCCTCAGAGACAGGTCCTGTTCCCAAGCTGTGCTCCTGGGGTGTCCCTCAGAGACAGGTCCTGTTCCCAAGCTGTGCTCCTGGGGTGTCCCTCAGAGACAGGACCTGTTCCCAAGCTGTGCTCGCTGGCTGTAGGGGCACTGAGTGCCAATTGCCAGCACTTATCCCCTGATTTCCCCGGGCTCCCAGCTCTCTCCCAGGGTACCAGCACCCCGGAGAATTGCAATTCCTTGCTCCTGCAGCCTCCGCAGTTGGGCCTCTGGGAGTCCTTCCTGCCTTATTCCTGGATAAGGTTTGAGAGTGAGGGTGGATTGTCCCACCGGAGTTCTCACAGCCCCGGCACTCCGTCTGCCCCAGACCTGGGAGCTGCACCAGGAATAGCAGCTCGTTGGCGACAAGGCTGAGGTTTTATCTTTATGACTAATCTGTGTTTCTGCTCGCGAATCTCTCCGTGCGCAGAGCTGATTTCTCCCCAGGAGAAGCAGCGCAGGGGGATTTGGAGGAAGAGCTGAGTAACCCTCGGGCTGAGCTGCGCCGCTGCCGAGTCTCGGGAACCTTTGGGTGGGAAGCGCCTTCCAGCCCGTGGAGCCGGAATTTCGTGTTCACCTTGGGACCCGTTCCTCAGCCCGGGGGGAATGCAGACCCAAAGGTTTTTCCCAGCGGCCGCGACATTAATTGTGTGAACTCCTCGGCTCCCTCACATTTGAAGCTTAAGTCCTTCCCAACTCATTTTCTGCCTGAATTATGTCCTTGATGCCGAGCTCTGCAGCGCGAGCTGCTCCAAACGCCACCCCGGCCACGCTGGCCCTCGATTCACGCTAAAAATACCGCGAGCCGCCCCCCCGCGCCCCCGAGCGCTGCCGCCGCCCCCGGGCAGGGCTGCCCCGAGCTCCCGCTCCGCTCCGGGATGCTCCCGAGCCCGGGCTGCCTCCCCCGGCTGCCAGGCGCTCCCGATCCGCCGCGATTATGTAAAAGGGAGAGACAGCGACTACGCCTGTGACAGGGGTGGGGGCGGGAGAGGAGCCAGCTCGGGGGCTTTTCACCAAGTGACATGTTTCTGGCCCCGCTCCAGCTCGGGGAGCCGATTGGAATATGAAAGGCAAAAGTTTACGGGAATAAATGCATTCGCCGGGAAACAGCTGCAAGTACGAGGACTCAGGTGCGTCCCCGCGGCGCTCACCTGGGCGAACCTCGGCTCTGCCTCTGCACAAGGAGCTTTACGCTTGGCAGGAGCCGGACGGGACCTCGCAGCCGTCCCCTGTGCTGTCACCGCCGGGCACGGCTCGCTGCCTCCTCCTGCGCCAGGCGAGCGGGCAGAGGGCTGCTCTCTTTTATCCTTTTTAATGCTCCGGTTCGGTCCCGCTGGGGAGCCGGCCCGGATGCTCGGGAGGGATATCTGGGATCACTTCAAGCCTTTTCTTTGAAAATGATGTAGTTGCAGCGCTCGGCTCGGAAAATTGCAATCTGCCGCACCGCTGCTGGAAACAAAGGATGTGGTTTGCTTCCCGAGGTGATGCACAGCAGGGAGGAGGGACGGCAGCCCGGGTCTCCACCTGCTTTGGACCGTGCAGAGGTCACAGCCCGGGTTCTCCTCTCTCCTAATTTGCCGTATCTTCCTTAAAATTCTTTCCAGTAAAATGGATCCAGCCCTGCTGGTGCTGGGGGCTGTTTGAGACGTGGCGCTGGTGCCGCAGGGAGCAACTTCTCAAAGTGAGACTGGCACCAGCCTGCCTGTTCTCAGACTTAAATTACAGCTCAGGAAGAAGTTTTACAATGAGGCTGCGGATGCCTTGGCAATGGGTCTTTAAGGTCCCTGCAGCCCAAGCCATTCTAGAATTCCCAGACTTTTTGATACCAGCCCCTTCTCATCACAGCTGCAGCACTGCAAAGCCTTGCCCAGAGCGCTCCATCTCCCCAGGAGCCTGATCTGTGCCCAGGATGTGCCCGGAGCTGGCATGTGCTGGGAGCTGGGATGTGCTGGGATGTGCTGGGAGCTGGGATGTGCTGGGATGTGCTGGGAGCTGGGATGTGCTGGGATGTGCTGGGAGCTGGGATGTGCTGGGATGTGCTGGGAGCTGGGATGTGCTGGGATGTGCTGGGAGCTGGGATGTGCTGGGATGTGCTGGGAGCTGGGATGTGCTGGGATGTGCTGGGAGCTGGGATGTGCTGGGATGTGCTGGGAGCTGGGATGTGCTGGGATGTGCTGGGAGCTGGGATGTGCTGGGATGTGCTGGGAGCTGGGATGTGCTGGGATGTGCTGGGAGCTGGGATGTGCTGGGATGTGCTGGGAGCTGGGATGTGCTGGGATGTGCTGGGAGCTGGGATGTGCTGGGATGTGCTGGGAGCTGGGATGTGCTGGGATGTGCTGGGAGCTGGGATGTGCTGGGATGTGCTGGGAGCTGGGATGTGCTGGGATGTGCTGGGAGCTGGGATGTGCTGGGATGTGCTGGGAGCTGGGATGTGCTGGGATGTGCTGGGAGCTGGGATGTGCTGGGATGTGCTGGGAGCTGGGATGTGCTGGGATGTGCTGGGAGCTGGGATGTGCTGGGATGTGCTGGGAGCTGGGATGTGCTGGGATGTGCTGGGAGCTGGGATGTGCTGGGATGTGGGATGTGCTGGGATGTGCTGGGAGCTGGGATGTGCTGGGAGCTGGGCTGTGCTGGGAGCTGGGATGTGCTGGGATGTGCTGGGAGCTGGGCTGTGCTGGGAGCTGGGATGTGCTGGGAGCTGGGCTGTGCTGGGAGCTGGGATGTGCTGGGATGTGCTGGGAGCTGGGCTGTGCTGGGAGCTGGGATGTGCTGGGAGCTGGGATGTGCCCGGAGCTGGGCTGTGCCGGGTTCTGCGGCTGCGGGGCCGATTTGGGGCCGTCAGCAGTTCACAAATAACCCTTTTTGCCGAGCCCTGCCGGCGCATGGGCACGAGGGGCCCAATTTACAGAGCAGAACTATCTATTTGTGTTCATCCATAATTGATGGAGGCAGCTTTGACCATTAACTGCGGCGCGAGCCTAAACAAAAAAAAAATTTATCTGCAAAGGCAAATTGGTGGAGTTCATATTCCGGGGAGCCTGGGCAGGCTGAGGAGAGGCCGGGCAGCATCCCCCGAGGGGAAACCCATCCTTCTCACCCAAAGGGGGTGAGAATCTTCCCTCATTAGAGAAGTGTTACTAACGTCTGTAAGATAAGAGCTGAAAAACAAGGGAATAAAGCGGGAAGAAGGGAGGCCAGAAAAGGGTTGTGTCCTTCCCTAGCATTGTTTTCAGATCTGGGGGCAGCTGAGCATGGTGAAGGTTCAGGGAGGAATTTGTGGAACAAAAGCTGCTGACATTGGAATTACTTAAAGGTGATCTGGCAGATAAACCTTGAGAAGTAAAGTTTGCTTTCTTCCTCATCCCCTGGGAAAGAGGAGAGGTTTGGAGTAGATTTTATGAAGGAATTGTTCCCTGGCAGGGTGGGCACGCCCTGGCACAGGTGCCCAGAGCAGCTCTGGCTGCCCCTGGATCCCTGGCAGTGCCCAAGGCCAGGCTGGAGCAGCCTGGGACAGTGGAAGGATGGGATGGATGACAGGGGTGGCACTGGAAGGGCTTTAAAGTCCCTTCCAAAGCTGTGGTGATTGTGTGATTGCGCGGAACATCCCTCAGCCCTTCCCGGAGGGGCTTGTGGTGCAGCTGCCGAGCGCTGGCAGAGGAGGGGGGATCCCAGCCTGGGAGGGGCCGGAGCCCCGGGCGGGTCTGAGAGCGAGCACCATGGGCCTCCACCATCCTCCCCCTGCTCTGAACGCGCCCGGCTCACCGGGGCTGGCAGCAGAAAGGCTTTTATTGACATGCACATCCCTCTGTGGCACCGCGCTGTTACTGGCGCTGGCATGGCCCTGCAAAGCACGCGGTGTCCCCGACTCCTGCCGCGGACTCGGAGAGCAGCCCCCAGCCTGATGGGATCGCACACGGGTCACCCGGGGCTGCAGAATTCCTCTGGGAATTGCGCTTAAGTCTTGGGCTTGCCAAGGGGTGCAAGTGGAAGCAGGTATTTCTTAGCAGTGTTCCAGGAGCTGTGTCTTCTTTTTCCCTGCGTTTCTTTTCCCAAGCATTAACCATAATAACTACCTCGCATATTTAGGAAATTGTGGTTTATTTAAGTCTTGCTGCAATTATGAGCGGTTTTAAACTCTCGCATGCAAATGGTACAATTATTTTGGTATCAAGTTCCATATTGTTCCAGCACTCTCTGCATCAGGCTGACTTTTATGGCTCATCGTCTGATCTTCATTTTCCTGCTGCAAATTAAGATTAATCCAGTGAACAGAATGGATTTACGCTGAATTCACAATGCTTTTCCCCCCAGGACTGTAGCTTATAATGGCTACAAAGGAGGCAGGAATAACTCAAAGGGGAAGGAAAAGGAACCACTTGAGTAAACAAAATCTGCTGTTTTGTGCGGCTTTCACCTTCCCAGGGGCTCCCCGGGAGTTTGCAGCTCCAAGGTGAGGCTGGGGTTTGGAGGGGTCAAGATTTCTGTGCTCTCATCACACTGCAGGGTTGGGTTTGGACACACATTTACTCACCAGCTCCACTCCAAACCCAGGGCAGAGCACGGGGCTCGGCAGGGCCCCTCCAGCCTGGCAGTGCTGCCTGGGGCTGGCTCTGCCATCCCCCAGCTCTGCCCAACCTCAACCATTCCACGATTCCGCGGTAAATGGGGCCTTTGCAGGAGCCTGGGCTGGAGGGAGCAGTGCAGGTGGATCTCCTGTTCCAGGTGTCAGGCAGAGCAAAGCCGGCTCTGCTGTTCCTGCCCTGCCCGGCCCGGGGTGGCCCTGGGGACAGCCCTGCCCGCCGTGCGGGTGGCACTGGGGGCACCGGGCACCCGCTGAGCTCGGGGGAGCAGGGCCGGGCTCAGGGACAGGGTGTTCCGAGAGCACGGCTCTGCTTTGTGCGGGGAAAACGATGGGATTCAGGGAAGCGTTCAAAAAACGCACGGGAGCTGCGGGGGCTGCGCCGCGGAGCCGCCCACGGCCCAGGGGCATGGGCGGGGCAGGGGACAGCAGCGACCCGGCTGCGTGTCCCTGTCACCCGTGGGTGGGTGTCCCTGTCACCCGGGAGTGTCACTGTCACCCGTGGGTGTCATTGTCACCTCTGGGTGGGTGTCATTGTCACCCGTGGGTGGGTGTCACTGTCATCCGTGGGTGTCCCTGCCACACATGGTTGGATGTCCCTGTCACCCATGGATGACTCTCCCTGTCACTCATGGGTGGCTGTCCCCATTACCTGCGCCCCTCTGTCCCCATTACCTGCACCCCTCTGTCCCCATCACCTGCAGCTCTCTGTCCCCATCACCTGCAGCTCTCTGTCCCCATCACTTACAGCTCTCTGTCCCCATCCCCTGCACCTCTCTGTCCCCATCACCTGCACCCCTCTGTCCCCATCACCTGCAGCTCTCTGTCCCCATCACCTGCACCCCTCTGTCCCCATCACTTACAGCTCTCTGTCCCCATCACTTACAGCTCTCTGTCCCCATCACCTGCACCCCTCTGTCCCCATCACTTACAGCTCTCTGTCCCCATTACCTGCACCCCTCTGTCCCCATCACTTACAGCTCTCTGTCCCCATTACCTGCACCCCTCTGTCCCCATCCCCTGCACCTCTCTGTCCCCATCCCCCACGAGTGGCTGTCACAGCACTGCCTCTCCTGTGTCCCCAGCCCTGTGTCCCCTCTCTGGGCAGTGGCAGTGGGTGGCTGTCCCCTGCCTGGGGCACCTCCCAGGCTGGTGCTGGTGGCTGGGGCAGGTCCTGCCCCACGGCTGCTCAAACTCAGCCCGCTCCACCCTCCTCCCAACCCTTCCCTGCAGCCTGGTATTTTCCATCTAAAGGCTGCCTGACAACTTTAATCTAATGCTTAAATGGATGGAAGAGAAGCCGTCGTGCAGGAACGCTGTAATTTAATTACTTGGGAAGAGCACAGTTTAAGACATTTAAAATGTATTATTTTAGCCTGGCTGCTTTGGCAAAATCCAATTGGAATTTTGAGCGTGCTTATTTTTGTTTCAGACTAACGCTACAGAACGCCTTCTGTAGGATGTGTTTGTTAAGAAATTAATTGTCTTTGAGGAAAGGAAAATGCCCTGGGTGGGACTTGCTCCTCGAGGCATCCAAACGCGTTTAATTGTTTCTCAAGCTCCTTTTGCAGCACCATAAACCCCACTCAGGCAGGAGGGGAGCAGGGCCTGCTGTCCTGATCCCTCCCTGGGCTGGCCCCGTGCTCCCTTAGGGCTCTGCAAACAGATTTTTGGAGATGTTTATTGGCAAAGCTCTGTCCAGAGCAGAAACAATCAGTGGGACACGGGGTTTGAGAAGCAGGAGAAGCAGGAAGCTCATGGAAAATAAGGTCCTGAAGCTGCTGGATGCCCCCACTGAAGTGCTGGTGCCTTGTCCCTGGCAGCTCCTCAAGAGGGAAGCTGGAGCAGGTTTATCCTTGGTTTTGGTTCCAAAATTCAGGATTGGTGTGAGAGTCTGTGCAGGGCCCAGAGCAGCTGAAATCCAGCTGGGTGCAACACGTGGGGAGCCTTGGATGCAATGGGGGACGGTGCCTGTGCACGGGCAGGAGAGCTGGGCTGGGCTCCTGGATCTCCTCTGACAGCTCCTGAGCCACCAGGAAAACGGGCCCTTTATGTAAACAAGCTGCTTTGAAGATATTTTGAGGATGAAGTCATAAAAATTCTATGGCATACCTATATTTTCCTTTTGGCATTGAATTGGCCATAAAAACCGACACAGAAAAGCAGCTTCAGCTGTGCTGGCTGGGAAACTGCTGCAGCTGCTTCTCAGAGCATCAAATCAGCCACTGTGGGTTGGGTTGGAAGGGATGCCATGGGCAGGGACACCTCCCACTCTCACAGGTTGCTGCGAGCCCTGTCCAACGTGGTAATTTGTTCCCAATATTCCATCCATCCCTGCTCCCTGGCCGTGGGAAGCCATTCCCTCCTTCCCTGTCACTCCAGGCCCTTGTTCAGCAATGCTTCAAATCTTTCAAAAAATTTATTTCTCTGTCAAAAAGCAAAAGTCCCGTGCAGTAATTAAAGCATAAATTTCATTATTTTTCCCAGTGGTTTCCCTACCTAAGGCTGCTTGCTTTTATAACAATTCAAATTGCTTTTACCTAAATATTGTTGCAAGGACAAATTGCCCCTACAAAGGGAAGTCTCCCCTTCCTGGGCCATCCCTGGGAATGCTCCTGGATGCTGATGGGATGGAGCTGCCTTGGGCTGTGCTGAGAGCCCAGAGTTACCCTGGGACTGCTCAGATCCCTTCCCCTTCCCCAGTCCCAGGATCGTGTCAGAATCAGCCTCTCTTGCCTATGGGGAAAGTTCCTGTTTCTCATTTCCAGCTGATTCACCCACTTCAGCTCGGTGACTGCTTTCCAGGGTGGGCCGAGGGATGGGGAAGGCAGCCCCCCTGACAGGCTTTTACCGGTTTTGGTTTGCCTCTTTGGGGGCGAGGTGGCAGGGAAAGGAGGGCAGATGGCATTCCTGGTTTGGGGCTGCGCCCCCCGCACACAGGCACGACGCGGATACTGATTTCCAAAAAGTGGGATGTGGTCAGCGGGCAGGGCAGGGAGTGTCCAGGGCTGTGTGTCCATCCCCAGCAGCCCCACAGGACTGGGGACAGCCAGGGGACAGCGGGGGCTGTGATCACCCCTCGCACAGACGGGATGGGATGGAGCTCTCCCCGTTCCTATTTCTGGCAGTAACTCGATTCCACCAAGGCTTTTTTGCACGGATCACGTAATCCCCTCAACCATCTGAAATCCTGCACTTTAAAAGCCTCGCTGCAGAATGACAAAGAGGTTTTTTTTTTCCCTTGCAGCCGGGGTCGGCCGGTGACGAAGCGCGGCGGGGGCAGAGCCGTGGGCTGAGCTCGGGATGCGCCCGGGATGCGCTGGGGCTGCACTCGGGATGCGCTGGGGATGCGCTGGGGCTGCACTCGGGATGCGCTGGGGCTGCACTCGGGATGCGCTGGGGATGCGCTGGGGATGCGCTCGGGATGCGCTCAGGATGCGCCAGGACGGGCTCTGGGCAGGAACTGTTCTGGGAACGCCGCTGCCCCGGCATCCCCGATGACCCCACAGCTCTGGGGGCTCCCCGGGCAGCAGTGCCCGGCTGGGCACGGCTCCGGGCGGGCTCGGGTGGCCGCGGGCTCGGGGCCATCTCTCTGCCTTATCTACATTTTAATGCGTCATCTGCAACTTCTGTGAGCACGAAGGCCAGGAAAGCGCTGGGGAATTGCAGCTGAGGCGACCACCCACGCAGCCGGTGGCCCTATGAGTACGGGAGGGGAGTTGGGAAGTGAGGAGGGAGCCAGGGAACGGGGGCTGGATGCCCTTCAGGCACCTGCTTGTTCCCTGTGCCATCCACGCCTGGGCTGGCTGTCCCCCCTGGGTGCCCACTGCCCAGGAGCCTCCTCCTGCCTCCCCCAGTGCCCTCCCCAGCCCATCAGCACAGCCCTGTCTTGTCTCTGCAGTTATTCACGAGTAGCAGTTCCCTGTTTTGTGTCACTGACCTAATCCTGAGCATCCCTGCCCCTGCCTGCAGCAGGGCCTGGAGGATGCACAGAGGGACACCTGGGACTGGGCAGGGGCTGGAAGTGTCCCAGGCCAGGCTGGACGGGGCTTGGAGCAGCCTGGGACAGTGGAAGGTGTCCCTGCCCGTGGACTGGGATGATCTTTAAGGTCCTTTCCAATCCAAACCATTCTGGGGTTCTGCGATCCATGTCCCACCCTGACAGCAGGAAAGCAGCGTTGCTCCAGGAGCTCCTTCACTGCTCTGCCACTGCAGCACGTGACCCAAATCCAGTTCCTTTTATTTCTGTAACAGGTAGGAGATCACACAGCAGTTTGCAGAGCAGCAAGCACGAGCACAGTCACACAGTGCAGGTGTCAGATTGAATGCCAGAGCAAAGTGAAGGGTGCACGTGCTCAAGGAAGAGCAGAAATCTGTGTTTTCAGCTTGCACAAGTTGGGCCACCTACGCTGGTCCAGCTGCTGCAGCTCTGTGTGTTTGTCTGTGCTGCTCATCAGTCGGGAACAGAGGTAAAAAGTCCCTGAGACTGATGCTTTGCATGAATATCCAAACTTCATCAAGCCAGGGGCGTTTGGGCAACTCCCAGGGATGCACAGGTGGGATTGTTGGGGGGCTGTGCAGGGCCAGGGCTGGGGGATCCCTGTGGGGCCCTTCCAGCTGAGGACATTCTGTGACTCTGAATCTCTGTCTGTGCTGCAGCTTTGTGGCCTGGAGCTGTCCTGACCTGTGCCCACACAAGGAACCTTGGCTGGGATGTGGTGCCTTGCTCTGGGCACCCAAAGGTGCCAGGGCCAGGGGCTGCTGTGGGCACAGGTGACACTGTGGGGACAAGGTGATGCTGTGAGGATCAAGGTGATGCTGTGGGGACAAGGTAGCACTGTGGTCACAGGTGACACTGTGGGGACAAGGTGATTCTGTGAGGATCAAGGTGATGCTGTGGGGATGAGGTGGCACTGTGGGGACAAGGTGACACTGTGAGGATCAAGGTGATGCTGTCGGGACAAGGTGGCACTGTGGTAACAGGTGGCACCGTGGGGACAAGGTGATGCTGTGAGGATCAAGGTGATGCTGTGGGGATGAGGTGGCACTGTGGGCACAGGTGGCACTGTGGGCACAGGTGGGCCCCTCTCAGCTGCACTGTCTCCCGTGGATGGCACGGAGCAGTTTGGGTCATTTTGGGGTGGAACAGGCTCCTTTTAGGAACAGGGAATATTTCTGAGGGACAAGCAGGCAGGTGGCTTGTGCCAGAGCAAGGAAATCTGCCCAGCAGGGTTTGCTCCACCCCAGCCTTTTTATTTTGCATTCCTGACGGGTTTAACCCCATCCTCGCCGGGCCATTTCTCCGCAGCAGTGAGCACTGCCTGCGGCACCCCGGAGCAGTGGGGACGCTGTGGTTTGTCCCTGCCCGGTGTGCTGGGGGTGTCCCGGGGCGCTCATCGCCCCCAGCAGTGCAGCAGAGGGGTCTGAAATCCCCGAGCCAGCCCAAAGCTGCGGCTCCATCGCTGCGGTCACCGCGGCCCGGCGGCAGCTCGGGGAAGTGTTTTGTCCCCGACGTGACACAGAATGCATTATTTGCCACCCCGGCACTCAGAGACAAGCTCCTGCCCCCGGAGCCCGGCCCGGGGACAGCTCCTGATGGCCCGAGAGCCGCAGGGCTTTGGGAGCCGGAGGCAGCCCAGCCCTGAGAGCAGGAAACCAAGTTAATTAACGGGGAGAATTAGCACCTCCGTGCGGCCCAGCCCCGGCTCCCTGCGAGCCTGAGCCCGATGGGCCGGGACGAACGGATGTACCCGAGGTGTCAGCACCAGCTGAGCATCTCCAGGCGTAAAACACAGGGAGAGCAACTTTTAAACACAGGCAGGGAGTGATGGGACACGGGGGAAACGAAAGGAGGAGAGATTTAGATTGGATGTTGGCAAGAAATTCTTTACTCAGAGGGCGGTGAAGCCCTGGCACAGGCTGCCCAGAGAAGCTGGCAGTGCCCAAGGCCGGGTTGGAGCAGCCTGGGGCAGTGGAAGGTGTCCCTGCCATGACAGGGGTGGCACTGGAGGGGCTTTAATGTCCCTCCAACCCAAACCTTTCTGGGATTCTGTGATTTTCCCCTGCAGGAGCCAGGGATGGAGCTGGGGTCAAGGCCAAGCCGGGTGTCACTGTCCCCACTCCACAGGTGACAGGTGAGGGACATCAGATGAGCTGCAGCGGGAGAGGGAGATGGGGAGGGTCTCTGCTTTCATCGGGATTTTGGTGTCTCTTGAAACAGCCTCTTTTTTCAGGGAATAAATTACATATTTTATTCATTTTCTGCACAGAAAGGAGCGGTTCTGGAGCCCTGATGGGGATGTTTCTAAGCAACGTTGTTTTCCTACCACCAGCGTCAGGAGCAGTGACTTTTTTACTTCTTTTTTTTTTCATATTTTTGTAGCAATAAGACAAACTCTCTGCAGTTTATATCAGGAAAGCTGTGCCATGATTTCCCCAGCTTGGCTGTATCCCCCCACCTCCGAGGGGGTGTGTGAGGGGTCCCCTGGGGGTCACCTGCCCCCGGGTAGCTGCACTGGGACCATCCCCTCAGGGTTTATTTTGGTAGAGTTTGGCTGCTGTGGGCACAAGCACAGACACAGGGCAATGGAGTCAGGCTTGGAACGAGCCAAAAGCAGCTTTATCTGAATTCTGTAGAGCTCTCCCAAGCCTGGTGATTCTTCTGTGGGTGTGGACTCAGAAATGTTTTAGTCATTGTATGTGTTATTGCAGAGATTTTATTTAAAACTTCTGGTTTTGCACAGGGGAAAAAACCCTCTCCTTTTCTGTCTCATTTCTGATAGATGAATGTAATTTATATATGTATGGGTGAATAATGTGATTTATATATGGATGGGTGAATAAGTGCATGGAGAGATGGATTAACAGATAGAAGGGTGGATGGATGGGTAGATAGATAGATAGATAGATAGATAGATAGATAGATAGATAGATAGATAGATAGATAGATAGATAGATAGATAGATGGAAGGGTGGATGGGTGGATAGATTGATCAATAGATAAATCAATAGAAAGCTGGATGGCTGAATGGATAATATAGATAAACAGGATGGTTATCCTGATCCCTTCCAGCTGGGAATACTGGAGGGAAAGGGAAGGTTTGGGCTGATTTAGGGGTGTTAATTGAAGAGGCCAAGCCCAAACTGCTCCAAACAGTGAAGGGCAGCAGGGAAGCAAATCCCCACCTGGATAAAGTGTTGTGCTGTAATTGCTCTGTCCCTGAAGGACACAGGAACCAGTTGTAGGTTAACGAGGTAATTAAGCAGCACAAGTGTCTCAGGCCATAAATCTCTGCCAGGGAAGAGAGTGGGTGTTGGTTGTGTCCCTCTGTGGGGTTTGTGCTGCTCCTTGGGCCCTGCAGGAGCTGGGCTGGTGCACGGTGGGTGCAGGAGATGGAGGGTGAGGGTTTCCTGAGGAGGGGAATTGGAGATGGAGGGTGAGGGTTTCCCAAGGAGGGGAATTGGAGATGGAGGGTGAGGGTTTTCCTGAGGAGGGGAATTGGAGATGGAGGGTGAGGGTTTCCCGAGGAGGGGAATTGGAGGGTGAGGGTTTCCCGAGGAGGGGAATTGGAGATGGAGGGTGAGGTTTTCCTGAGGAGGGGAATTGGAGGGTGAGGGTTTTCCTGAGGAGGAGAATTGGAGGGTGAGAGTTTTCCTGAGGAGGGGAATTGCCCTTCCCTGCTGCTGGCTGAGGGGTTTGCCTGGGGCTGGGCTGTGTTTGGCAGGATGGAGGTGGCCCTGCAGGGACAGGGACAGCCCCTGGGGCTGCTCCCGTGTCCCTCAGCCCAGCGTTAGGGAGCGCTCGGTGCCTCTGCTGGGCTCTCACCATTCCCCCGCTCCAGCATTAATTACAGCCACACAATTACAATTGTTTTCTGCCCTGTACCGCAGGAAACAGCCCCGTTCTGTGCACGGGGTGCTTTGCAGGGATGTTTCAGCCCTGCTTTCTCTCTTTTCTTTGAGAGAGCCTCTTGGCTCTGCCCCCTCTGGCAGTGCCCGTGTCCCCCTGCAGGGCTCTGCTGTCACCTGTGCGGGCGGTCACAAATGTCACCACGCTGGGTTTTTTCTCCTAAATCCTCGATTTGTCTGCCAGAGCTAAGCCTCACCCTCCCCAAGCCCCCTGCTCTCCAGTTCTCCTTTCTCCTGGCTCCCCAGGATCCCTGTGCCTGCTCCCCTGGGAGCTCTCTGCTCCAAGCTCATCCCACATCTCTATGTACATATATAAATTACAATTCCTTCAGTTCTCCTTCAGCTCTGCCTGTACAGTCAGCACTCACCCTTCCCAGGGAATAATTCCCCTCCAGATTCCCATGAAAACCATGAGGGAGGCATGGGGTGAGGGAAGAGGCACAATGAGGACTGGGAATTTTCCATGCTGTGCTCGATCCTCGCTGCTGCCCTGTGCTGAGGGAGGTTTAGGCTGGGCACTGCTGGTTTAAGGCAGGGTTCTGTCAGCATCCACTTCCCAGGAGCAAGACCCAGTCCTAGGGGATTTTTCCTTGTAATGTGGCCTTGGTTGAAGACTTGATTATATGTGTAACATTAACTTTAGTTAGAAGACTCTTGGAAACCTGTGATATTTCCCCCCATGTTTTTGCTGTCAGGTTTTATCCCAGACACCTCAGTGCTGCTGCAGGATGTGTTAGTCCTCCCTTTCCCTTTGTGTCACTTCTGGACTGTCTGATGTGGAACTGCAGGGCTCTTGAAGCCAAAAATGGTCACCTTGACCTTTAGTGTTCATGTTGGACCCCGGTGCTTTCCTTGGCCACAGAATGAACTCTCCTTCCCCAGCACTCCCAACTGGATGCATCCCTGTAGGATTTTCCTTGGTTTTGCCCATCATCTGCTTGCAGTTGGGTGACTGACAAGTGAAATTATGGGTTTTCCCCCGGATTTGAGGAGCTGGAGGCTTCTGCAGCTCTGGGTGTGTCCTCAGGGCTGGCTCTGGTGCCTCCCTGTCCTGCACAGGCTGGTGTCAGCCCTGAGACCGTGACATTTAACAAAGTAATGAACTCGGGCTGATTCAGCTCTGCAGCAGAGCCAAAGTGTCTCTTGTGAGCAGCGTTTCTGCCCTGTGTGTAGGGCTCAGTGCTGGGGTGGCTTTGGGCCGTGGTTTTTCTGAGGGGATCCAGGTGTGGTGCCCGTGGGGGCTGAGGAGCCAGGTTCTGCTGGAGAGGAGTCACGGGCGAGGTGGATCAGAGCCCGTGAGCCAGGATGTGATGCCTGCTGCCCAGGGAGGGGCTCTCCCCTCTGCTGCAGCCTGGCAAGGGCTGGCAGCAGCTGAGCCAAGCTTTCCAGCTCTCTGTGCAGCCCCTCCAGCTGCAGGGCTGGTGCCCACCGGGGACACTGCCCACGGGGCAAAATCCTGAACTCATCCCAGGGAAAACCCCCTCACCAGTGGGCACGGTGGCCCTGGGTGTGGGTGAAGATGAGGAAGGGGCAGCACGGCTGGGATTGTCCCAGAGGGGGTGACCAGCCCCGTGGCTGTCCTGCCTGGCAGGATGGTGCCACCCCTTTCCTGCTCTCCCGGGCTGGGCTGGCAGCTCCTCGCCAGCCTTTTCCCTGCCTGGCACCTGGCTCTGGCTGGGCTTGGCAGCAGCTCCCGGGAATGCTGCCCCGGCTCCCCGCAGGGCTCCTGCAGAGCCCGCCAGGATCCCTCAGGAGCGGGGAGAAGCCTAGTCAGGGGAGATGCCAGCCCTGCCCGCCCTGCCGGGTGCCTCGGGCTGTTTTCAGCGCCGGGCCGGGCTCCAGGCTGTGTTTGCCGTGACTCACAGCTCGCCAGGCTGCTGCTGCGGGGACGTGGTGCCAGCCCGGGCTCCTGCTGGGCAGGGAAATGTCACCCTTGGGTGGTGCCAGCGCAGCGGGGCCCGGTTAAAGCCGCCGGCGGTGCAGGGCCCGGTTAAAGCCGCCCGCGGTGCAGGGCCCGGTCAAAGCCGCCGGCGGAGTGGAGCTCTCAGGGGCTGAGGTCCCATTGTCCTTGGCTGTCCCCTGGTCAGTGCCAGGCATCAGGACAGCACATTGTGCTCGCCTGTCCCAAGGTTGCTCCCTGGAAAGATTTGAAGTGAAGCTTAAAACACATCTTAGAGCTACAAACAGCTAAAGACCGGGGTGTCCCTTCTCTCCCTGTGGCTCTGTGGGCTGAGGTGGCTGCAGCTGTCCCGCCTTGGAGGTTTTGGTGACCTGGGTGACTCGGGAGGTTTGTACAGCTCTGCTGTGGGCACTGAGCACACAGGGCACTCTGCTGCCCCATGCTCTGCCCCAAAAGCTCTCCTTCCTGCCCCTTTCCCTGCCCTGTTCCCTGTGAGGCCTCTCCAGTGGCCAGGCCGGGCTCAGCTGTAGCCCAGCTTTGGGCAGCACAGCAGTGTGAGGCTGCTTGGCTTTGGACTCTGGCTTTAAAAGAACTCAGAGCTGAGGGGCTGAACACCTTCAGGCCTTGCTTGTGGTGCAAGTTTGGGGAAAAGGCAAGGAAAAGGAGGCAGCTCCAGACTGGGAGGCCAGAGCTGTGTGAGGGGGACCGGGGTGGCTGCAGGCATGGGCCCAGCAGCAGATAAGCTCTGGGTTCTCTGGGGATCTGTGGGAGCAGAACCATCCCTCCACGCCTGCAGAGCACAGGGGCTCTCAGCAGGAGAGGCACGATGGCTGTGCTAATGGAAACCAGGAGAGGATGGATCAGAGCTGACTTTCAATCAGCTGCTCTGGCCAGGCACAGTGATCCTCAGAGACCAGCGGCTCCTGCTTTGTCCTCTCTAATAGCTGCTCTCTCACAGAGAGGAATTCCTTCCCGACATCCCACCCAACCCTGTTTGCTGGCAGTGGGAAGCCGTTCCCCTTGTCCCGAGCCCTCCTGGAGCCCCTCTGGCCCAGCCCCTGCAGGTGAACACCCCGAGCTCGCTGCCACAGGCACCCAGCAGTTCCCCAGGAGGCTGCTCAGCTGAGCACGGCCAGAGCAGATGCTCCCCAGGGGTTGGGATTTGTTCCCATCACCATTCCCAACACCTCCCAGCACAGCCATCCTCGGGGAGCTGTGGGGCTGCTGCCAGTTCAGCTGCAGGCACGGAGCTGCTTCATTGTCCCCGAGCCCAGAATTAGTGCAAGGAAAGCACAAAGAGCTTTCACTGCCCCGTTACTTGGAGACAGCCCATTGATTTCACTTGGCAATTGAGCAGCTTCAGGCACATGTGTGTCTGTCTGTCTGATCTGTCTCCATCTGCATCCACCTGGCTGCTGCAGAATGGGTGGGAATGTAGATACCTGTGAGTATTTGCTTGGTGGATTTTTGTGGGTTTCTTGCTGGTTTGTTTCAGAGGAGAAGCAGGTCTTGAATGACAAATTCCTGCTCTGCAGGAGGAACCAGCTGGGCCCAGTGAGTTCTTACACAGCACCAGGTCTGTGCTGAGGCCAGGCACCACCAGTGTGACCAGTTCCCACCAGTGTGACCAGTTCCCTGTCCTGCTGGGGCCTCTCTGCACACCTGGGAGGGGGGGCACACCCGGGGGTGCTCTCCAGGCTGGAGAATCCTGGGTTCAGGATCTGTGGGCTCAGCAATCCTCCTGCCCAGCAGCCTTCCAGCTCCCTTTGCAGGAGGGATCTGGCCCTGCAGGGATTTGGCATTTCCAGCATCAATTTCCCAAATATCCGGGTCAGGTGTGCGCTGAGCAAATGGCAGAGCTCTGGAAAGCCAAACACAACATTTTTGCCTGGATTTGTTGGCTGAGCAGGCTCTTCACAGAGCTGGGTGCTGCTTCCTGGAGCAAACCTGGTGTGTTTTACCCCAAAAGCTGCCTGGAGTGGGGAGGGAGCAGCCCTGGTGTCGTGGCACAGGGGAGCTGTGGGGAAGGACAGGACAATCACTGGGCTGAGACCCTACAACAGATCCCACTGCCAGGGGATGCTGAATCCTATGAATGCAGGGAAACAGCACAGGGATGCAGTCACTGTGTTCATCCAAATACATTGATATAGGGATATATAAAGGGGTGTATGGAGAGGAACTGTATTTGCACACAAATACTGGGAATATCCATGTGTGTAGATATAAACAGGGGTGTATATAAAGGGTGTGTGCATGAATACATAGATTTAAAGGGAATATGTGGGTATTTATATAAAAGATTACGCATGAAGGATATGTGTATGCATAGAGCTAAAGGGTATATGGGCAAAGTGGTATATAAAATATATATATATATGTGCAAATAGATGTGTGTAGATGTTATTTGTGTGGAGAGAGGAGTTGATGGCTGAGCTGTGCCCACAGACTTTGAACAGCAAGGATCAGGTTGGTGGGAAATAGGATTAAAAAGCTATAAAATAACTGGAAGCTGTGAGGGAATGAACAGCAGCACTTGACTCCAAGGGCTGTTATGGGGTGGGTGGGCTGTGTCCAGAAGGAATGTAGAAATCCCCCTCCCTTGGGTCTGGGAGTCTGGAATTCCTGCCCTCAGTGCTTCAGTTCTGGGGCTTTGCCTTTGAACCTCCCAAGGGTTCCAGTCGTGCTGGGGAGGATGGGGAGGATTTGTGCTGCTCTGGGCTGGATGGGTTTGGTGGGCAGGCTCCAGCTGTGCTTGTACTCAAAAGATGGGAAAAAAAATAAAAGAAAAAGGGAAAAAAGGAAAACTAGAAAAGGAATAAAGAAGAAAAAATAGAACACACACACAAAAAGAGGTCAGTGCCTGCCCTAGCTGTGCTGTGAGCCTGGGGGCTCGTGGGGCTGGAGCTGCAGCTGCAGCTTTTCAAACAAACCTGCAGGTCAAGCTCCTGTGTCTCCCAGCATCTGAAATTCCCATTAGCAGCACTGAATTTTGGGTGCAGCAGTGCATGAAGGGGTCCTGGAGGGTGGGAGGATGGGCAGCCCTGCCCCAAGGTCTGGCTGGTGCTGGGCTGGTCCTCCTGCCCCCCAGGATGCTCCTCAGGGAAATTGTACCATTGGAAGGGAAACCTGGAATGGCCAGAAAATCCAGTGTGGAAAATGGGACAGGCTGAAAGCACAGCTCACAGCCTGGGGTGTGCTGTCCAACCCTGACCCTGCCCGGGGCCAGCACAGCTTTTCCTTCTGTTTTGTTTTATTTTATTTGGCTTCAAATACCTCACCAGGAGCAGCAAGCAGTGCAGGGACTGTTTGAGGTGCCTGCAGCAGAGGGGTGGGCAGTGATGTGTTCCTGATCCTGCCCCATGCCAGGGGGTGGAATGGGATGAGCTGTAAGGCCCTCCCCACCCAAGCCACTCTGGGGTGCTGTGCTAGTGCAGGGGATGTTTGTGGGACCCCAACTGATGGTGGGTGTGAGGTACAGCTGAATGAATTTGGGTTTATTCCCAGCCCTGAACACTCAGGGACGAGGATGGCAGCACATCCACCCTTCCCCAGCCTGGGTGCCCAGATCCCACTGTGGGAGATCTGCACCTTTTGGAGGAAAACACACATCTGGACAGAAGCTGTGGCTTGTCCTCTTCAGCTGCTGGCTTCCCATGGGGTTATGTTGTGTGTCCCTCAAGGCCTGAACTGCATTTTCTAATGATTTTCTTTTCCTTCCAGGAACCTTGGGAAGTCCGGGCTGAGAGTGTCGTGCCTGGGGTTGGGTGAGTACCCCTGGCCCCTGTGCCCAGCCCAGCCCTTCTGGGAGCTGTGGGAGGGTTTGTGGTGTAGAACCCTCTGGTGTGCCCAGTCCTCGGGAGGAGCAATCCCATGGAGTGTCCCCAGGAGCCCCGAGGGCCAGGGCCAGCCTGGGCTGGGGCAGAGCTCCGTTCCATTAGATGCCATCCCATCCCCTTGTTATCCCTGCTGGCTCCAGAAGCACACAGTTCCATACCAATGTTTATCCCCTCCGTGTGCTGTTTCCCTGGGAGGGGTTCTGCTCAGCTCCTGGAGAGCTCCTGCTGCCTTTACCCACGGGAAATGCTCTGAAATGCAGCCCCTGAGACACAGATCCATGTTGTGTGATGGACACGAGCCCTGCAGGGAGGAGGAGGAGGCTGAGCTCTGCTGAGCTCTGCTGAGCCCCTCCCTCAGTGCCAGGCTGGGCACCAGCACCGTGCAGGAGCCCCAGGGATGGAGGCTCTGCCCCACCACAGCCCCTCCAGCCCCATTCCTGGTTCTGGGGATCACAGGGAGGTGGAGGCACCCCCTCAGGCTTCTTAAAGAATGGCTGAGAAAGGTAGCAGCAAACCCAGGCCGAGTATAAATTTATAAAATCATAGAGTTTGATGGCACATTTTGGTTTATTGCTATGTAGACAGAGCACATGAAGGGAAATCAGGTTAAAATTGGTCTGCAGTGGGATGCTGGCTCACAGAAAGGTGGGGTGCAGAGGGGGAGGGAGACCCTCCCGTGGAGTCCTGGGGTTCAGAGCAGCCCCAGTGCCAAGCTCAGCCTCAGACCGATCAGTGCTTTGGGTCTGGAGGATTTAGCAATGCTCCATCAACACAACAATAGCAGGGCTTAATCAGTTGACTAATTTAACATTTATAAAGTGACTCAATAGGATTTGCTATAAGCACAACAGTAGCTTAATTATGAATCTAAGCTAATTACGAATCTAAGATGGCAATGTTCGTTCTGCACTTACTCAGGGTATTTAAATCCATTGATGTACCCACAGATCCAAGAGTCTGTAGCAAGCTAGAAACCTGTGAAACAGCTCAGGGAAACACTGCTGTCTGTAGACTCACAATCTATGGGATGGTGGGCTTTAGTCATCAGGAAATTTCCATCCTGGGTGCAATTTGGGTTGGTAGTTACTGGGGTTTTCTTCGCCAAGTTGTTATAATAATATTATTATTATTTAACAATTCTATTATTATTATTAGGTCAGAGCAAACTGGCCTACTGGGAAGTGTCCCTGCCCAGCAGAGGGGTGGAATGGGATGAGCTTTAAGGTCCTTCCAGCCCAAACCATTCCATGATTCTGTGATTATTCTGCTCAGGCTGTTCAGACAGAAAAGTAACACCTTGGGGCTGTTTGTTGGAAACCAGGAGCTTGTTAAAGCACAAGGTGTGAGAGCAGAGATTGTTTGGGATGAGTTCCAGGGGTCACCTGCCCAGGTGAGCACTGCCAGGGTGAGGGGGTGCTGCTGCCTTGGGGCAGGTGAGGACCTGGGGGGCTCTGCCTGATCCTGCCAGGGCTGGCTGCTCCCAGCCCTTTGGGATTTGGGTTAAACTGGAGGGAAATGTGAAAGTCACCCTGCAGCACGAGGGGGAGAAGCAGGGCCCGTTCTGCCAAGAGCTCTTCTGGTTAAAATAGCCCCAGCCTTGGAAAGGACTCGTCTTGTCTGTGCAGGGTTTTATTTATCAGCCTCACAGCTTCCCCAAGTGCTGCTTGGGTGTGGTGGAGGAGAAAAGCCACGGGAAGGAAGTAGCAGCAGGAAAAGAAAAAAAACACAACCAGTTTTGCAGAGCTTTTCTTTGATTTCAAGTGGAACTGCAGCAGCATCTAAATATACTGAGCCTTTGTGAGTGCAGCTGTGCAGGGGCTGGGGAGCCTGCTGGGCACCTCCTGCTCCAGCACAGGGAGCCCTGAGCCCTGTGTGCAGGGAGAGGGGAGCTGGGAAGCCTGAAACCCAGAATCCAGAAGTCCAAATTCCCTGGAACAGGCAGGTGTTTCTCCTGCAGCACAGCACCTTTTCTTTTGGATGATTGCTTTGGGTAGGAAGAGCCTTAAAGCTCATCCTGTTCTCTCCCTGCCATGGGCAGGGACACCTTCCACTGTCCCAGGGTGCTTCCAGCTTGGCCTTGGGCACTGCCAGGGATCCAGGGGCAGCCACAGCTCCTCTGGGCACCCTGTGCCAGGGCCTGCCCACCCTCCCAGGGAAGGATTTCTCCCCAATGTCTGATCTAAATCTCTTCTCTTTCAGTTTAAAACCATCCCACTTGTCCCCCCTGTCCCCTTGCAGACCCACCAGGTGTCTGCTCCCAACTCTGGCTTATCTGACTTTCCTAAATGCCTTCTCTCTTGAAACTCCCCAAAAGATAAATGTGTTTCCCTGTGTTCTCTGCAGCATGAAAATCTAATTTAGGGCTCACTAAAGTTTCTGAAGGCTCAGCAGTCTTCCTCAAAAGCCTTGCAAAATCTCAGCAAGGTGGGAGTGTGCTTCATCCTACGGGAGGAGAAGGGGAAGTGGGGCAGCAATCCGAGGTGGGCAGGGACCCTTTAGTGGCATCCTGCTCCTCCTGGCTCAGTGGGAATGAGCTCCTCTGCTGGGTCCTGCCTGTGCTGCCAGAGGTGCTGGCAGTGCTTCCAGCAGGGCTGTCTGGGCAGGGCCCTGAGCCCCTCCGAGCATCATTCCTGGGTCACTGGGGTTCCCTTGGAGCTGGCACTGCCCAGCCAGGCTGAACTTCCCTGGGAGCATCCCGGTGCTGGGTCCTGCTCCTGCCTGGGCTGAGCTTTCACCTCCTGCTCTGAGTTACCTCCAGGTGAGCCTGGGGATCTGCCAGCCTGGCCCTGGCTGCTGCCAGGCTCTTTCCTTGGTGCTGGATCCAAAATGTGCTTGTGACTCCAGGGAAAAGCCAGGCCACGTTTCTCACCTGTCCAGTTAGGGGGGGCCCTGCCTGTGGGTTCCT
Source organism: Peucedramus taeniatus (assembly GCA_013400575.1). NCBI lineage: Eukaryota > Metazoa > Chordata > Aves > Passeriformes > Fringillidae > Peucedramus > Peucedramus taeniatus. The sequence goes on from WBNO01019299.1 coordinate 430,402, forward strand.
GCTGGTTTTGAGAGAGCCTTGAGGCAGCCTCCAGTGAGGTGATGAGCCCTGACTGCAGGGAAAGGAGCAGGACAGAGGCTGCCATCCCAATATCCCAAATTCCAGGGACAGAAGGTTGCAGGTGCTGCAAAAATGGGTGTTTAGAGAGGGGGCAGGTGGCTGCAAAAATGGGTGTTTTGTGAGCCCAGAGGGGACAGGTGCTGCAAAAATGGGAGTTTTGTGAGCCCAGAGGGGGCAGGTGCTGCTCTCCCCTTGGTCCTGGCTCTGGGGGTGAGGTTTGGCACGGGCACTGTTCCTGCCAGGAGCAGCCCAGGCTGGGGGCTCATCTCTCTGCTCCTGCATAGGTGACACTTGTGCTGGCAGTGGCACTGCTCAGGTGGGGTTTGCTTTGGCACCACACCCTGCTGGGCTTGGGGTGAGAGCCAAACTGAGCCAAAGCTGGGCCTTGTGCAGGAATTCCCCTTGGAGGTAAGGATATCCACTTGGAAAAGCTTTTCAAGGCAGGGAGGAGGAAGGTGATGGGCAAGGGGCAGCAGTGGGAAGTCTGTCAGCCCCGAGCCCTGGGGCAGGGGATGCCTTTCTAAACCATGAGCTGGGGTAGGTGAGAGAGAGACAGCGACTTGGAAAGGGGAAAGGAGCAATTTAAAAACATAGATGTCTTTCTCCAGTATATTTTTCTTCCCAAATGAGTGTGTTGGCTGAGGTTGTGAATCATCCTTGGCTGTTGTTTGAAATGCCAAATGCTCCTTGTGCTTTTTTTGCCTTTTTTAATGTGCAGAGGGAGGGGAGCAGCCTGTGCCACGCCGTGCCTCTGCTTTGGCTGGGGCTGCCTTCCCTGCTCCTGACTGCTGAACCAGAGCCCCTCTCTTCCCCAGCCACACCTGGGGCTTTAGAGCTCGGCCTGCTGAGCCAAAACTCACATCCCTGCCTGGTTTTTGTGACAATCATGGGGAAAAAAAGACTCCTTGGAATCCCCACCCGTGTGCTCCTGCTGGTGCTCCTGTCCCCAGCTGGGCACAGGGTGGGCATAGGTGCCCTCAGGCAGGGCTGTCCAGTATCACAGGTATTTATTCCTTGCATTTCAGGAGCTTTAAGGTGCCTGTTATTCTGATTTGAGCTCTCAGGCTGCTCTCCCTGTGCCCCAAGCCCTGAGCACATTGTCACTCAGTGGGACGTGCTTTGTGTCACAAGGTGAATTTTGAGAGGATGTGCACTCTGTGGGGAGGATGAATAATCCCCTTCCTCCTCACCTGTGCACCTGTGTGCTGCTTATGCAAAAGGGAAAAAAAAAATCACTTTGAGATAAACAGTCTCAACCCATTTTTTGGTACAAACACATTTTAATGTATTCCTGTAAAAATAACACCTCCGAAGCTTTAACATGGAAATCAGCCGTGGTTTGGTTATTTTTTTTGTCTGCATGAAGAAGCTTAAAGATAAAATGAAAACACGTTTCAGTTTTATCTTTGTTGTGCAGGACCAGAGCAATAATCAGAGAAAATGCCTCTCCTGAGGTCTGTAGCCAGCAAGGTGCAGCAGGGGTAATCCTGCCCCATTATTATTGTCCTTATAGAGCTAAAGAAAATACAAAATTAGCTAGAAAATGTGTGCTCTTTGCTCATTTGTTTAGTTTCCATTTCATCTCTGATCTGTGGCAAACTTGGCTTTTCCAGCTCGGGTTGTTCTGCAGGAAGTCAGGAGTTGCAGTTTGAACTCACACTTTGTGCATCTTTAAATAGCTTTATTTGCTCTGAGAGAAACCTGACGTATTAAAAAATTCAGATTGGCCTTTTTTTGAGGGAAGGAGAGCGAGCTCCTGCTGGCAGGGATGATGATGATGAGTGGCTGTGCTCTGAGCAGGGCTGATCAAAGCTGCCCCACCCTGCTCGGGTTCATGTCCTGGCACCAGGGACCCCATCCCTCTTTGATGAGGGTCTGGGAGCAGCTTTGGCACCTTTTCAAGTGCAGGCAGGCAGGGGAGCTGCAATTTCTGCCCCTTGGCAGCATCAGAGCTCGGCCCTGGCACTGCAATCCCTGTCCTGTTCCATCCCTGTTCACAGAGGGCTTGGGAGGGACTCCCCAGTGCCACCCTGCCATGGCAGGGACACCTCCCCCTGCCCAGGCTGCTCCAAAGCCTGTCCAGGGACAGTGCCAGGGCTGGGGAAATCTCACTGCATTCAGCTGGGAGCCTGAACCCCTCCCTAAGTCAGAGCTTTCAGTTCTGGGCAGTTCTGGGAGCCACGTGAGCTCTGCCCCATCCGTTCAGGGAACGGCTGAATTTCACATCTGGGTGTCTGTGCAGCTGGGGTGAGCTCTGGAGGAGTGAGGAGGAGCTTGCTGGGCTCAGAGGGACACTGTGACAGCCTGGCAGGAGGCCCAGGGGTGTCACAGCCCTACTGAGCCCAGGGCAGCAGGGATGTCTGGGCAGGCTGTGACCTGCTGCTTCCCCAGCTCCCTGCTGCTTTCCCTGCTGCCTCTTCCCCTCTGCCTTAGGAGATCTCTATTCCTAAATAAATCCATCCATACAAAATCTAGATATAGGGAATAACGTTCCTCAGGGAATTCCTTGGGGTTGGAGCAGCTGACCTTTAAAGGTCCCTTCTAACCCAAACTGATTTATGATCTGGTTAAATCCACACGCTGCTTCCACCACGGGATTTTTATTTATTTATTTATTTTTAAAGCAATGATCATAAAGAGATAATGCCCCAAGTTTTCCCAATAATAGACCAGAGTCAGCAACTGAGCCTAAACTGCAGCAGCTTTAGGAGCCAGCCTAGAGAGAGCACTGCCCTTGGGCTGGGCTGGCACTGGGCATTAGCTTCATGGAAAAGTTCCTGGGGAAAAGTCACTTTGGCTTGGAAATCTTTCCTGTCAGAAGAAATATTTCTCTTTTTTATGTCTTTTTATTTTTTTTTTTAATTCTAATTTTGACTTTCAGGATGCTAAGTGCTGAAGTACATATTTAAGGGGACTTTCACTCCCCAAATGATGTGTTGTGGCAGCAGCACGAGTTTTTTCTAATTTGTCAAATTGAAGCTTTGGAAAATTATTTCTGATTTGGACAGAGTTTCAGATTTCAGGGCTTGGAAGGGTCCAAGGCTGGGTTGGGCAGGGCTGGGAGCAGCCTGGGACAGTGGGAGGTGTCCCTGCCATGGCAGGGGTGGCACTGGATGGGATTTAAAGTCCCTTCCAACCCAAACCATTCCATGATTTGAGTTCAGCTCTGTATTTTGGCACCATGGCATCCCCTGGGTGCTGCCCTGAGCAGCTGCCTGTGCCAGCCCCACCCTGGCAGCAGTGCCCTGTCCTGCCCTGCTGCAGGAGCTCTCTTGGGGCTGCAGCACCCCCTGAGCCACTGCACCCCATCTAAAACCCACTGAATCCCAAAGGGAATTCTGGTGAAGTCTCATTTTTATGTCAAAACCCTCTCGTAGTAACAGATTAATTTGCTTTTTCCAGGGACCTGGGTCACTTTTGGAGGTCAGATCTCAGATGAGGTGAGTGCATGGAACAAACCCCACTCTGGAGGGGGTTTAATTTAATTTTTAAATGAAATTGTGGCTGCTGGAACCTTCCTGCACCGAGACACAGCAGTGAGTCACAACACAGAGTTCTGCCACAACCCCCTAATGAGCCTGACATTTCCAGAGATGGACTCTCACCAGCCCCATCCACCCCTCAGGGCCATCTCCTGTCCTGTGCTGTCCCCAGCAATGTCCTCTCCTTCCATGGGCAGTGGCTCCTGCAGCAGGAATTGGGAACTATTTTAGTGTGTGGATGTAATGGCCAATTTCTATCTAAATACAGATTTCTAGCTGTATTTAGATATAATAATATTTTTTCCTGTTATACAAATATATTTTTTCTATTTAGATAGAAATACAAATAATATTTTTTTGTTTGTATCCCTAAATACGGGCAGGGGCTGAGCTGACCAAGGTGACTTATTTTTGATATAATAAGCTGAAACAAATGAAAAGGAGCTTGGGTTTCCTCTGTGCTTTTCCCTGTAGCAGATGGCTCCTGATGCAGGGAATCACCCCTGCAGCTCTGGGCTGCACGTGGGCTCCTCTGCAGCCCAGGTGTCACAGATGTGAGCACCCCAGGGAGAGCAGCTGCCTGCCCCTGGGACAGGGAACAACCCCAAAACAGCTCTGGCGTGAGGGAAAGGGCCCAGCAGCCTCAGCTCCAGGGGCCTTTCCTTTAAATTCACTTCATCTGTCATGGTATCACTGCTTCTCCCAGTGGAGCCCCAGCTTGGAGCTCAGTGGCTCCCCAGCTTTGGTCCCATCTCATGGCACCGTGGGGTGTTCTGATGGTCAGTCGAGGCCTGTTTTGCACTCTGGCTCTCCTGCCCTCCTTGCCCACCATAATTCTGTGCAAAGCAGGGCAAATTCCATGGAGAAGCAGGACAGACACAGCCCTGTCCTCGAGGCTGCCCTCCCTGGGATGCTGAGCCAGAGCCTTCAGCCCCTCGGGGTGCAGGAGCCCCAGAACTGCTCTGGGGCCCCACAAAATGACCTTCAGGCATTTCCCCACCCCAGGGCTCTCTGGAGAGCTGCAGGACAGGCTGGCAGGCAGCAGAGGAATATTAAACACAGACTATTAAACAGAGGAATATTGAACCCCCCCAGTCTGTGTTAAACCCTGCAGAACATCTCCTGTAACCCTAATAAATTCTTGGCTGCCTTCCTGATGGAGAGCTCCTGTGGGAGGAGATTCACTCCTGCCAGGCTGGCTCCGGGGGGAACCGATGTAAATCCGAGTTTTGGTGTCTCTCCCTCCCTCCCTGGGTGCCCTGCCGGAGGTGTCCCCTGGCCAGGGGCTGGCACAGCGCTCCGGGCTTGTCCTGCTCTGGTGTTTTCCCTGCTGGGGTGTGGTTTGTCACCCTGGCTGTCCCCCCTGCTTCCCCAGGTGGCCGAGCAGCTGATGACCATCGCCTACGAGAGCGGCGTGAACCTCTTTGACACGGCCGAGGTGTACGCGGCTGGCAAGTGAGTGCCCGGGGCCAAGGAGTGCCAGGGAGGGGCTGGCAGAGCCTCACCTGGGCGGGGAGTGCCTGAAAAGGGGCTGGCAGAGCTGTACCTGGGCAGGGAGTGCCCGGGAAGGGCTGGCAGAGCTGTACCTGCCTTCCCTGGGCTCTCTGCTCCCCCTCTGATGGGCTGGGCTCTGGGCGTGCTTGGAAAGCCTCTGAGTGGGACAGGAGAACCTTTCACATAAAGCCAAATGAATGAACCCAAAGCCTCTTGTGCCCAGCAGAGGCTGGAGTGCACCACTTGTGCCACTTGTATTGGCACAGGGAGAAAAACACCCTGAGCAAATGGAAAATGAGTGAGGATCTTGGTGGTGGTGGATGGCCCAGGGCTGTGACAGATCCAAACAATGATCCCAGGGGAGCCAAAATGGCTGCTCTCAGAGCCACTGTGGGGTGGGGGACATCACCCATGGGATGGGGGGACACCACCCATGCTGAATGGGACTGGGGTGACTGACAGGGCTCCCAGCTGGGCTGGGACAGCCTGTCCTGCTGAGGGACCAGCCCAGGGTCGGGCCCAGGGGATCTGGGAAGGGGCACTGGGGGGACGAGAGGCTCTGTGCTGGATGGATCTGTCCCAGCTGGGGTCACTGTCACCAGGGGAGGGCAGGGGCAGCTGCAGCCGGGCTGGGTGGGGGCACTGAGCATCCCCTGCCCCCTCACACTGGGCTCTTCCTGCACAGGGCCGAGGTGATCCTGGGGAACATCCTGAAGAAGAAGGGCTGGAGGTACAGTATGGCATTCCCTCTGGGTTTGGAGAATTTCCCGTGTTGGGTGGTGCTGTCCTAGCACCTCCTGGGTGCCGTGGTCCCACGGGAGCAGCCACGCCTTCCCAGTGCCAAGGGAAGGTGCTCCCCTGGGATTTGGGGTGTGCCCACCCTCTGTGCCCCCCCTGTCCCAGTCACACCCCTCGTGTCCATCCCCTGTCCCCGTGGGAGGATGGCTGTTGGCACCTTGTCCCTGCTGGAACGCTGTGGATCAGGGCTGCAGAGCTGTGACAGCCTGGGAGGAGGTGACACCTCGTTTAAGGGATGCACATTAGCATATGTTGTGGGGTTTTAAGGGATTTGCATAATCTTCAAAGGCCTCTCGTGTGTGTCCCAGGCAGGTTCAGCTGAAGGGGGGCTCTAGCAGGGCTCTCTCCAAACCCAGCCTGGGGGATTAGGGGTGTGATTGATTGTTTGGTAAGAAATACTCTGGGTGATGTGAAGGGAAAGAAATGAAGTGCAGTAAAAGCTGGGGAAATGGTGTTGTACGTGTCTGGTTATGCAGCAAGGTAAGCTGGAGGATGAGAAATGTTTGATTTAATATCATGTGGAGTTTACAGATTAATTCAGATGTCTTACACTGGAGTTTAATAACTCTGGGAATGCTGCCTGGCAGTGAGAGGCACGGGGCAGGACAGCAGCAGGGAATGGCTCTGCAGCCCTGGGATAAAGGGCTGGGTGCTGCTTACTCAGTAATTAAAAACCTTTGGGGGTTTTGGTCACTGCACTTTGGTTTTTATCCCAATGTCCAATCCAAACTTCCCCTGACTCCACTTCATTCCATTTCCTCCTGCCCTATTTATGGGTGGATTTTACCAAAACACCTGCAGGATATTTCACTTTCCACCTTCTGAAGGAGCTAAAGCTTGGATCCCTGTGCTGCTTACCCCACTGGGGAGGGCCAGCTCCCTGAGCACAGTGCTGCCATTCCCTGAGGCACCTGGCAGCTCCTGGGGACTCAGTGGCTGCCAAGGTTCCATTGCAGGGCATTCCCCTCAAACCAACACTGGAGCCAGTCTCCTCAGCATTTCACAGCTGCTCTTTCTTGTTTGAGCATCCCCAGCAGAAATCCTGCTCCCAGCTTTTACAAATTGCTGATGGGCAACATCTGCTTTGTTACTTTTATTATTATTATTAATTTTCCTGTTCATTTTGCAGGAGGTCCAGTTTGGTGATAACCACAAAGCTCTACTGGGGTGGCAAGTAAGTGTGACAGTCACTTGTCCTGGTGTTTGCTGCCCCAGCCCTCCAGCCAGGGCAGGTTACTGGCACTGGGGGTGCTTTGCTGCTGTCACTGCATTTCTGTTTATTCTGCCAAGTGCTTTAAGGACTTGGATTTACTCACCTGGAGAGGAGGAACTCCAGGGAGAGCTCAGAGCCTGAAGGGGCTCCAGGAGAGCTGGAGAGGGACTGGGGACAAGGGATGGAGGGACAAGACACAGGGAATGGCTCCCACTGCCAGAGGGCAGGGATGGATGGGAGACTGGGAATTGGGAATTCCTGGCTGGGCTGGAATTCCCAGAGCAGCTGTGGCTGCCCCTGGATCCCTGGCAGTGCCCAAGGCCAGGTTGGACATTGGGGTTTAGAGCACATGGGACAGTGGGAGGTGTCCCTGCCATGGCAGGGGTGGCACTGGGTGGGATTTAAGGTCCCTCCTAGCCCAACCAGCCTGTGATTCTGTAATTTTGGGGGTGTTTAATCAGAACACAGCTCAGTGCTCCCGGGTTCTTGGCCCCTCTCCCAGCTGTTGCTGTTTTTCCCTTGCAGAGCTGAGACGGAGCGAGGCCTCTCCAGGAAACACATCATTGAAGGTACCTGGGCTGGGGTCTGCTGTGCCAGGGCTGCCCCTGGCGTGGGCTCCACCCTGCTGGATCCCAGTGCTCTCCCATGGGCTGTTTGATCCCACTGCTCCTGTGCCAGTCCCATGCAGGGCAGTTCCCAAACTCATCTGTGAAGTGCCCAAAATGCACCCAAGGATTGTTTTGGCTCCCCTCAAAAAGTATCAGTGAAGAGACTGCACTGCCAGCCCCCTGCCCCCTGCACTCCCTGGGGTTTGCAGGTTTGGGGAGCTCTCTGCACCCCCAGCCCTTCCCTGTGGGGCCAGACACGCCCAGGGGTGCCTGGGCTCCCTTTGGAGCTGGGAGGGATGAGAATGTGGGCATGATATCAGCCTGCAGAAATAGCCTCTGGAGGGCTGCCAGGGCACAGCTGAGCTTTGCTCCTGGTGCTGCTCCTCCTCAAGGGCTGGTTCTGCTGCTGTTCCCTCACCTGGCTCTGTGGATCCCACCCCTGGGGTTCCTGACCCCAATCCCTGCTCCCCTTCCCTTCCCTGCTGCTCTGCCTTGTCCTTGGGGCCGTGTTCCTGCAGGAGAGGGGGGAGCAGGAGCTCCGTGTTCCCTTTGTCCACTGCAAAGCCTTGGCCTGGCTGCCTGGGCTGGACCCAGAGCTGGCTCTGCAGGGCTCAGGCTGGAGCTCACAGGGCAGGGAGAGCAGTGCCAGGAACAGAACCGTGCCAGGGAACTGAGGGTCACATCCAGGACCAGCAGTGTCCCCTGTGACCTTGTCCCCGTGAGAGGAGCCAGCCTGGGCCCTGGAGCAGGAGCTCCCTGCAGGATCCTGGGCTGGTCCCAGGGCTGGGACTGCTCTCTGCAGGATCCTGGGCTGGGAATGCTGTGGAGGAGCATTCCAGGGCAGTGCCAGCTCCCTGCAGGGCTGCCCAGCTCCCCGGGGAGGACTCGTGCCCCAGTTCCTTTGCTGTGTGACCCGTTTGTGCCTCCTGCCCCCAGGGGATGAGCAGAACCTGTTGTTGGGGGGCTGAGGGATGGAATCCTCTGGGCAGCAGCTCCTCCTTTCTGTGCTGCACACCTGGAAAATCTGAGCCCCAGGGCAGTTCCCAGCTCAGGGGGGATGAGTGGGGGACAGCAGCCCCTCCCTGGGAGACAGGTTTGGCTCCCTCCATCCTCCCCCTTCTTGCTCCTGGCAAGTTTCATCCAGGATTGCCCTGCAGAGTTTTATCTTGGAGTGTTTGCAGGATCCAGACACATCAGGATGGGACTTTCCCAGTAAGGGAAATGCTGGAGAGAGTTTTTCTTGTAGCAACATTTTGTTGAATTTTCATCTAAATAAGCTTAAGTGAGGCAGTGGCACTGAAGGGGCTCAGGGAGGTGGCAGATGTGTCACAGGCACTCCAGACCCACCCATTTTCCATTTCTTGTGGAGATGCTTCCTGAAATGACAGAAAAGCACTGGCAGGAGTTGGAAAAATTTCACAGAACACCCAGCAAGCAACATTAAGGTCAATGAGAGATATTTTATATTTATATATATATTTTTTATATATATCTGTGTGCGTGAGAGAGAGAAGAGGATTTTTTAAGAGTTATTTTCTACAAATCTTCCCAAGAACAAAATGTTTTTATGAATGTTCATGAAGAATGAGTCAAAATAAAGCAGGCTGAAAATGTTTGCTGAATTTTGAGCTGGGTAAAATGCCCATCCTGTGCTCACCCTCTCTCATACACTCATACACAGATATATAAATATATCTGCAGGGGTTTGATGCCATCTCCCATCACATCCTCACAGGAAAGCTCTCAAAACCTGGGCATTTATGGACTGAGCTGCAAAGGGCTCGGGCTGGCTCTGCCAAGCTGCCTGTGCAGTGTAGGTGGGCACAGCTCACCCTGGCAGGGTGAAGCCCCCCCTGATGCTTTACCTGTTCCCCATAACCAGTGGCACCATCCTGCCCTCTGGGACTGCATCCCTGGAATGTCCCCCTGGCCTCAGGAGCTGGGGCTGGAGCAGGAAAGGCTCTGTGACAAAATTCAGCTGGAATTAACTGCAGGCAGGAGCTGAAACAGTCCCTGGCAGCTGCCTCTGCCAGGCTGACAGGGACAAGTTCTGCAGCCAGGGCTGGTCAGCACAAACCCTGGGGCTCTAAACCAAAGCACATTCCTGTGGAGGGAGGGGCTCTGTGTGTGGCCACACTGGTGCTTTCCTCTTCAAATGGCTGCAGGGACGTGGGACAGCACCATTCAGCATCCTCTCCTATCCTCAGTGGTTATGTGTATATTTATATATAAATACACATATTTAAATACAGCAGGCTGTGTTTGATCCCATTCTGGCTCTGTTCCGTGCTCCCTCTGACCCTGCCTGTCCTTGTCTCTGCTTTCCCATGCCCAGGGCTGAAGGCTTCTCTGCAGAGGCTGCAGCTGGAATATGTGGACGTGGTCTTTGCCAACCGGCCCGACAACAACACCCCCATGGAAGGTTGGTGGGAGCTGCACTGGAAGGGGTTAACCCTTAGTGCCTGATCCTGGCCTAAGGGCTCAGACTGAGGAGGGCAGGAAATGAAAAACAACTGGTAGTCAATTGTTCAGGTGGGGCAGTTTAAATGTGGAATATCTCATTTTGGTAGCCTGGTCCATGGAAGGTGTCCCTGCCCACGGCAGAGCGTTGGAATTAGATGTCCTTTAAGGTCCCTCCCAACCTATTTAAGGTTTCTATGTCTACCCTGCCATGGCATGAATTTGTATGTTTTAGAAGGAAATGGAAGTTTCCTTTCTGTCTCAGGAGTGGCTTTAATGTTTGGAGTATTTCCTTTTCCCAATTCCTTCAGGTGAAGTGGATTTGTGGCTGGATTTAAGGCAGATGTCCGTGGCAAATGGCTGCAGGAGCAGTGATGGATGGGAATCAAACAGAGCTGGAGCTCCATGCCAGGAGTGCTGGCACCCATTTCCTTGCTGGACATGGGGCTGTGCCACCTGGGGTGACCCCTGGGTGCCACCCAGTGTGGGTCAGGGACCGGCCTGAGATTCTGGGAACTTCCCCAGGAGCTGCTGAGGTCAAGGAAGTGTGTGACTCTGTTGTGTCTGGGAGGGAAATGTGACCTGTCTGCTGTCACTGAGCAGTGTGGAGGGGCTGCCCTGCCCAGGGCACAGCTGATCCCACATTCCCAGTGCCAGCCCTGGCAGCCAGGCACAGGCTGTGGTGCTGGCTGAGGCTTGAGCAGGGTGAAAAAAGGGACATTTCTCTTATGAATGGCATGCTGGAGATACTTCCCATCTTCTTCCTGCCTTTTTTATGGATCACCTACTAAGCCACTTCCATCCCAAGCATCTGCTGGGCCATCTGTCAGTGCTGCTTCCCGAGCCACTCCATCCTGCTCAGCACCACACATGCCTCAGCTTCTCCCACAGGGAACCATGCAGTGCTTTGCAAGGCACCTCAGAGCTCATCCCATTCCCTTCCCCTGTCCCAGGCTGCTCCAAGTCCTGTCCAGCCTGGCCTTGGGCACCCACTCCTGGAGGAGAAGGTGACCTTAAAGTGTTCTCTACTCGTGGCAGCACCCGTGGGTCCTGCTGGAGCAGCCAGCCCGCTGTGAGCAGGGGCACGACCAAATCAAAGCCTGGAATTGTTTGTTTTCCCTGCCTGCTGCTCGTGGGGTTTGTCCCCTGTCCCTCAGACTCCTCCCTCTGCTGCCAATGCCCGTGGGCAGCAGCACCAAGGAGCAGCTTTTCCTTTTCCAGATCCTTCTGTGACCCCACCAGAGCAGATCCTTCTCTCCCCAGGCTGCCCAGGCCCTGTTCCTCCCCTGGGGAAGGAGCAGATGAGCATCCGTGGGGATTTCTGTGCTGGCAGTCACTCGGGCCTCAGGGCACCTGGCAAAGCTGCTTAACCTAAACCCCCGAAATGTATTTAATGTTCTTAAAGGTCTCAGAGCAAATTGAAACAGTTCTCCATTGTAAAAGCAGGGAATGTTGGAGGCAGGGAGCAGCTGGAGATGAGCACCTTGAGCAGCTGGTGGCACGTGCTCCCCTGTCCTGGACTGTGCCCTTCCCAAATCCCATCGCCATCCCCTGGCTCTCTCAACAAGGAGATATCTATCTATATATTTATTTCTTTATATACATTTTCTGAGTTGACTTGGGTTTTTTTTCTTGAAAGGAGTAGAGGCTGGAGAAAAGAAAACGACCCCAGGCTGAGATGTGTAAGAGGCGTGTGACGAAGTGTTTTCCAAAACTCTGAAATGGTGGCGGGGCAAAAATAGAAAACTAAACCCAGGGAGAAGCTGCTGAGGAGAGAGGGAGGAAGGGAAGGATCACTTACAGGCTTAGACTGATGGTGGTAGGAAATGAAAAACAATTTTTAATTAAATATTCAAATGGAGCAGCTTGAAATTGCTCCTTAGTTGAATTCTGGAGTCCTGGTCAGGTGGAAGGTGTCCCTGCCCACAGCAAGGGCTTGGAAGAAGAAGATCTTGAAGGTCGTTTACAACCCCAACCAGTCTTTGATTCTATATTTACACTTCACTGAAATGAACTGATATTTTTTCAGGAAGAACTGGAAGTTTCCTTTACATCCCAGTGCTGGCTTTAACCCTGCCTGGAGTTTTTATTTCCTTCCCCTCATTCCCTCGGATGAAGTGGATTTGTGTTTGGGTTTGAGGCAGGTCTGTGTGTCAAACCAGCCCTGTGGGTTATAAATGGAGCCTTCCCCCTGGCAGTGCCTGCAGGAGGGCTCTCAGCAACGCCCAGGTTGGCACTGGAGCCTCCTCTCTGCCAGGCTCCTGCTTTTCCTGCCGTAAGTAGGACGAGAATGTCAAAGGCAGTGAGTCGTGGGTTTGGGGCAGCAGTGCCTGCAGCCCTCACCCCATTGGGAACTCAGGGGTGTTCTGGGCACTGCAGCTCCAGGGCAGCCCCTCCAGAGGGGTTTGGGGTGGTCAGAGCTGCTGGGGTAGGTGGGCAGTGCCTGCTGAGCACCAGGTGCCACAGGCAGCAGTGCCCCAGAGCTGTTTTCTCTCACTTCCCAGAGTGAGTTGAGCTCATTTTTCCCATTCTCTGGGCAGTGGTTGTGTCCCTGCTGCAGCCCTGTCAGAAATAGGGTTTATTACTACAGCCAGGGCAGGGCTGTGGCTCGTGGCTGCTCCTGGGGACTGTGACACAGGGCAGGGATGGATGGGATATTGGGAAGGAATTCCTGGCTGGGAGAGTGGGAAGCCCCTGGCACAGGTGCCCAGAGCAGCTGGGGCTGCCCCTGGATCCCTGGCAGTGCCCAAGGCCAGGCTGGACAGGGCTGGGAGCAGCCTGGGACAGTGGGAGGTGTCCCTGCCATGGCAGGGTGGGACTGGATGAGTTTTAGCATCCCTTGCAACCCAAAGCAGTCTGGGATTCCTTTAAGCTAAAGTTCAGGAGGGTTTTTTCCCCAGGCAGACAAGGAGGTCTGAGGGGTGAAATCCAAGATCCTGTCCTGGTGTGTGTGGCCTTGCAAGCTTCCATATCCCAGAGAGCAATGGGGACCGTGGCACTGCTGGGCTGGCCTTTGCAGAGGTGACACCTGAGGGTGACAGGGCCCCTGGTGGAGCAGGGGTCAACCATCCATTCTTGCAGCTCTGTCCCTTGTATTCCTGGTAAAAAGAAGCAGACTCAGATACCTGCTTTCAGGAAGCAAATTTAAACAAAAAACTGAATTTATTTAGAAGTTTATTTTTCCGCTGTGCTGCCCTCTTGTGTTCCGTTTTGGGGGAAATGTTCTCCTAAGGCTGTGGTAGGCAAGAGCCAGGTGGGAAAAGCAGTTTTTAACCAGCTGCAGGGTCACTGTCTTGACGTTTGCACTGAAAATGCTTTTCCAGCCACACCTGGGCAGGAGAGCCCAGGAGGAGCTTGTTCAGGGCTCAGGACTGTCAGTGTGGGGTGTTTGGAGGTGGGTTTGGTGCTGGAAACGTGGCCTCTGGGCACTTCTCACTCTCCTTTTTTTGCCCTCGTTTAGAAATCGTGAGGGCGATGACACACGTGATCAACCAGGGCATGGCCATGTACTGGGGCACGTCCCGCTGGAGCGCCATGGAGATCATGGTGAGGGGCTGGGGGGGCCATGGAGATCATGGTGAGGAGCAGGGAGATCATGGTGGGGCCATGGAGATCATGGTGAGGGGCAGGGAGGGCATGGGGGGGCCATGGAGATCATGGTGGGGCCATGGAGATCATGGTGAGGAGCAGGGAGGGCATGGGGGGGCCATGGAGATCATGGTGAGGAGCAGGGAGATCATGGTGGGGCCATGGAGATCATGGTGAGGAGCAGGAGGGGTCATGGTGAGAGCCATGGAGATCACGGTGAGAGCCATGGAGGTGATGGTGGAGGAGGTCGTGGTGGGGAGCAGGGAGGTCATGGTGGGGCCATGGAGGTCATGGCATGGCAACCCTGGGCACACTGGTTCCACTCCATCCAGGCTCCCCACCTCAAATAATTTAAACACCTGTCCCAGAGTGAGCCCAGTGCTAATTAGGAGAAGCTGGGGGTTTGCGTGGTTTATTTGGGTTTGTGTCATTTTGGTTTGACTGAAATCAAGTCCTTCAGTTTGATATCAGCCTGGCCCATGGCAGGGGGGGGAATGAGCTGGGCTCCAGTGTCCCAAACCAGGCTGTGGCTCCAGGAGATGCCAGGGCTGCAGCATCCTGCTGGTGCCACTGCCCTTGCCAAGGGACAGTGAGACTTGCCCTGGCCATGGACCCTCAGGGAACGTGGCCTGGCGTGTCCTGCAGGCTGTTTCCATGGCCTGAAGTGTTTTCTGCCTGGGTTCCTTGCAGGAAGCCTACTCTGTGGCCAGGCAGTTCAACATGATCCCACCCGTGTGCGAGCAGGCCGAGTACCATCTGTTCCAGAGGGAGAAGGTGGAGGTGCAGCTGCCAGAGCTCTACCACAAAATTGGTGAGTCTGAGCCTGCTGGGCCTCCTGGCTGGGGTATTCCCAGAAGGAAATGGAGGGTAGGATGACCTGGGGCTCCAGGTGGGACCAGTGACAAAGCCAAGTCTCTATCTGATAGTGACCTAAAAGAAGAATCAGCTTACTGTGCCTCTGATGAAGAAGTATTGCTTAGTATTATATCTTAATAACTAAAGTACATTAATGAACATATTAAGTATTAATTGGCTTGGCTGCTCCTTGCTCTCTGAGACTCATGTGGTCCATTAAGTAAAATAAATCCTTAAGGGCACCAGCAGCACATTCCTGGAAGACCAGCTGAGCGTTGCTGCCAGTGGCAACAGAAACAAGCAGCAATCAGTTTGCTTTTTGGTTTAGTTTTTAACTGAAAGCCGTATTTTTGCTACAGCTCTGATGTGTCCCACTCCCCTAAAACCCCTTTTCCTGTTCCCTCTGCAGGGGTGGGAGCGATGACGTGGTCTCCCCTGGCCTGTGGGATCATCTCAGGGAAATACGGCAACGGGGTCCCTGAAAGCTCAAGGGCTTCACTCAAGGTATTTCTGGTGCACGTTTGAGTCGTGCTGCTTTTGTGAGGGCAGGAAAACAACAAAGGGGAAAGGGCTCCCTCGTGAGAGGGCTGGGCTGTGCTTGGATGGATCAGCTCTGTTTCTCTGGCAACCACACTCCAAAGAGCAGGAGAATCTGGGTTAGGAGCAGCTCAGGCTCCCCACGCAGGCAGCTCAGGGGGGCTTGGGGCAGGTCTGGGGGTTGCTGGCTGCTGTCCCTGCCCTGCACTGGGGGGCATCACCTGGGAGGAGGCACGAGCCAGGGGCTCTGTGGTGCTCCAGGCTCCTCACTGATGTTAATCCTGGAATTTTAAGGTTGGAAGGGACCTCCAAGGTCACGGAGTCCAACCATGAATGGATGCAGCTGCTGCCACTCGCAGGCCCCTGAACCATGTAGGTCCAACTTGGACATTGTTTCCCTGGGTACCAGCCTAGGCCATGGGGGTGCTCAGCCCCCCAGCATCCCTTCAGAAACCCCCAGGCCAAGGGCAAGCCCACTGAGAACCCATGGACTGCTGGGGGCTGCCCTCTCTAACAGGTTTTGGCATTCTGGATCACAACTTGGTTTCTCCACAATTATCCTGGTTTTATTCTTATTGGGGGTTATGGGGTCCAAAAAGGGAACTGGGGAGATTCCAGGTTCTGGAGTGAGAATAAAGCCAGAGAGCTGAGGACAACAGGAGATATTCTGGTCCTGCCCTAATTGCTTTGGGTAGCTCAGCTTTGTGTTACTCAGCTTCTGTGACCTTCTGAGCTGGACGTGGCTTTTCAAGTGCTGCTATTTATACATATTTATAGATTATAATTATAAATCGCCTTAAACTCCCCATTTTGGAGGCTGAGAGCTGACAGCCTGATGTGCTGTGATTGCTCTGCAGTGCTACCAGTGGCTGAAGGAGAAGATCATCAGCGAGGAGGGCAGGAAGCAGCAGGGGAAGCTGAAGGACCTGTCCCCCATCGCCGAGCGCCTGGGCTGCACGCTGCCACAGCTGGCTGTCGGTGGGTCCCTGCACAGCTGCCACCTCCAGGGCTGCTCCTGGCCCTCCTCAGGGCTCAGGGATGCCTTGGGAAAGGCTAACACAGAAAATGGCTTGTGTTCCCACTATGGTTTGGTCTGCAGCTAGAGATGTGTTTGTTGTTTAAATGCGTAAGAAATTATTGATCCTGGAGTGGTTTGGTTTAGAAAGGAACTTAAAGCCCATGTTTGTTCCAGCCCCTGCCATGGGCAGGGACACCTTCCACTAGCCCAGGTTGCTCAAAACCTGTCCAGCCTGGCCTGGGACACTGCCAGGGATCCAGGGCAGCCACAGCTGCTCTGGGCAACAATTAATTAAAACAGGATTGTTTGCAGCAGCAGCAGCAGGCTGTGACTGACAGGGTCACAGTGTCATGGGCATCCCCAGGGGTCCCAAGTTCCCCTGGACATCCCTCCCCCATGAGGCCATCACCTTTGTGCTGCTGGGCTGGCAGATATGAGGATGCTGTTCAAAATGAGTTTTGGGGTTTTTTTCTAATAATTATCTTTAAGCTGCTGGGAGCTGAGGCTGGAAAATACCATGTGTCTGTCAGAAAGGTGATCCCTGGTTCAACATCCCAGCAGTGAATCCTTGTGACAGGGAAAATCCAAACCCCACAGCCAGGAGAAGTGCTGGGGCAGGGAGCAGGCCCAGGTGGCATCCTGGAAGATCTGTGGGGTTTGATATTTGATCTGTGCATCTTCCTCCTGGTAATGCCAGAGAACAAAGCTGAGACAAATAATGAGATCATTGTCAAGCAGAGACAGAGGCTCTGTCAGACATCAGGGGCTGGAGCAAGGCCCTGTCAGCCCATCTGTGTCCCTGACCACCTTGTGCCTTGTTCCCAGCGTGGTGCCTGAGGAATGAGGGGGTGAGCTCTGTCCTTCTGGGATCCTCCAACCCCGAGCAGCTGATTGAGAACCTCGGAGCCATCCAGGTGAGTGCAGGGGTGGCACCTCTGTGCAGGGAGACACCCCCAGCCCTCAGCACCCTCCTTCTCTTAGCACAGGGCCAGCTCTTAGGATTTTGTCTCTCAGCTCCATTCATGCTCCCTAATCAGGCCCATCCCTGGTGTCACCATGGCTTAGC
The DNA here is from genome assembly GCA_013400575.1 of Peucedramus taeniatus. Lineage (NCBI taxonomy): Eukaryota > Metazoa > Chordata > Aves > Passeriformes > Fringillidae > Peucedramus > Peucedramus taeniatus. Next base: position 447,581 of record WBNO01019299.1, read on the forward strand.
ACCTTTTGGGGTCGTTGCAGACATGTCCAGTGACACGAGGGTGGCATCAGCAGCTTTCATGCACCTGAAAATGCAAGTCCAGGGCATGTTGTGACAGATTCTGTGCTGCACCCACCTCAATTACTCCCTGTTGTTTTTCCCCAGTCAGAGCTTCCTCTTCCTCTGCTGTCCTTGCCACCAGCTCGTGTCCCAGTGCAGCCAAGCAATATTCCACACAGAAAGCTGAGAGGCTTTGCTGTGATTCTCTCACCAAGTAAAGACCCTCCAGTGGTTTTTCCTTTAAGGGAGAAAGTTATTAAATGAATGCTTAATATCTGTCACACAAAAACCCCAGAGGAAATGTACTTTGATAAAATCTAGCTTTCATTTTGGAACCATCTCGATTAAACATCATTTTCTTCCACCCCAGGTCCTTCCAAAGATGACATCCCATATTGTGAATGAAATAGATAATATCCTGGGCAACAAGCCCTACAGCAAGAAGGACTACAGATCCTAATGCAATGCATGAATTTCCTGGACTGCATGGTTTAGAAGTGCTCTGTACTCCAGTACAGCCCTGAATTACTCTCATGAGAATCATTCAGCACTTGCTGCTCGGTGTCTACTGTCACTGGATCCTTCGAGATGTGTGCTCTTGCTACTCTGCAGTGAATTTAAAAGCACAGTTGATCTCTCTTCTAACCAAGAATAACCTTGTATTTTCTTACCTTCTTGACCGAGTTCATTAATTTTTACTTTACTCTTTGCACCTCATGCTTGTGCTGTGACAAACACTTGTAAAGCAAAAAAAAAAAAAAAAAATTTATAACCTTCAGGTACTTGGTAATTAAAGAAGGATGTACAGATCTATTTTTTCAATGAAGAAAAGCCAGATACAACTTCAGGTTTTAATAAAACCACGTTTGGGAAATCTCAACTATAAAGTTTCTTCAGGTTAACGGATGGAAGGGGCAAGCTCAAACTTTGCTTTTTTACGTTGAGTACAAGCTCTAGGATTTCTTTGTAGTTGGATAAAAGCTGTAAGACAGAGAACTAGTTAGCAGTTAGATAGTTCAGCTCCTAATTTTACAGCTGTTCCAGCTGTGGAGTGCTGTGGGCAGCACCCCTGGAGCAGTGCTAGGAAGCCCAAACACGCATGTCAGGTTACTAAACACAACAGCTCTGCAAAGTTCTACTTCTCCATAGACCTTAAGCCAAGAAAGCCATGATTAAATATTGGGTTTTGCATCTATAGAAACCTGCCTCTACTTCTGCCTGCTTGTAGACAGAGCTACTGCAAATTTCAATATTCAGGAGCTTTTAAGGATCTAGATACTATAAATATATACAATATATAGCTGCTGAGAATGCAGGAACAATCAGGTATGTACTCCAAAAGGCTACACCTGCTTCCACTTGCTTTGGAACCAGGGATAAGTAAATGCACAGACACATTTTAAACAGATTTTTGTGAGCATTTACAGGAGTTGACAGGAAGAATTTACATCCTAATTTGCCCAGCTCAAGCCCCACGTTGTACCTTCCCAAGGATTTGCTCTGTACCGTGCTCCTCTGGTTTCAGTCTGTATTTCTCCCGTCCCTGCTGGGACACAGCTCTGTACAGTATTTGTAGGACCCTTGTACTCCCCCCCAGTGCTCACCTGAGCCAGGTGAGCAGCTCCCCACACCTGAGTGCTCTCCTCCTGTATTTGAAGCTGTGGTGTGTGTAAATGACTCCTGCTGTACATGAGAAATGCAGTCTGACTGGAATTCTGCTTGGACACAATAAAAGCATTTTGTGCATCTACCCTGAGAGCTGCAGGCCTGTTACTGACACCAGAGCTGCTCGGGGCCACCAGAGCTTTCTGCTGAGCATGGGGGGTGCTGTTCCACAGGGAACATTCCAGCTGTGCCCAGGGAACATTCCAGCTGTGCCCAGGAGGGAGCTGGGCTGGCCCCAAGGTGCTGGCAGTCAGTCCCCAAGGAGCACAGCAGTCCCAGGTAAGGTCTGTCCTGGCCTGACAGGGAGGGGCAGGGGTGGATGGGATATTGGAATTCCTGGGTCAGGTGGGATTTGGGAAGGAATTCCTGGCTGGGAGGGTGGGCAGGCCCTGGCACAGGGTGCTCAGAGCAGCTGTGGCTGCCCCTGGATCCCTGGCAGTGCCCAAGGCCAGGTTGGACACTGGGGCTGGGAGCACCTGGGACAGTGGGAGGTGTCCCTGCCCATGGCAGGGGTGGCACTGGGTGGGATTCAAGTTCCTTTCTAAGCCAACTTGTTCTGTGATTTGGCCTGGAATGAGCCCAGTCACATTCTGTGATGTCCCCAGCCTCCCCAAGGTGACACTGGCCCGTCCCAGCCAGCTGGGGTGGAGCCCACCTTGCCCTGCCCTGGGAACATCCCCCAGTGCTGCATCACCACTGACTACTGTTAATTTTTACAAAGCTTCAACCATTTCACAGTTAACAGCTTTATTAATTTAATATAATTATCCTCCCAGTAACAGACTAATTCCTTTTCCTCCCTCTGGAGGTATAATTTAATGTTCTCTCTTCCCCTTCACATGTACTTGGGAATCCAATAATGTATTAAAACTAATCAATTCCCAACTTTAATTGAGGAGATGGCATTGTCCCTTACAGGCTCTGAGGGCAATGTGGGGCCAAGCAGCAGCCCAGCTTAAGGCCAACCCTCAACATAAAACTAGAGAAATATAATTTCACTATGTTATATTGAATTTTTAATTTATCATTGCAGCTTGTAGCAGGGATTGCAAGGGGAAAACCAAACACCACCTCTAAAGAAAAAAACAAACTGAAAAAGTGAACAAAAATCCAAATGCCAACCAAAAAAAAAGCCCCAAACTTTTCTGTGAAGGCTCAAGCTTAGGTTTTTTGCAGAACACATCCCACCCCATCCACCCACCTGCTTTTGTTTCAGGCTGTCAGCGCTCAATGTTCCCTCTCCAGGAAAATTCTGACACTCACTAAGCTCCAGGCCTCAGCAACTGTCAATACCAAAAAAGCCCTAAGAGAAGATGAAAAGCTGGTAATAAAAGACTCAGTGAGCTGACAGTAATGGCAGAAGAAAGTGCTGCTTCCAAGCACTGTGCAGACAGCAGATGTTCTGGGGAATACACCTGCTAAAGCCCTGCCAGGAAAGTGAGTATAACACTGTCTGTTCAAGGGCTTGAGCTCAGCACTGGGGCTCTGAGAGCAACAGAGCAAAAACAGCAACATCAAAGTCCTGCTGCTCCCAGAGGAGCCAGCCTGGCTTGGTGTGGGGCTCTGGCTGTTTGGAGAGGGCTGGTAAAAATCTGCTTTATGTGAGCTAAATACTCAGCCTGAAACCCATCAGTTAGATCCCTTATAAGAAGTGAGGCCAAGGAAAGGGAAATTGTCCAAGGCAGGCAGCAGCTTTATGGAATGTGTCCTTCCAGTGCTGAATAGTCAGGCAGAAGGGATAAAGAAAAATCCATGTATTTTGAGAGAAAACAGTTAATTAAAGAGTATTAAATGACCAAAAGTACTTGAATTTGTCATAAATAGAGCCATTACTGTCTCCAGCTCGTCACAGTCTCCATTTTGCTCTATTTTCCATTTAATCTTATTGAAGCCAAGATTAGCAGAGTAATTGTTACATTAAATCTGATTATAAACTTTCTCTTTCTTCTCTCTTTGGGATCCCAAGTCTGTAATGGCAGGATCTGTAACTGGAATTCCATTAATATCAGTAGAGTTGGGCATTTAAGTGAACAGCTGCTCCAGTGATAGCCAGAAAAGAAGGCACAGGATTGTCTGATAAACCCATTATTAAAAGCCAGCTAAAGCATTTTTCTTAAGCTGTGCAAGGAGACTGGCAGGGTTTTTTATTTATTTACAACTTTGAAGATTAATGAAAAAAGATAAGTACATTCAAGCCACTTCAAAAGCGTTTTCCTAGGAGATTTAGGTTTTGTCCTGACTCCATGACTCCACTTTACTCAAAAATGAGGAGTGCTTCTAAGGAATATGTTAACTTGTAGAAGTCTCCTCTCTTCTGGAAGCAGAAAGAGTTGACAACCTAGATATGAAAATCCCCTTTTTTTTTTTTTAATATGAAGAATGAAAATGCAAGGAATCAGATGGCAAAAAAGCTCCTTTTAATACAACTTTTCAAGTTACACTGATAAATGGATTGTCCTCAGGGTGGAGCTGCAGAAAGGTGATGTCTGCTCACAGCTCACACCCCACTCCCCCTCCTTGCTAAGTAAAAAAAATTGAGTAACTCCAATATCAAATACCATGTAAAGATACCAAAAGTAAATATAATTCAACCAGTTTGGATTCAAACCCTCCCCACGTTTTCCTCATGCTAAAAAAAAATTATTCCTATTCCACCCTTAGGCATTTTCATGGCAGGTGAAGCCTCTCACAGAAACTGCTGAGGGTTTTCTGCCTACTTGGATCCTGTGGACAGCAGAGCAATCAGTCCTGAGGAAGCACTGATAGAAAGGATGTAGTTTCTGTAGGGAACAAGTTAAGGAATTGTCAAGATCCTTCTCTGGAACACAACATTTGGTAGGAGTTTTATGAAAAGGAAGGACTTGAAATGGTCTTTCTCTGGAGTTCTAAAACTGGAATATTGCAAACTGGAACACAGCTTCAGAACTTACCTTCATAATTAAGACACCCATAAAGTTAAGCCTACTCTCTTACAAGTTTTATAAATACAGATCTTGAATTAACTGCCCTGTTGGCAATACTAATATCCTTCAGGAGCAAAACATTTTACTTGAGTTACTGGAGCTGAAGCATCCTGTCAGGGAAGAGCTCCTGGCAACCAACACTGACACAGCTTCTGCAGGAAACTGAGCTGTATCCTCACTCCAAAATTACAGTGGAAATGGCAAAGCCAGGAGAATTCCTGTGTACTGTCCAAGCAATACCCTTAAAACATCTCAGGTTTTAAGGGACTGTAATTGGGAGACTTTTTTTTGGTAAACTCTGATTTTTGTTTCAACATTCTAAGCTGCTGTACTACCATGAGCTGCACATACCAAGAGAGGAATGGCACAGCCCAGAGGGCAACTACAGCCAGTGGTGACAGCTAATAGGAGTGGGGCTGTGGGGGTTTTAGGGTGGGGATAAAGGATACACAGTGGGGTTGAAGTTCTTCAGCACAAAAAAGGAAGCGATGATAACCAGGACCAGAAAGAGGGTGTTGTTGTAGAAGATGGAGAAAGTTGTTGCTTCATAGTCTGCAACTTCATTCTTCTTCCACAGAATCCTAGGAGCAAGTGGAGATAAAATTTCAAATATATTTAAATCAATGGATATCACAGAATCCTGGAATGGTTTGGGTGTGGAGGGGCCTTAAAGCTCATCCCACTCCACCCATGCAATGGGCAGGGACATCTCCCACTGTCCCAGGCTGCTCCAAGCCCTGTCCAGCCTGGCCTTGGGCACTGCCAGGGATGGGGAATGATGAAGTGTGCAGTACTTTTCCCACAAGACAGAGAGTTTGGCTCCCAAGCTCCCATCCTGCACAGTCCCAGTGAGGATCCCCTCTGAGTGCATCTGAGACCTTCCCTTGACAGCTCACCTCAAAAGGGCTTGAAGCTGAACCACGAGCTACCCTGCAGATTCTGCTAACCAGAATACAGGAAAACAGTGCCAAGCACAGTCCCTGCCACCCCACCCAGAGCCTCGAAGACATTTAAGGCAGTGCTTAGAAGGAGGAGGACAGAGAGATCACCTTTCATCCTTCTCCTTGCGGGACATCTTCCTGTTGTCTGCCTCGGACAGCTTGCGAGTCACCTCCTTGGAAACAGCATCTTCTCTTTTCTGGGCTACTCTGTAAGCACCACCACTCATGTCACACTTCAGAAATGAAAAAAAAACTCACAGCCCAGCCCTGGCATTACAGGAAGCTTTATGTACAGTGAAGAGTAGAACTTAGCCAAGATACCCGACAGTTTTGTCAAGGTGAAGGGATAAGAAATAATAACAGCAATTACTAAAAGTAATATAATTCATATCCAATAAGTAATATAATTTGTAATTTAAACATAATTTCTGGTGATACCCAGCAAGCATGGTGGTAGATTTACTATTTCATACTCTTAGCTGACAAGATTTAACTATAATTACAAGAGAATGACAGAAACCAATTAGGAGATATTTCAGTGCAAAATATTTTTGAGTAACATTTCTTATTGATAAAAAGCTACAGTAATAAATGGCGGTTTTGTTAAATTATGAAACGATAATTTCAGAGAGGCACCAAACTTACTTGTGTTTGAGGACAAACTTGACATTTTTATATGCAAAAGCCACGAGATAGGTACTGATGAGGGTCATGACGCTGTACAGGACTGCAGACTGAACAAGATCCATATGCCATATTCTCCAATAAAGCCCTTAAAAAAAAAAGGAAAGAATGGTATTTGAAGCAGTTTCTCTCCAAGAAAAACGCCCCATACTGGTGACCCTTACAGGATCTGAGCTCTGTAATTCCACAGCCTCTGCCTGAGCAAAGCCAGCTCCTCCAAAATCACCTGGGAGGGTTTTCAACTGCATTAAAATACTCTGAAGGGGGAAATGAGCTTTGCGCGTGGCTGAGAGGGGCTCGGCGAGAGCAGGGCAGGGCCCGCGGGGCAGCGCTGCTGCGGTGACACCTCAGTGATGCTGCCCCGCCGAACGGGCACCGCAGCGGGACCGACACGGCTGGGACCGGGACCCGGCAGGGCTGGGACCGGGACCCGACACGGCTGGGACCGGGACCCGGCACGGCTCAGAACCGGGACCTGACAGGGCTGGGACCGGGACCCGACAGGGCTGGGACCGGGACCCGACACGGCTGGGACCGGGACCCGGCACGGCTCAGAACCGGGACCCGGCACGGCTCAGAACCGGGACCCGACACGGCTGGGACCGGGACCCCACACGGCCCGGAGCCAGGATCCCACAGGGCTCAGAACCAGGTTCCTATAGGGCTCAGAGTCAGGATCCCACACGGCTCAGAGCCAGGATCCCATAGGGCTCAGAACCAGGATCCCACACGGCTGGAACCAGGTTCCGATAGGGCTCAGAGCCAGGATCCCACACGGCTCAGAACCAGGATCCCACACGGCTGGAACCAGGTTCCGATGGGGCCCGGAGCCAGGATCCGCCGGGGCTCGGAGCAGCAGCCCCGGAATCGCCGCGGGCAGCGGGACAGAGCTCGCGGTGGGCCGTGGGGAGCCCTGAGCCCTCTTCCCAACCTCCTGATCCCCTCAGGGGCTGCTGATCTCCCTCTTCCAGGGTATTTTGCTCCCCCCAGGGCTGCTGATCCTCCTCTCCCCTCAGAACCCGCCGCTCCCCTCACGGCTGCCGCCCGCCCTCGCCCGCTTACAGATAGGGATGGCGGAGACGATGAAGGCGTTGCCGAAGAAGAGCGCGGAGGACTTGGCCGAGAGATTGCGGCTGAAGTCCTGCAGCAGCAGATCCTCCTCGGACTGCTGCCGGCCGCCGGGGCCGCCCTTGGGAGCCATGGCGGGACAAGGCAGCGTCAGCGCGGCCGAGCGGCTNTCCCGCTCCTATCCCGATCCCCTCCTTCAGCCCGGCCGCGATCCCATCTCTCAGCCCGGCCGCGATCCCAGTCCCGATCCCACCCTGATCCCGTCCCCATCCCGGCCCCGTCCCGATGTAGCCCCGCTGCCTGCGTGGCTGAGGCAGGTGAGTCCCCGGCGGGCCGGGATCCCTCCGGGCTGTCTCAGTTCTGCTGGGAAGGAGTGGAAATGGGCCGTGTTTTCTGTCGTGTTTTCCCCCTCTGTGAAAAATCCCACCGTGCAGCTCCCACAGCATTGTGTCTGTCCTGTGTTAGGCTTTCAGAGCCACTGCTGTTTGCCCCAGCTCCAGCCCAGCTTGGGGGGCAGTGCAGAGTGCCCTGCTTTTCACTGATTTTAACGTTCCCTCTGCAGTGTGTGGTGACAGATTCCCCGCAGAGGTTTTGGGGATGAACATCAGTGTCCAGCATCAGTGAGGAGCACTTGCCAGTGGGGTACAGGTGTTGTCCCGATGGCATGGGCTGGCTGCAGCGCTCCTTGTCCCCTGGACTGCCAATTCTCTTCAGCTCTTTAACGTTTTGGTGTAAACTTCATTTAGCAAACCGTGTATTTCTCTAAAATTTTATTCAAGTCATTTCCCCCATTTATTTCCCTCCAGATAGTAGCGTTCTCTGCTTCCAAAAATACACTTCAGGTGCATGCCATGAGGAAATGCTATGTGGAAATGAGATTAAATTTTAGTGAGGTTAAATATGATCAAAATGAATTCATTGTGATAGAGCTTTATACAACACTTGAGTGAAATAGGACTCTGCTTTTTGAGCTCATAATAAATTTCCAAGACCAAAGAGGGCAGATTTTCAGGTTCAGAGTGTGTTGATGCTAACAGTATCTGTTGATGTCATATTATCTGCAGGCAGCTATGGGAGTTACACCTCTGCTAGCCAGGCCTTCCTTCAGGCTTGGAAATCTGTCTCCTGCAGGGATTCCCAGGCTGGGTTTGTGGACACACCAGCCCATCAGATGAAGCACAGGAGATCTGAGGAGCAGCAGGAGCAGCTGTGAGTACCATTGTGGCCATACCTGGGCACAGAGGGCAGGTGTGCAGCTGCCACAGCAGGCACCCAGCCCTCCCCTCATCACTGTAAGGCTGGAAGGGGCTTTAAAGCTCAGCTCATTCCAGCCCTGCCATGGGCAGGAACAGCTTCCACTATCCCTGCCCAGCCTGCCCTTGGACACCTTCAGCCTCTCCTGAAGTGCTTCCAGCAGTTCCTGATTCCACAGGTGGGAAAGGCAGTTTGCCTCTTAGGTGGCATTCCCAAAATTGTGCTGAGGATGGTTCTTCAGTAAGAGTGGAGATCAGGGTTGGTTTCTTTGTAAAACAGGTTAAACCCACAGTGTCCCTGCCCATGGCTGTGGAGTGGAACTGAATGGGCTTCAAGGTCCCTCCCAACCCAAACCACACTGTGGTTCTAGTAGAAAATATCAGTAATTAATCAATGTTGCCAATCATGTGAATGTTTTCATTAAAGAGCATGCTTAGAGTTGCATAAAGTAGGGGAAAACTGTGGGGAAAATTAAGTTTAAGATGTTTTCAAGATTTAGATTAGTCATTATCTCTGCCCTTGCCCAGATTTCTTCCTTCCTCTCATCTGGGTAAATTTGTTTTGTGTTGTGGTGGGATGCAGTTAAGCCTTTTTGTTCTTGGTTTGGCTTACATGGGAAGGATGCTGTCATTTTGGAATGAAATCTGCCCAGTGACCATCTGTCTCCCCATTAGGATGAAACAGGACATTGATTTAGGCAGTGGAATGATGAAAGATTTTCTTGAAAAAACAAATGAGCACTTTGCTTTTTTAAAGCCACTGCCACTGGCAAACTGTGGCTCCAGGCAGAACTCTGTGTACAGTGAGAGCTTCATGCCCTGAGCATGTCACAGATGCTTCCCCAAAAATAAACAGGGCCACCACTTTATTTGACAATAAATAAAACAATTCCAGGTTTTGTTTAAGTGCCTTAATTTGTATCTTGGCTAAATCCTCATTCAGAAGCTGTTGGAAATGTGAGTCACCAAGGTCAGAGGAGCAATGGCTCCATGGCCCAAAAGACAAAAGTTCTCTTGGTAATAGGAAAATGAATGCTGTTGTCTTTGTAACTTAGCAATTAGGTTTCTTACCCAATTTCTTCTGAAGCACAGCAGCAGTGATAAGTGTTCTGAGAATACATGGATTGTCTTCACTGCTGTCACTTTTTCTCTAAATGTATGAGGTGGACTAAGCTGAAAGGTTTAAATGAGGGCAGTTGCATTTCCTGGCAGGATTTGCTTTGTTTATTTTATTGTTGCCACTTGTGCATGTATAGACTCACAACACCTTTGTGTCAGATTACTGCAATTTATGATGCAGTGAGGGATTAATGTGCTCAGTTTGGGATCAGCTGATGGGGAATTGTTTAAATACAAAGGAAAACCTCCTTTGGGTGAGCATGGCACTGTGAGCTGAGCAGCTCCTCCCTGTGTGTGAGAACTGGGTGAGTGAGAGGCTTTCCAGTTCTCTTGTGTGCTGTGCTTTCCCTGAAACATTCTGTGGTGTCTGAGGTTTAAAATTGGAGCCATAATCTGGCTGTGTTATTTTCCAGACAAATCAGTCCCTCCATGTGGTTTAGAATCCCAGAATGATTTGTGTTGGAGGGGACCTTAAAGCTCATCTTCTTTCCAAGGCCTGCCATGGGCAGGGACACTTTCCACTGGAATGTAGCCCCCAAAAGAGGTGCCAATCACTTCTAAAAGCTGGGAATTGCTGGATTTCTGTGGCACTTGCTGTCAGTGAAGGCAGCTCAGTGTGTAGCATATGTGACCCATTTTTGGTGTCTTGAAATGGTCTCATCTGTTCCAGTTTCCTTCTTTAGCATTTTTAAGGTTCTTGTGCCTGTGGACCACATGAATTAAATCATGTCTAGGAATAGATTCAGCCTTGCTCAGCATTTATTCTGGGAGCAGTTTGCAGCTGGCCACTTTTGAAAAGCAGTACCAGGGGCACTGTTTGGAAAATAACCACAGCATAAAGGCAATCAAGCAGTCATTTCCATGTGGGACAGTGAGCTTGTGTCTCTTGAGCAGCAGCCCCACAGTGGCTCTGTGGTCCCACAATGCAGATATGAGGTGTTGTGCCCCACAGTGGCTCTTGATCCCACACTGGGGATATGAGGTGATGTGATGTGCCCCACAGTGGCTCTGTGGTCCCACACTGGGGATATGAGGTGTTGTGCCCCACAGTGGCTCTGTGGTCCCACACTGGGGATATGAGGTGTTGTGCCCCACAGTGGCTCTGTGATCCCACTTTGGGGATATGAGGTGATGTGCCCCACAGTGGCTCTGTGGTCCCACAATGCAGATATGAGGTGAGGTGTTGTGCCCCACAGTGGCTCTTGATCCCACACTGGGGATATGAGGTGAGGTGCAGTGGGATGATCCTGGTGCAGCTCAGCAGGCTGGATTCCTGTCAGTGGGAGGGAGCAGGCAGATGGGATTTCTGAGCCTGGCATGTGTCATCCTGGCACCCACCCACGGCTGTGCTCCATCCCTCAGCAGTGTGGGATGGAGGGGCTCAGGGTGCTGCTGCCACNGTGATATTGGGTGATGTGCCCCACAGTGGCTCTGTGGTCCCACACTGGGGATATGAGGTGTTGTGCCCCACAGTGGCTCTGTGATCCCACTTTGGGGATATGAGGTGATGTGCCCCACAGTGGCTCTGTGGTCCCACAATGCAGATATGAGGTGAGGTGTTGTGCCCCACAGTGGCTCTTGATCCCACACTGGGGATATGAGGTGAGGTGCAGTGGGATGATCCTGGTGCAGCTCAGCAGGCTGGATTCCTGTCAGTGGGAGGGAGCAGGCAGATGGGATTTCTGAGCCTGGCATGTGTCATCCTGGCACCCACCCACGGCTGTGCTCCATCCCTCAGCAGTGTGGGATGGAGGGGCTCAGGGTGCTGCTGCCACATCCCACCTGTGTCTTCTCTGGGCTTCCCCACTCCTGCAGCCTCCAGCTTGGCAAGCACCTGAACCACAGGAACATTTTAGCCTGTGGTGTGTTGTCAGAAGAGTTGACCATCCCTGTGCTGACTGTTCCTAAAATGCTAATACCTAAAGTAAGAGGGATGAGCTAAAACTGAAGTGCCACGTGAGGAATGTTTGGCTGAGGGAATAGAAGGGAGTGTTACTGACTGCTTCATCTCCTGGCACAGTTGGGGATTAATGCATCCACAGAAAATTTGTGTTATCCAGCTGACCAATCATGGCTCAACCTGAGCCTGGTTGGAAAAAAATCCACCAAGTGTTTTTCCTAATTTTAAAAACCTTAGGAAATGGAAAAGACAAAAAGTCATGAACAGAATGAAAGTAGAAAGGCAGTATCCTGTACCCTTCAGGAATGCTGGATCCAGCAGCACACAGATGGATGAATCCCAGGAATAAAGCATTTCTAGTGTGCTCCCACACAGAATTCTTGTGGAAAGAAATGTCCAAATCCAGATTCTCATTTGCAGAGCAGAGCATCTCCTACTCAGAGCACTTCAGGCTGTTTCCAAGAACAGCTGCTGAGCAGAGCAGGCATTTGGCTGTTTCTGCATCATCCTAGGGCTGGTTTTATTTAGGTGTTCTGCAGCCTGGGCCCACCCAGCTGCTCCCTGAGCTTCAGATTTTGGTGCTTCAGTTCCTGTATCTTACAAGAAAAATGTGTTGTTGGATTTAGCATTGATTTTGTCCATTTGGTTATGTTATTCTCAGTTTAAGGTGTTTACACTCCTGTTTCCCTTCTTGCTGTTTGAGTGGTGCAGAGCCTGGGAGGAGTTCAAATTTACAAGGCCTCTCTCTTTTCTCTTGTAAGCTCTTGTAAGGATTTACCTTTTCCAGGGTTATCTGCAGAGATCTTCATTCACACCTTCAACTTCTCCAGCAGCAGCTCTTAGCTGGTTTTCAGGTGTTTTCAGTGCTGTTACCTTCCAGGCATCCTTTTGTTAATTTGTTGGAAGTTTTGGTTGAAGAATGGACTTTATTTGCATGTAGGTAGTAAATTACCTGTTAACAAAACAGAACTACATGTTAATTACATTATTTGAATGTAGATAGTGACCTGTCTGTGTGCTAGGTAGAGTTAGCTGGTGATTTTAGAAAATATTTAGCTTTCGGTTGGTCAACACTGCATTGTAAAGGAACAGTCCCATTTTGTTTAGTTTAAAAAGGAGTTGGCTGAAGAAGGACTAAAGCACTGCCATCCACACCTTACTGCTCACCTGGTGGCAGGATCCACCTGGGAAGTGTTCCAGAATCATCATTATCCTTTAAAAAGCCTCAAAAGTTCAGTAATGTTTTATGAATCACTTTGTGCTCGTTAAGGATTGGGAAGCGTTGCTTTGGCCTTGAATAAATTCCCAGGGTTTACATGGATTTAAGAGACTTCCACGAGAGGGTGCAGCAGTTCAACAAAATCCCATCCAAACCAGAAGAGCCTGTCCCCACTGTGGGCATGTTTTGACTCATTTCATGTATTAATTTGTGCATTTACACCAACTTCCAAATCGCATGGGTGCTCCAGCAAATCAGTTCAACGTCCCAGAGTGTCCCCCCACTCTGGTACTTCTTGGTGGCCAGTGTTACCTGGTCTCAGTCTATCCCTGATTCCCTGCAAATGCTCACTGCATGCATTTTAAAAATAAAGTGTAGGGATTTCTTAAAGTATTATTGTTTTAGTTTGGAAGCGTCATTAATTTCCCCCTCAGACTGGTCCAGCTGCAGAAGGAAACCCCATCTAGAAGGCTGGAGAAACTGCTGACCCAAGTGTGAGTGATAGAACAGAAAGAGAAGAAAGCTCTGTGCCAAATGATTTCTTGTTCCATGGATAGTTGGGAGCTCAGGAGTGACCCAGCTCTGGCTGGATGGTGCTGCTGTGCTGACATCCTGAAAGCAGAGGTGGTGTCTGCTCAGCAGGCCAAGGGTCAGGGTCCATTCCTCTGCCTGGGACACTAAAATACCTCTGCAGAAATTATTAACTCCTGACCAATTTGCAGGAAAAGGGCCCCCCTTGGGAGCATGTGTTCCCTATCCAAATTCATACATCCTAAATCACTTCCTGAGATAAGATTACTTGATAGTGAAATAACCAGAGGTGTGGTGATATTTATGTATAATACATTAATTTTTTTTCCTTGATAAATGCTGTTTTCACCAGACTTGATACTCAGTAGGAAAAACAGCATGCTGTGCTTTCAAAACTTTTAATTACTAGTACAAGATGTTAAAAGAGGGAGAAATTGAGACAAAGGAAATTACTTGGTTACTGCCAGCTGCAAATGTAAAAGTTGGGTCTGAATTCAAAAGGTTTAATTAATTAATTGGAACCACTCTAGTTTTGGGACTTTTGTTTTGAGCAGAAAAATATGAGGTTTACTAAAAAATACACAGTGAATATGTAACCAGCAAGAAAATTTTTATTTTGAAGACTAGCACCACCTTCTTCCATTGACCTGCTCTAGATTATCATGTATAAACAGATCAGGTCTGGAGATTAATAGAATGAATGAACAGAATGAAATTATTGAATAGAAATTCATTGATAAATGAATTTAATGAATAGAAAATTTCATCTTGACATGCTTAGACTGTGACATTTCTGCCTTCCTTGTCTTGAGGACTGACCACAGCAGGTTGAGCCCAGTAGGTGTCAGTCCAGCCGAGGCTTCCTGAGTGCAGCTGTGAATGAACCTCTGCTGCCCTCCTGCCCCTTCCTTCCCATCAGTGAAACCTGGCTGGCATCATTTCCCCTTCACAGAGACACAGCCAGCACATCACAGGTTCCCTTGTCCCTCCTGTTAACTTTTAATAAATGTCTGCATCGTTGACCTTTCCTTTCCCTGGGTGCTCTCCTCCCCTGGCTGGCTGGCAAAAGGGGTGGTGTTTGCACAGGATTAGCATTTGCCATCAAGCATTGGGATGGAAAAGCACAAACCCAGGCACTGGGAGCTGCCCTGAGGAGAAGAATTTGGGAGCTCAGCATGACCTGACCTGGCCCAGAACCTCCCCTGCCCGTGCCCTGTGTGAGCCCCAGTGTGGGCAGCAGGGGAGGGGAAATTCTGCCCCACTCAGGTGAGACCCCACCTGCAGAGCTGCCCCCAGATCTGGGGAACAACATCAGGAGGACGTGGAGCTGCTGGAGAGAGCCCAGGGGAGGCCAAGGAGCTGCTGCAGGGCTGGAGCCCCTCTGGAGCCAGGCTGGGAGAGCTGGGGGTGCTCACCTGGAGAGGAGAAGGCTCCAGGGAGAGCTCAGAGCCCCTGGCAGGGCCTGAAGGGGCTCCAGGAGAGCTGGAGAGGGACTGGGGACAAGGGATGGAGGGACAGGACACAGGGAATGACTCCCAGTGCCAGAGGGCAGGAGGGACTGAGCTGGAATTCCCAGAGCAGCTGTGGCTGCCTCTGGATCCCAGGGAATGCCCAAGGCCAGGCTGGACACTGGGGCTGGAGCAGCTTGGGATAGTGGAAGGTGTCCCTGCCATGGCAGGGGTGGGAGTGAGGTGAGATTTAAGGTCTTTGCCACCTAAACCATTCTATGATCCCTTTGTTAGTTGTCAGCACGGTGCTGTTTGTTGCCTTGTGTGAAACACTAGAAAGGACAATGAACTTTCCAGTACTGGGATGTGTTTTAGGAAGTGAAGAATGTTCATTGTGCAAGAGTTGAGGTGGAAAAGGAGTTCTGTCATTAGAAAAAAATGTGTTGGAGCCTGAGAGCTTTGTTGTTTTATCACAAACATTTAAGTCAGATGTTTCCCCTCTTTTCATCAGCGAATCCAAGTGTGCATACTGATTACCCTGTATTTGCAAGTCAGAGTTGTAAATTGCTGTATTCAGCTGGGGCCGTTTACCATCTGAAAGAAATAATTAAAGCTTTCTTTCTCTTGCTTAAGATTTAAACATGTATTTAAAGATGAGATCATGCTTTCATGGTGGTCAGAGTTTCTTTCTATATTTGTGTGGGATGGCCTCAGAAATGGGTGTCCGAGGGTCTGGTGTGCTGTGTTTCCTTTAATTATATATTTGTTTGGGGAAAGATGGTTATTCCAGCCTCTGTCTTTGCCTGGTTCCATCCTCCCAGCCCCAGTGCAGCAGGAGCTGTGCCCATCCCAGTGTGCAGATCAGCCATATGTGCCTCTTATTTATAGCTCATGCGTGAAGGGAGCTATTCCAAAGTGGTAATTTCAGTTCTGGTGGTGGCACATAAATACAAGTGTGTGTGAGCAGCTCCTTCTCTCTGAACGAGGATATGACACATCCCAATCACCCTGCTTGGGAATGCTCCAGTCCAGACAGACTGGGAGGCTCTGTCTGATGCTTCAGACACTCAAGAGCTCAATTAATTTATAGATGATAATTTGTTTTCATCTCCTGCAGATAGAGATGCCACCTTTACTCAGCCTCTCTTGAGTCATTCTCTCTCCAACTGCATTGGAGAGGGACTATTTACAATGACATGGAGGGACAGGGCAAGGGGGAATGGCTTCAAACTGACAAAGAGTAGATTTACATTGGATAAAATTCTCCCCTCTGAGGGTGGAGAGGCCCTGGCACAGAGAAGCTGTGGCTGCCCCATCCCTGCAAGTCCAAGGCTGGGTTGGACAGGGCTTGGAGCAGCCTGGGGTAGTGGAAGGTGGGACTGGATGGGCTTTGAGGTCCTTCCCAACGCCAAAAGGTCTGTGATTCTATGGAGCTCCATTTCTGTAATTTGTTGGGAAAATGGCATATCCTACCTGCACTATAAATGCAGCTGTGCAATATTTTCCAACTGTGCTGTACAGCTTGTGCCACCTTAAAACAAGTTTCCTTCCAGCCGCCTTTGTTTTCTGTATGCGTAATTTCATAAAGTCACTGGGCACAAGGAATGAAAGACTGGCTTTAGAAAGAAAACAAGAACTCGAGTTGTGGTTTGGGATGGAAGGACCTTAAAGCTCATCTCGATCCAGCCCCTGCCATGGGCCGGCACACCTTCCAAAGGTCAGGTTGCTCCAAGCCCCGTCCAGCCTGGCCTTGGAGGTTTCCAGGGACGGGGAGTCACAGCCTCTCCGGGCAGATGATACAATAGGTGTCATCAACACCAATGTTACACTCTGAAGTTATTGCCTACTTTTTAATTTATCTTATCTGGCCGTTGTTAGTGCTGTGGATGCAGGTTGTGGTTGGTGTCCGTGTGAACTGCTGGCCGTGCCCTGCCGGGGTTTCTCCGGGAGCAGGCAGTGATTCAGCAGGGAGGCATGCCAGGCCGGCACGGACAGCTGAACCGGCCGTGCTCCCGCACACGTACAGCCAGACGGGGACAGCACGGGCACGGCTGGGACAAAGGGAGGCTCGCTGCTCTTGACCAGTCCCACCTATAAAATACTCTGTAAACAAACAATAGCTGCCTCTAGTGCGCTATCACAGCATGCCTTGGGTTGGGAAGGGACCTTAAGACTCATCTCATTAAACCACCCTGCCACGGGCAGGGGCACCTTCCGTAGCCCAGGCTGCTCCAAGCCCCGTCCAACCTGGCCTTGAGCACTTTCCGGGCTGGGGCAGCCACAGCCTCTCCGGGAAACCTGTTCTACTCCGCGCTCGCTTTTCCGGAGTGTGTCACCGGCAGGAGCACAGCCGCGATCGGGGCAGCGCCGTGCCAGGGGCTGCGTGTGGGTGCACAGTGAGTCAGGGTGACTTTGTTCCGGGACGGGCTCCCTGTTTGTCTCTTACTCATTAATTAGCGCGGCTGGAGCCGCTCGCACCGAGAGCTCGGCGGCGCGGGGAGGCTCAGGGTGCCGTGCTTGCGTTCCGTGAGGACGGCGCGTTCCTCCGTGCTGCGTGACTGGAGCGCCCGGGCTGACACGGCTCATTCCCGGCGTGTTCCCGGCTCGCGTGCGAGCCCCGCGCACGCAGCGCCGTGCTCGGGGACATCGCTCCCTCCCTGCCCGCCCGAAACGAAACGCTCGGTGCGTGATAAATGAAACGCGAAGGGGCCTCTCGTCCTATCGCTCTCGGGAACGGCCTCGGGCGGCGCTTTCGGTTCTGGCCGCTGACACCGGCGCGGGGTGGGCACGGGGCGTGCTGCAGCCTGGCCGGCGCCGCGGGGGGACCGGCCNGAGCCGGGCGAGGCAGGCGGGATGCGCGGCCAGACGCGGCCCTCGGTGCGGACACGGCGGTGCTGACCCCGCACCCGCCGCGGTCACGGTGTCCCGGCACCGCCCGCCGCGTTTATTGCGTTTCCCCCCGCCTGAAAAGTGATTTCGCCCTGGAGTTACCGTGGATTTGGGTCAGAACGCGGGAGCAGCGCCGAGGGAGCTCTCGCCGGTAGGTCCCAGCTGCGCTGGGCTGGCTGCCCGGCAGCTCCGCCGTCCTCAGGTTCTGTCTCTGGGCTGCCGCTGCCATTGTTCGTTGTCGAAACGTGTCTCGAGGCCAGCGGAGCGGCTTTCGGTGCAGAGGAGGTGCGGCTCGCGTGCGATGGCGAGCGCTCGGGGAGCGAGCCCCCCGGCGAGACAGCGGCGGCTGCGGGAGCATCGCTGCGGGACCGCTCCTGCCCGCTGCAGCACGGGAGCGCCGGCACAGCCTGACCCTCGTCCTTCCTGCCGCTTTATTTTTAGAGCCGTTGGGGGATCCGGCTCTGCTCACTGAGGCACTTCTGTAAAAATAGCAGCCAAACTTAAATGCTGGTCGAGCGAGGAATATGAATGTTGAAATAGCACAAAGGTATGGCTGAAGGAGATCAGAAGTCACTTGCTCAGCACCTTGGCGCTGCAGGGGTCCTTGAGCCCTGGCGGATCCTCTAGCCCCTCGCCAGGGCAGTGAGACCTGGGCTGCGAGAACGGGAACATCTCATTCTCTTCGGAGTCGAGGATTTTTAAACCTTTGGAGTTACCTGAAGGTGCCTTTGGTGGTTTGGAGGAATTGCCTGGTGTCTGTGGAAGAATAACAGACACACCGATGACTTTGGGGTTAACTGCCAAACAGATATACCAGTTGCTTTAAATTTAATCTAAAAATGGGAAAACTGGAGAGGCAGAACTTTTTTTTTTCTTTTTCCTGGCAATTCTGACGTGCTGTTTCCCAGGGAAATGGAAAAGCCTTATAAATGAATTTTCCAAAATACGGAAGGCTCAATGAGAAATTTTCCAGAGTAAATCATCAGTAGTAAGAGAAATGATTGCCAAATTTCCTCTTGTTTTTTGGGATTCTGTTTTGAAGTGAGGAGTAACTTTGCTCGGAATGCATTTATCCAGGAAGTAATCCTTAATGTGCTCCACTCCGAGCACTGAGCCTGCATGTGAGATTGAAGAAGGTCTAATTAAATGTAATCAAATATTACAGCATTCCTGATTAAAAGGCATAGCACTTGCCTTTGCTGACGTAGGAGACACACCGCTTATTTGTGCTTTAAAATAATACAATTCTGCAGCTTGCAAGCAATGCCCTTCTCGGTTCCTGAGTAACCATCACCCTTCTGTAGGCTGCCCTGGCCAGTTTGGATTCCTGGTGCCCAGCGTGGCGAGAGGAGCGCGGTGTGTCACCAGCGGGTGCCACGGGGCGAGGGCGGGCACCGGGCAGGGACGGGCTGGGAGCTCGGAAGTGCCGGTAGCCCCGGCAGGACGGCACGGTGGCCCCCGCCGCAGGCCGTGGGAAGTTTGCCCAGCGGCTCCGCGGGCCGTGGGAGGTGACACGGGGGAGGACACATGCCGATGGAACGGGAATGTGTAGGTTTGCTCCTCCGGTGGGAGAGGAAATGGTGCAGGAATGTCTGAAATGCGGGGGGGGACGTGTCTCATGCTCCTCAGGTCTGTGTGTGAGGGAGGCACAGAAATCAGCGCTGTCATGTTCGCTTTTGTGGGATAGAACGAACCCGAGTGCTCTTGTTTGTTGAACATCCTGACAGGGAGGAGGCGTCGGACCATCCCCCTTTCCTGCCCACCCCCGGGGGACTGTGTGTGCGTGCCGGAGTGTCTCAGAGCCCGCATGTGCGGGGAGAGGAGGAGTGTGGGTTTGGGATTAATTAGCCTGAGTTTAGCTGTTTTCATGCTTTACGTGCCTAAGGGCTACCCGCAGTCACAGCGAGGGGAGGAGTTTGCTGTTGCTGGCTCAAAATCCTCTCCAGGGGTGATCTTGTTCGTGTCAACCATGAGCAATTAGAGAGATTAACTGTCTTGTTTTCCTTTCTGCCCTAGGTTGATTCCTGGGAGGCTCTGGGACGTTTGAAAGTGAATTGGAGAGAGCAAAGTCTGTGTCCGATGGACACCGAGCCCCAGGCGTGCGTGGTGCCCCAGGCTCCCTGCCCAGGAATGAAGTGCTCTCCTTCAGAGGACTTTTCTCCCCAGGTGAGGCTGGCTGAGAAGATCCCCCCAGTGAAGCCTTGCTTCAAGAAGAAGCAGCAGGTGCAGAAGAGACTGGACACACATGCTCTGCGTGCTTTGCGGCCCATCTTCACCAGCCTGCTGGGAGCTGGGGCCTTGGATAGGGTCTTTGTGCCCCGAGGCCAGCGTGGTGGCCGTGGTGATTTATGTGAACCTGCTGTGAAAAAGGCTCTGGACCTCGGTACTTCTTGCCCCCAGACAGAAAATAATGTGACTGTGCTGATGCCAACAGCTCCAGATGTGCAGGGTCAGCTGCCAGGAGCTCGTCCTTCCCCCGGGCATCCTGAGCAGGACGTCCAGTCAGGGGAGCAAGGTTTCTCCCCAGAAACTCCTGGAACTGCTGCTGATAATGCTAATGAATCATTCCAGGATCATCCTTTGCACCCAAGTGCTGGTGATGGTGCAGCTTGTCCTTTGTTCCCTGACAAGGTTCTGGAAAGCTACACATCTGGTTTACTCCAGGAGAACAGCTGTCCAATGCAATACAACTTGACCCCAAGCAATAAATTCAGTGCTGGGATATTCCAGGACAAAAGTGAAGAAGCTTCCCTTGACCTGGTGTTTGAGCTCCTGAACCAGCTGCAGTATCACACCCACCAGGAGGATGGGATTGAAATCTGTGTGGATTTTCTCCAGGGCACTTGTGTTTATGGCAGTGATTGTCCCAAGCACCACACAGTGTTACCCTATCACTGGCAGGTGAGGAGGACAGCAACCCAGAGGTGGCAAAGTGTGACCAACGATTCCCAGGAGCACCTGGAAAGGCTTTACTGCAACCCTGACAATGACAAGATCAAAGTCAAGTATCGGTAGGTAACTGAATTTACTCCCTTGCTGGGAAGGGTGCAGAAGTTTAATAGGATGTGCCTTTTTTTCCCTGATATTTGTATCCAAGCGAGTTATAAACCCTGGGATGATGTTTCCTGATTTATATCCAACAAGTTTAACTCGACAAAAAATTTTTGTGCACTTGTAAAACTATTATTTAGCACCTGGAATGTGTTCTTTGAAGCTGGAGGACTTGGAGTGTGTGAAATAAAAAAAACTTCAGCTCTGTAGGAATTCAGAGGCTGTTGTGGAATGCTGTGCTTGTTCTCGGCGTTGCTAATTAGTCTTTCCTCTGTGTTGGACAAAGTGGCAGCATGGAAGCCTTGGCAGCGCTGGAGACAGGGATGACAGAGCAGTTGCTCTGTGTCACTGTGAGCACAGGCTGGCTGTGCACTCCCAGCACAGTCTGCATCATTCCATCCCAAACAGCCGAAGCAGAGGGGAGCTCTGCAGGGACCTTGGGAAGTGTCTCACCGCTGAGAGTAAATGGGGATGTTTCAGCTAATTCCCTGTGAGCAGCCTGAGCCACGCCGTCAGAAATGCTGATCATCTCCACTATCAAAGCAGTTATTGAAGTTATTGTTTTCTCTCTGCAGAGCTCTGTTTATTGGCTCATTTTCTAAAATTAGCCAACAGCTGTTAGGTTGATGAGGTTGTGTGACCTGTGTGGGCTCCTGCACCCCTAGAGCTAAAATTTCTTCAGCTTCTGCCCTGCAGGTTCCAGTTTGAGGAGCAGTGGGGAAGAGTGATGTTTGCAGGGTCCAGTTAGTGCAGGGTGCAGACTGGTTTGGTGTTTTTTGGAGGAAGTGTGTGGTGCACGTTGTGGCAGGGTAGATAGGAGAGGAGAAGTTTGCCAGGCTGGTGCAAGTCCAGTTCAAAGTGACGTTTCTGGAGTGAAAACTTCACACTGCCTTTGGGGATTCTACTCACTGCCTGTTCTTCCTTTCAGTTCCTGAAGGAAGTCTATCCCTGCTTTCTCAGTATTTTATTTTCATTTATTAAGCTGAGATTTCTCATTTGACACCAGAGACCAAATCTAGTGCTTAAAGTCAGCATTAGTCTTTATATTCAGTGTTGGATTAGACACTGCATTCAACCTTTCTCATAGACTCAAACTGGTTTGGGGTGGAAGGGACCTTAAAGATCACCCAGTGCCACCCTGCCATGGCAGGGACACCTCCCACTGTCCCAGATGCTCCATGCCTCAATGTCCAACCTGGCCTTGGGCACTGCCAGGGATCCAGGGGCAGCCTCAGCTGCTCTGGGCACCCTGTGCCAGGGCCTTTTAATGATGGCAATACCAGAATATGGATGCCCCACACTGAAAATGAAGTAGGACATGTAGTAGGGAACAACTATATTTTATAGAATTGTCTTGAAGAAAAAAAAAATCTTCTAAATGCATAGCAGAGAAAAATTACTGTATTTTACAACAGAGGAACTTCTGTTTCCCCAGTGTTAGAAATGATTTCAGAAAACCAAATAGCACAGCCAGAGACAGGCCCATTAAATGATTTAACTATGAGCTCTGTGCAGATGAGCAAATGGTTTTCTTTTAGAAGTTGTGTCACCGAATCCATCAGTGCACATGAGCTCCGTGTCCTAAAGGATGGACTTGGGAATGATTAATGGTAAAGGACACAGTGCTTGGTCATGGCTGAGTCACCCCCAGGCTGGGAAGCTGCTGTGCAGGGACATCTCCCTTGCTCGGGGTGTGCAGGTCCCAGCCCGGTGGGGCTGGTGGGACATGGATTTCTGCCTGTGATGCAGCTGGGGACAGGGTGGCAGCTGTGTGCCAGGGACAGGACGTTCCCTGAGTGAGAGGGAAGGGACACTGCCCTCGGAGCATGGGATACAGACCCGGCCTTGCTGGGCTGAGTGGATTCTGCCCAACTGCAGATTTACACTGGATATTGGGGAGAAATTCCTCCCTGGGAGGGTGAGCAGGCCCTGGCACAGGGTGGCTGCCCCTGCATCCCTGGCAGTGCCCAAGGCCAGGCTGGACAGGGCTTGGAGCAGCTGGGGCAGTGGAAGGTGTCCCTGCCAGGGCAGGGGTGGAATCGGCTGATCTTTGAGATCCCTTCCAACCTTGGAAGAGCTTCACGCCTGGATAAGTGTCAGTGAGACCTTTGGAGTGAAGCTCTATTTAAGACCAGGGCTTCTGATCTCAAACTTTGAGCCTGATCCTCCTTGGAACTTTGACTTGCCAAGGTTTTAAGGCAGGTTTTGAGGTGGGAGGTCAATGTTTTACTGTGCATCATCACCAGCTGCTTCTTATGCAAACATCACCTCGTCTGAGGAGAACCTGCCAAGGTGTGGGGAGCCCCAGCTCCCCGGTGGTGCCAGTGCCCCTGTGCCCAGTGTCCCTGTGCTGTGTCCCCCGTGCCCAGTGTCCCCCGTGCCCAGTGTCCCCTGTGCTGTGTCCCTGTGTTGTGTCCCCGTGCCCAGTGTCCCTGTGCTGTGTCCCCGTGCCCAGTGTCCCTGTGCTGTGTCCCCGTGCCCAGTGTCCCTGTGCTGTGTCCCCGTGCCCAGTGTCCCTGTGCTGTGTCCCTGTGCTGTGTCCCCGTGCTGTGTCCCTGTGCTGTGTCCCTGTGCCCAGTGTCCCTGTGCAGTGTCCCTGTGCTGTGTCCCTGTGCTGTGTCCCCAGGAGCTGTGAACGTGCCCCGCCAGCGCCGCGTCCCATGGTCAGGGCATTATTTGTTAAAGCCATTAATCTCCCGTGGTCAGACGAGCTTTGCAGGCCTGTCTGCTCCCTGGCAGGCAGAGGAAACGCCTGCTCAGCACTGTGCCTGGCCAGCCGGGCTGCTGTTTGTCCTGCTCCGTGTCCCACACGCTCCGGGGTGTGGTGAGTGGGGTTGGAGTAATCCTGGCACCGGCGCTGCCCCAGGGAGCTGGGCCCTTCCAGAAAGTGTTGGCCATCAGCTCAATTAGGGAATGAGCTCTAAATTAGGGTGTTCTTCAAGGAGCTATTTATATAAACCTTCCTTCCTCTTAATTATTGGGATGAGTAATGATGGAGATAAGTTATTGAGATGAGTAATGTAAAATACACATTAAGTTGTTGCCTCTCACCTAAGGGAATGTGATCTCAGAGGAGTGGTAAACCTTGTTTAGTTACTTTGTAATGCAACTCCTTCAGCTACTTCTTGCAGTTTGGCCTCAAACTCAGTATCATAAATTACTTTTTTTTGGTATATTCTTGAGTCTGCCAAATATGTAGAGCTGCATACCAAGCTATCTAAACAAATGGGGGAACATCAACTTAAACAGGTTAAAGTACTTAGAAGCACTCAGTTTTCTTCATAGATGTGAGGAGAGGCCCTGGATGAGTTCCAGCTTTCAGCAAAGAGAGAGCAGTGCCAAGTGCTGCTTTCCAGCAGGAGATGCCCACGTTGGGATATTTTAAGATGCACTGTGCTAAGAGGAAATACTTGGCTGAGGAGCTGAGCAGGTTTCCCCACACACACACACCTGTCCTATCATGCACACATTGCTTTTCAAAACAAGCAACACCATTAGAGATTACAGGAGGATTTGTTTAAAACAACTCTGCAGTTCCTGACCCATCAGTTCTCCCTGCTTTGGCTGAAAATTCCACTCTTTTTCCTGGCAGAAAGGGCTCCCAACTCGCCTGACACAGCAGCTTCTTGCTGTTGCTTTGATTTCTTTCCTTTTTCTTTCTTTTCCCCCGTAATTTCTGTAAGTTCTATGGAGTGGCTCCTTGTAGGTATGAGAGAGGCCAGAATGGAATGGCTGCAGGGAGGGAAAGGCAGGTGGCTCTGCAGAAGGACAGGTCCTGCTGGGAGCTGTTCTCCCTGGGCTCACTCCTGGCCCTTGGGTGAGGTCAGTAAATGGCAGGAGGAGAGGAAACTCAAGCTGTCCTGGGGAGGTTCAGCTCGGATATCAGCAGGAATTTCCCCATGGAAAAGGGGACTCAGGCCTTGGCAGGGGCTGCCCAGGGAGGTTTGGAGTGCCCATCCCTGGAGGTGTCCAGGGAATTCCTGGATGTGGCACTCAGTGCTCTGGGCTGGGATAGGATTGGACTCGGTGTTCTTGGAGGGCTTTTCCAACCTCAGTGATTCCGTGACTCCAAATACAGAGTGATTCCGTGACTCCAAATACAGAGTGTTCCCCTGGAGTTATCAGGGGCATGTGAAGGGACTGGGAAGGAGAGGCATGGACACAACGAAATGTACAGGAAACTGGTTTTCCTTCATTCCTCTGTGTGTGGGATGGCTGCTTCTCTGGTGCTGACAGAATGTGCCTGACGTGTTAAAATCATACAGAGCACGGTGGAGGCCTTTCAGGATGGAATCATGGAATCACAGAGTGCTTTGGCTGGGAAAAGACCTTAAAGCCCTGCCAGTGCCACCCCAGCCATGGCAGGGGCACCTTCCACTGTCCCAGGCTGCTCCAGCCCCGTCCAGCCTGGCCTGGGACACTGCCAGGGATCCAGGGGCAGAGCCACAGCCTCTTGGGCAGCAGTTGTTTGGGGAGTTCTGCAGGTCCCTGGCCCATCAAACAGTTAAATTTCAGAAGTTTTCTATGTGATCCACACAGTGCCACAGTGTGTGAGATAAAGCATGTGTTAGTGATAACAGGGAGATGGGAAAGCAGCTGAGAGTCCCTCAGCCTGAGTTTGGGGGAGGTTCTTGGCTATACCCTCTGAGTGGCTGGGAGCTGCTTTTCATTCCTTCCCAGGAGGAATGCAAGGCAGAGCCTCGAATGAAACTCCTGTGAAGTGATTTTGGAAGTGTTTGCCTTGTGCTGTGTGGGTTCCTCTTTGCTGCACTTTGCAGCACCGTTTCCATATGGAATGGAGCTAATTGGCTTCTGGCTGTACAAAGCCAGGGAGGCCCTGAGCTGTGAGGGGCTGTGAGGAGCCAGCAATCACTGCCATCCCTGCTCTTGTTTCCTGACAATAAACAGATGGCACTTTGGGCAACAGCTGTCACCTGGCTGCAGGCTGAGGTCAGGCTGTTCCTGGCACTAAAGCAGCCCTTCCTGAGACCAAGATCAGGGGCTGCTCTCAGGAGCTGCCCCAGGTAGGGCAGCAGGCACGGTGCTGTGACAGGGCTGCCATGCCAGGACCCGGGGACACAAAGGGGCTGTGACAAGGACTTGCTCAGCAGGAGCAGTGATCGAGGAGTTGCCTCCTGCTGGGTGCTCGGAGGTGTTAAAATCAGGAGGGGTTTGAGCTGAGTCATAACTGAGAATCTGATTCTTGTAGTCATGTGTACACAGGAGTGCTTTTTTGGGGGGAAGTTGGTTTTGGAAGGTGTGATGGGAAGCATTCATTTTTGGGAAAAGCCTGCAAAGGTGTAGCTGAGGTTGCAATTAGGAAATAGGGTGCCTGTGGAATCCCTGGGAGAAGGGGATGTGTTCAACATCCTCATTGCTGTGGAGTTTGAGAACTTACCTTTGCCTACAGCCCAGGCCCTCCTGACCCAGGACCTCGTGTCCAGGAGTGGGTTCTTGGGAAGAACAAACAACTCCTGGTACAGTCTCTTCTCCTCCAGCAGCCCTGCCTCGAGGACTTCCTGATCCAGAGCTGGGGGTTGCTTTTATTATTATTATTATTATTATTACAGTTTTTATTTTCCCTGCCAGGCATTCATCTAAGCTGTACATACACACACACACACACACATATGGGCGAGTTTGTTAGCAGTTGTTTCAGGTTTCCAAGTTGGCCCCCCTGGCTGTGAAAATTCCAGAGGATTGCTTTTGCAAACACCCCAGTCACCAACTGTAAAGGCAGGGAAAAACAGTCTTTCCACCCTTTAAAAAACAAACACAGGAAAAGCAGCAAAGTCACTACTTTTGGGTTGTTTTGTCCCCTGAGGACGGAGCCTTTAGGCTGAGAGGGAAATGTGTCTGCAGCATCTTCCCCCAGCCTGAGGTGTCACCTCCCACGTGGCCCACGGTCACCACAGAGAGCAGCAGTGACTTGATCAGGGGGCAAATTTAGCAAAATCTGAAACTCACGTGCTGCCCTGGCACTGCTGCCCCTCTCTGGGGTTTGAACTGAGGAGGCACTGATAAGATCAGGCTCAGATGGGTTGTTTGTGCTCTTGCCCTGCTGCAGAAGTTCCTGTGTGCCTGGCACAGCCTGGCAGCCCAGTCCTGGTTCCTGCTGTGCTCCCACTGCTGTGTTGGGAAGAGCTGCTGATGAACATCCCTGGGAGTGTTCCCTGGGCCTCTCCTCCCACTGGCTGTGCCTTTCCATGGGAGCACATTTGGCTCTGCTGTCTGAGCTCTGCTGTTGCTATTTCAATACCTGTGCTTCTAAATTCATCTCTTGGTTGGGCACCCAGCTTTGGCACAGGCTGCCTGGTGGAGCCCCCATCCCTGGAGGAGTTTAACAGCCCTGGGCATGTGGCACTTGGGGACATGGGTCAGTGTGGCCTTGGCAGTGCTGGGGGAATGGTTGGACTTGATGGTCTGGGGGAGCTTTTCCAATTTAACCAAACCTGTGATTTCCATGATATTTTGAAGCCAATATCCTTTAAGTGACATTTGGTTTCATACAGGAGTTTAAACACTCGGCCCCCCACCCAAAGCTGGGCTCACCTGTGGGAGAGTCACAAATGAGATAAGATCCTGCTGTTTTGGTGTCACCAGGGAGTGTCAGTGCCTGCCTTGCCCCTGCAGTGGCTGAGCTCAGCGTGGCTCCCCCAGCCCTGGGTTCAGAACCTTCTCAGGCCTCTTGGG
The DNA here is from genome assembly GCA_013400575.1 of Peucedramus taeniatus. Taxonomy (NCBI): domain Eukaryota; kingdom Metazoa; phylum Chordata; class Aves; order Passeriformes; family Fringillidae; genus Peucedramus; species Peucedramus taeniatus. Next base: position 475,044 of record WBNO01019299.1, read on the forward strand.
CTCTTTGGAGCCCCTGAGGTCGCGGGGGCCGCCAGGTTGTTGCTGGTGCGGAGAGGAACTGGTTGAGTCAGAGAGAGAAGGCCCCCAGTTTCAGCAGGGCAGGGAGGGGGGTGTGAGCCGTGCTGTGTCTCACAGCTGTTCTGCTGGCAGCAGCTTTCATTTCCTGCTGGGCCCTGCTGCTCTGCTCGCAGCGTTTCTGTTTTTCTGAACCTGTTTGCGGTAATTGGCGACACGTCCCCGAACTCGGAGAGGAGCTGCAAACCACACGTCCTTCCAGGGCACTCACAAACTGATTTCTCTACTCATCTGTTTGTACACGTCTAGAGAGTGTTTGTCCTGCTGAAGGGAACGAGCCCGGGGGATTCACGGATTGGGCTGGAGTTCTGCAGAAGGATGGGAGGAAGCAAGAGCCTAAATATCCTTATTTTGGCTGCACCAGTCTGAAAAAATCTATCAGTGTTGAAACTTGCCAGTCGAGGAACCTGCTCAGTCCAGTGTACTGCAAAGTTTACACCTTCTGTTATTTCTTACATTTAGGGAACAGAGAAAATGAAACTTATTTGTGGGGTCACGTTCTGCTGTTGAGAGCTTGTGGAGTTTTATTTTGAATTGTGCTGTTCTACAGCACCAAATTTGGGTTGTGTGCCCTGTTCTTCTGAAAGTTCAACGTGCTCACTCTCTCTGTGCAAACAGTTCCACTGAACTGCTCTATTTTATAAATAGAGACCTTTATTTGGTGAGTTGGTGAGGAGAAATTCTTCAGAAATCTGTTCTCACCTCTTGAGTCTCTGTGGGACCTTTAACAAGGGCACTTAGTGCCAGGACAAGGGGAATGGCTTTAAACTGCCAAGAGGGCAGGGATGGATGGGATACTGGGAAGGAACTGTTCCCTGGGAGGGTGGGCAGGCCCTGGCACAGATTCCCAGAGTAGCTGTGGCTGCTCCATGATCCCTGGCAGTGTCCAAGGCCAGGCTGGACATAGTGGTTTGGGCAGCCTGGGACAGTGGAAGGTGTCCCAAGGGTGGCACTGGATGAGATTTAGGCTCCCTCCCAACCCAAACCATTCCAGGATTCTACACCTCAGACAACTGCTGGGTTTGAGGTTTTGTCCCTCTGTGCTGAAAACCATGTGTTTAATGGCATACAAAAAGTGAGAATTGTCTGTTTCTCCCATTTCCCCAGGGGCCAGGAGTGCTGGGTGGATCTGAACCTTATGAAATTGTATGAGAGTGCAGAGTTCGACCAAATGCGGCGCCTGTCCACAGCCTCCTGCCCCAGCTCCAGCTCCAACTGCTACACGGTGTGGAAGTACTTCTGCAGGGACCACTTTGGCTGGAGAGAGTACTCTGAGGTATGGCCCCTTCCCAGTCCTGCTGCTGGGCTGGAACCCCAGACTCTCCATGCAGCTCTCACTAAATACACCCATGCTCAGCCTGGTTCCTCTGCAGACACTCAGGGAGGGGATTGGGAGCTCCTGTGAGGATGGAGAGAGTCATTTGAACTGAGAAAGCAATGAAGGGGCAGCTCTGCTGGCCTGGGTTGTGGTTCTGTGATCCTGTGACTTGAATTACCCCAAAAGCATCAGGGACATGAGGGCTGGCCAGACTGGCCCACTGGGGAGCAAACCAGCTTGTGGCAGTGCCAAGGAAGCCCTTCTGGAGCCTGGTTTGGTTTTCTGCAGTGGGACAGTTTCTGCAGCCCTCAGAACAGCACTTCCATTTACCTTGGCAGTTTTTTATTGACTTCCCTGTCTCCAGGGCTCTGCTGAGGCAGCACATGCACTGCCAGAGCTGTGGGGTGCAGCCCTTGGGCTGATGTTTGGAGTGAAACCTCATCAGTGCTGGCAGTCCCAGAAATAATTCCTGAGTGTAAGAACTGCAGAGAGCTGGGCAGAAATACCATAAATAACACAGTGAGGGTGTTTGAGCTGCAAGGAGAACTGGGTTTGTGCAGTGTAGAACAGGAATATGAATTTTGGAGTGTGTGGTTTCTCACATGTGCATTTCCTTTCCCTGTTTCTCTCCTGTTTTTTCCTCCCTTTTCCCCCTGTTATTCCCCCGTTTTCCCTCCTGTTTTTCCACTGTTTTTCCCCTGTTTTTCCCCATTATCCCCCCCTTTTTTCCCCATTATTCCCTTTGTTTTCCCCTATTTTTTCCCAATTTTTCCCGATTTCCCCTATTTCCCCCCATTTCCCCTCCTGTTTTCCTCCCATTTTCCCCAATTTCCTCGTTCCTCCCCATTTTCCCCCATTTTCTCCCCATTTTCCCCCATTTTCTCTCCTGTTTTCCCCCCCATTTTCTCTCCTGTTTTTCCCCCCATTTCTCCCCCATTTCCCCCAATTTCTCCTCCATTTCCCCCATTTCTCCCCCATTTCCCCCAATTTCTCCCCCATTTCCCCCATTTCTCCCCTCTTTTCCCCATT